>JAOPSE010000041.1:2412916-2953980 GCA_029449295.1 Zea luxurians | reverse complement strand
TATGTAATAAGTACTCTGATTATATTGTGACATTTATCTCTATAGCCTTTGTTATTATATATGTTGTCTTCTTTAGCGCATGTATGAGATGCACCGGCTTTGTCCCTTAAATCTCGGGTGTGACAAGATGTCAAACAACAGGCGCAGAGGAGGGAGGCATGCTCAGTAGGAGTAGCAAGCACCACAAGATGAGGCACCTTAGGAGAAGTTGTCACCACCGCCCCTGATGATAATAGAGCAGATGTTTCTGATGCAGACTTAGGCAGTCCAAGCTATTGGTCAGACTCTGGCCGCCATGTAGCAGCAACAGCCCCCACCTCAACCTCAGATGCAAGTGCAGATGCCTCAGATGCCTAGAGACAAGCGTGTTGAATTCATGAGAGGTCATCCCCTAGTGTTCACTCACTCTACTGACCCCATGGATGCTGAAGATTTGCTACGTACCGTGGAGCGAGAGTTACACACCGCTCAGTGTGATGATAGAGAGAAGGTTCTGTATGGTCCCCGTCTGTTGAGGGGAGTAGCTCAGTCTTGGTAGGAGTCCTACCTCACCACCATGCCAATCCCGACACCATCACTTGGGAGGAATTCAGAGATAATTTCTGTCAGTATCATGTTCCAGCAGGTCTGATGACAGTGAAGAAAGAGGAATTTCTGGCGCTCAAGTAAGGGCCCATGTCCGTCAGTGAGTACCGAGACAGGTTTCTGTAGCTGTCCCGCTATGCTCCTGAAGATGTCAACACGAATACCAAGAGGCAGTATCGTTTCTTGAGAGGCTTAGTCGATCCCCTGCATTATCAGCTGATGAAACCATACCTTCCCCACATTTCAGCACCTAATCTGTAGAGCAATCATGACAGAGAAGAAGCGCAAGGAGATGGAGGATCGCAAGCGCAAGATTGGGTGGACCGCAGCCTAGGAGCAGCAATCGCCCCCATTTCTCAGGCAATCCACCTCAGCAGTTCAAGCAGAATCAGTGCCTGCCTCAGCAGCAGTTTCAGAGGCAGTACCCTCAGCGTCAGCAGCAGAATTGCTAGAACAGCCAGTTAGGAGGAAGTCAGTCCCAGAGGCAGAATCAGCAGGCACCTCATCTTTCTGCCCCAGCAACTAACCAGAGCAGTCAAGCAGCCCTAGTGCAAGGTGAAGGTAGAGCATGTTTCCATTGTGGAAAGCAAGGTCATTGGGTTGATGCATTGTCCAAAGAAGGTAGCCCAACAACAGTCAGGCCCTAGTGCCCCAGCAAAGCAGAATTTGTCTCAGCCAGGAGGAGGCAATCGCGCCCAAAACATGTTACAACCATGGGAGATTAAACCATTTGGAGGCTAAAGCAGTCTAGGAAACACTAGGCATGATAGTAGGTATGTTTCCAGTCGAATCCCACATTGCAGAAGTGTTATTTGATACTGGAGCAACGCATTCATTTATTACTGCATCATTGGTAGAAGCGCATAATCTTCCAATAACCACCATGTCAACACCAATTGAAATCGATTCAGCCGGTGGTAAAGTTCGAGCCGATAGTGTTTGCTTGAATGTAAGTGTGGAAATAAGGGGATAGAGTTTCCCGCTAACCTCATAGTAATGAGTACTCAGGAAATAGATGTTATCCTAGGGATAAATTGGCTACATAAGTACCAAGCAGTTATCAGCTATGATAAGAGGACAATTAAGTTGGTGTCCCCACTGGGAGAGGAAGTGGTGACTGAGCTAGTCCTCGCCCGAGCCAAGGAAAGGAGGTTGTCACTAGATTGCTATTGATAGCAAGGAGGCAGATCCACTCGAGACTATCAAGGTTGTGCCACAATTTGTGGATGTGTTCCTGAAAGATTTATCAGGTATGCCACATGAGCGGAAAGTTGAGTTTGCCATAGAGCTTATTCCTGGCATCGCCCCCATATCTAAAAGAGCCTACAGGGTATTAGGACCAGAGTTGGTTAAGCTCAAGAAGCAAATAGATGAGGCTATCAGAGAAAGGCTATATCAGACCAAGTACCTCACCTTGGGCCGCCCCTGTCCTATTCGTGGAGAAGAAGGATGGCACTAGGAGGATGTGCATCGATTACCGAGCTCTGAACGGGTCACAATCAAGAACAAGTACCCCTTGCCCAGAATAGAAGATCTGTTCGACTAGCTGAGAGGAGCCAGCGTGTTTTCAAAGATAGATCTGAGGTCAGGTTATCATCAGCTCAGGATCTGACCTTCAGATATCCCGAAGAACGACATTTATTACCAAGTATGGGCTGTATGAGTTCACCTTTATGTCTTTTGGCCTAACGAATGCACCACCCTTCTTCATGAATCTGATGAACAGTGTATTCATGGATTATCTCGACAAGTTTGTGGTGGTATTTATTGATGACATTCTCATATATTCTCAAAGTGAGGAGGAGCATGTGGATCATTTGAAGATGGTATTGCAGAGATTGCGAGAGCACCAACTGTATGGAAAGTTGAGCAAGTGCGAGTTCTGGATTGATGAAGTCCTGTTCTTAGGTCACATAATAAACAAAGATGGGTTTGTCTGTGGATCCGAAGAAAGTGGCAAACATTCTGAACTGGAAAGCGCCAATAGATGCTCGAGGAATCAATAGCTTCATTGGAATGCCCGGATATTATCAGCAATTCATTGAAGGATTTTCAAAGATTGCGAGACCGATGACAGCTTTGCTAGCCAACAAAGTTGAGTTCAAGTGGACCCAGAAGTGCCAAGAGGCCTTTGAAGCGCTGAAAGAGAAGTTGACTACAACACCTGTCTTAGTCTTGCCTGATGTGCACAAGCCCTTCTCGGTGTATCGCGATGCTTGCTACACTGGCTTGGGATGTGTATTGATGCAAGAGGGGAGAGTTATGGCTTACTCGTCCCGGTAGCTGAAGGTTCATGAGAAGAATTATCCAATCCATAACCTAGAGTTGGCAGCAGTGGTTCATGCATTGAAGACATGGAGGCATTGTTTGTACGGGCAGAAGTGAGATGTGTATACAGACCACAAGAGTCTGAAGTACATATTCACCCAGTCAGAGCTGAATATGAGACAACGAAGATGGTTAGAGTTGATCAAAGGACTATGAATTGGAAATTCACTACCATCCAAGCAAAGAGAACGTGGTAGCAGATGCTTTAAGCAGGAAAAGTCAAGTCAATATGATGGTCGCTCACCCGATTGCCTTATGAGTTGACCAAAGAATTTGACAGGTTGAGCCTCGGATTTTTGAATAACATGCGAGGAGTAACAGTTGAGTTAGAACCCACCTTAGAGCGGGAAATCAAGGAAGCACAGAAGGATGGTGAGAAGATCAATAAATCCGGCAACTGATTCTAGAAGGAAGAGGCAATGATTTTCGGGAGGATGCAGAAGGTGTGGTATGCTTCAAGGACCATTTGTGTGTTCCTAATGTCTAGTCTATTCAGGAGTTGATCCTCAAGGAAGCTCTTGAGACAGCTTATTCCATACACCATGGAAGTGAGAAGATGTATCAGGATCTAAAGAAGAAATTCTGGTGGTACGGAATGAAAAGGAAGATCACAACGCACATGGCTATATGTGATAATTGTCAGAGGATCAAGGCAGAGCATCAGAAGCCAGCTGGGTTGTTGCAGCCGTTGCGAATTCCTTAGTGGAAATGGGATGAAATCAGGATGGACTTCATAGTCAGATTGCCTCGCACTCGAGCCGGCTACGATTCCATTTGGGTAGTGGTGGACCGCTTGACCAAGTCAGCCCACTTCATACCTATCAAGACTAGCTACATCAGTGGAATATTGGTAGAACTGTACATGTCCCGGATCGTTTGTCTTCATGGTGTGCCAAAGAAGATAGTGTCAGACAAAGGAACACAGTTCACCTCTCATTTCTGGTAGCAGTTGCATGAAGCTTTGGGTACACATTTAAACTTCAGTTCAGCTTATCACCCGCAGACAGACGGTCAAACTGAAAGAACTAATCAAGTCCTCAAAGATATGTTGAGAGCCTGTGTGTTGCAAGATCAGTCCGAATGGGACAAGAGGTTACCTTATGCATAATTCTCCTATAACAACAGTTACTAGGCCAGCTTGAAGATGTCACCATTTCAAGCGCTTTAATGGGAGTTGTAGAACTCTGTTGCAATGGGATCAGCCTGGAGAAAAGCAAGTGTTCGGGCCAGACATTTGCTCAAAGCTGAAGAAAACATCAAGATGGTTCGGGAGAATCTAAAGATGGCACAATCAAGGCAGCGAAGTTATGCAGACACGAGAAGGAGAGAGTTGAGTTTCGAAGTTGGAGATTTTGTCTACCTGAAGGTATCGCCTATCAGAGTAGTCAGAAGATTCGGAGTCAAGGGCAAGCTAGCACCCCGATATGTTGGTCCATATCAGATTCTTACGAAGCGTGGAGAAGTGGCCTATCAGCTCAGTTTGCCAGAAAATTTGTCAACAGTGCATGATGTCTTTCATGTGTCTCAGTTGAAGAAGTGTCTGTGCGTGCCAGAAGAGCAGTTGCCAGTGGAAGGTCTAGAAGTCCAAGAAGACTTGACCTACATAGAGAAGCCAACGTAGATTCTTGAGACTGTAGACAGGGTCACCCGGAGCAACACTATCAGAATGTGCAAAGTCAGATGGGGTCACCACTGTGAGGAAGAAGCAACTTGGGAGCGTGAAGATGATCTGATGGCGAAGTATCCCGAACTCTTTGCTGGCCAACCTTGAATCTCGAGGGCGAGATTCTTTTATGGGGGATAGGTTTGTAATGCCCTGAATTTGAGGGGTATAATTTTTCTTCTCTCATACTCACCAAATTCAGGTGTTACTCTATTTTCTCTTCCTGTTTCGCTCCTTCTTCCAATTTTCAAAGCAGTATAGTGACTAGTGTCCGTATCGCGTGTAAACAAAAAACCTAAGTTGACATTGGTGTTGCATCATGCTGAAGCATATTTATTTGTCTGATGTTGTCTCTAATCGCGCGTCCGTCTCGTTTCGGTTTTTATTCGTGATTTGATCTCGATTGGTGGTCGTGCGTTGCAGTGGGTTTTCCGCCCGACCCGCGGTGCGGCCCAGCCCCTGGCGCCCCCAACTCCCACCATGCGCCCCCGTCCCTTTCTCTATCTCATTTTCTTTTCCCGCGCAGCAACTTCTCCCTCTCTTCCACCTCCTTTGCCCTATGTGTGATCCGGTGGATGGTTGCCGCCGATCGTCGGATCCCAAGGTGAGCTTCCCCTCCCCCTCCTATCTCCCTCCCTTCCCTTTCCTCTCCCTTGCCCGTGTGCCCCCGGCGCGGCCTCGCGCGCGCCCCGACGGCGGCCCCGCACGCCCCCGACGCGCACAGCGCGTTCGAGTACGCGCGTAGTCATGTTCCCACGCGCGCGACATTCAAATTCAGTTTGACTAGTTTTAAATTTAGTTTAATTTATGTGCTGCGTCGCGCGCTTCGTCACGCGACGATTTATTTTAATTTTAGATTTATTAGTGTGTTGCGTCGCGTGTTTAGTCGCGCGATGTTTTGTTTTAAATTCAGTTCAAGTGGCGTATGCCGTCGTGCGCTTCATCATGCGACGCTTTAACGTTATTTTCATATTTAATTCAAGTGTTTTTGTGGCGCGCTTCGTCGCGTGACGTTTCGTTTAATTTCAGTTTAGTCTAAGTGTTGCGTCGCGCGCTTCGCCGCGCGACGACTCCTTTTATTTTCAGCTTAGTTCGTGTGTGCTGTCGCGCGCCCCGTCGCGTGGCAACTTATCCCAATTTTTGGTTTAGTTCGCGTGTGCCGTCGTGCGTTTCGCCGCGCGACAAACCCTTTTAAATTTACCTTAAATTGTTTATTATAATTAAACGCATAGCGTCACTTTATTTTATGCATAGCGTGATTGTCAAATTAATATGGTTATGTTTAGACAAGTACTTTAATCCATAACTGCTTAACATAATCGCCTTTCGACCGTAGCCTCAACCATTGTTTTCTCTTTCTCGCTTAGTCGTAGGTGCGAGCCCTGCGCCAAGCGTCTGCTTATTTGTTATATTCTACAGTGTGGTGTATTGTTCTTTTTATTAAAATTGTGGAATGTATGTTTGAACTCGTATAGATAACGGTCAGTTAGCAGAGTCCGAAGGAGTTGCGGGTGAAGACCCTGAGCAGCAGTTGGTTGGTGAAGGCAAGTGTCCCTTGACCTATCTATGTCCTACTCATTTTATAATTCACTCTCCGCATTTACACCATTTATACCTAAGAATTGACTACCTTTGTTTATCATACCCTTGTTTACCTATGTGGGTTGGGTTATTTTGTTTAGTTTTATGCTAGTGCTTCACACTAATCAATAAACATGATGAGATTATTTATGATACGCTGTTTTTTCTCTTAGTTATGATGTTGATATTGTAACATTTAAGGGAACTCAGACGGTTTCTCGAGTGCCTCTCCATAAGGATTGGTTCATTGGATGACCATCCAGAAAAACAATGCAACCATGAGGGTGGTATGGGACGCCCTTAGCTGAATAATTAGAGGAACTAGGGTGCAGTTCGCTTCGCCATTATGCCGTCAATGGGGCTCGGTGTATGCGGCTCGCTCTGCCGAGGGTGGTTTGCCCCTTGGTGAGGAGTGCGGTACTTTTAGGAAACCTAAAGGGCAGCTATAGCCTCAGGAAATCTTTGTATAGGCTACGTAGTGAAACCCTGCCTATTCACTATGGTAGTTTTTAAGGTTTGATCGGCTCGAGGCAAAAGGGAATCACGGCTTGTGGGTAAAGTGCGCAACCTCTGCAGAGTGTTATGAAACTGATATATCAGCCGTGCTCGCGGTTATGAGCAGCCTTGGGAGCTCCATTGATTAGAGACACATTGATCATAGATGCTTTGTTCACAGGTGATGATGAGGATAATGTTGGTTTTTGTTGTGATTATGATTATGGTTATGGTTTCTGGTATTCTTTCCGTTTGGAAAAGGTACTTTTGGGTTAACAACTTGGGTTAATGCTAAAACCTGGCTCTCTACTGGTAATAATAATGTGACCAACTAAAAGCAATTGTTTGACTTTAACCCTACATAAGTATGTTGATATGTACTCACCCTTGCTTTACACACCAAACCGCCAGTCGGCTGCCTGTGAAGGCCGTATTTATCTACGTTTTGTTTTCACACTTTAATAATTGCTAATGACTATGTGGATGCCTCGGACATCATGATGTAATCAACTAGTCCTCTCTTTTATGTTATTATTTGAGCACTGTGTGATGATGCCTGGTTATGTAACTGTTGTGTACGTGAATTGCTTATCCTGGCACGTACATGGTTCGCATTCGATTTGCTTTTTAAAACTAGGTGCGACAATCACCCTGGGGCAGCCCCCACCCCCACAACCTTCAACCCCACCCTCAATAGTAGCAGCAGGCCAGCCACGTGTGCGCGTGTGCACCGTGGGCCACGACCGCCGCTTGAACCCCTCCTCGCCGATGAGGAAGGAGAGAGGGAGGCACGGCGGCCGATCAAAATACCCCACCGCCACTATCACCGCGAGCCACACAAGCTCCTCGGTAGCTAGCTCTGGCAGCGACAGACACAAAGAGAGGGGAGACAGAGTAGAAGACGGTGGCTAGAGTTTTACTAGAGTCACCCAGGCAGGCCCCTTTTATGGTGTTGGCATTTAAAACGGATTTAAGTATACAAGAAATTTAAGCATATTTTTTTTAAAAAAATAAAGGCTAAGATTAAAAAAAAAAATCGGACTCTGCCTACGGATATCGCGTCCTGCCGCTGTCTAACTACATTTACGTTGTAACCTGAACATCACACTAGACTGTACCAGTGTCGTGCTCCCATAGAGGACGACGATAACGGCTGGCGTTCGTAGCTCGAGAACGCTAGAGCAGCAATGATATAGGCCATATCTCATATCTGCATGCTTGAAGCAACATCGTGAAAATAGGTGGAGCGACGGCGGGGTGAGAAGAACGAGAAAGAGGGTCAATAAGGGCACAAAGAACATCTTTCTAACAGTTGTACTATCTTACGACAAATGATCATGAATTTATAACAATACCTAGTCATTTTTATCGTTAAAACCCCATGGACTTCTAGAAACCAAATGAAGAAAATGTAAGTGTCATCAACAAGTTAGGAGAACACACAAACAAGCAGAACCACTACGACTCCACATATTTAACCGACATCTTCGAATGCATAAACAATCGGGACCTGACCTTCACTGCTAGATTCTGCCTAAACACGATTACACGAAGACAAATGTATAGTAGGGAAATTACTGGATCTAACTTTAAAACGACTGCTTCATCACAAATGGCATAGACGGTATCTAAACCACCACACAGTAGACTACAGAACATAGATGCCTGAGGGCCCCACAAACTACAACAGTTAACAGTTGATCAGTACTGACACTATATTTAGAGGCATCTCAAGCACCAATGCCGACAGTATCCACACGAAGTATTCAAATCTATTAGCTGCCCTACCCGGAAGATTCATCTTACAACTCTCGTCAAAGGCTCCTCAGTTCTTGGAGCATTGTCGGCAATTCATATCTATATCGTAGATAGATAGAATCAAGCCTTGGCCCTCTTGCTTCCTGTGCAAGAGGGGCACTTATACTGCTTGATGTGCTCCGCTTTATTTGGGGTGATCTTGACACACTTGCCGTGGAACCATGTCTCGCATAAGTCGCAACAGATCCAGAAGTCGTCATAACCTAGGCCACATGCGCCGCACAGCGCACTCTCATGGTCTTCCTGTGGTTCACCTTCCTCCCCTTCACTCTCCTCGTCCTTTGGAGGTGGCATCTTTGGGACCCTTGAGTTGGGTTCTACCTGGCGTGAAGGCTGCGTATTCATCAAATATTCAGCGTCAGCCATAAAAGGAGAATCATGGAGTTAGGCGGCTGGTTGTCTTGTGAAACTATAGGTATGTGATAAAAAAACTATATACCTTTGAGCCAGATTTGTTAGTCTTGTTGCTTTTAGGAGTTTTTTCTTTGGACTCTTTCTTGGCTGTTCCTGTGACAACCTCATATATGCTGGGAAGATTATTGATCATGGTGAAGAGACGTTTCCTGCAACGCAACCACCAGAAGGTGACTCCATCAGACTGCTTTAGTTATACAAAGAAAATTTAGTCCCACGTGGCTTTGATCAAAATCTAATAATCTATAATATGGAATTCAGGAGACATGAGAAAAAAGGATTTCACATTAAACAAACATATATAAAACATGATCCAAAAGGTAAGACAGTGCTAAAGTAACAATGGAATACAAAAAGCTACTGTCAAACACATCAAAACACAACAGTATAGCATTTTAAAGTCATTCTTAAAGGCTTACACTAATTGGTCCTAAACTTTTTATAGAACAAGGGTGAAACATGAGAAAATAACCAACATTATTTAAACCACTATTGCGTCCATTTGATTTAATCCACAACAACGTGGCAGCCAATGCTGCTATTCCTAATCATGAATATGCAAACTGGTTTGCTTACAAGACATCCGACCTTCAATCATGCATTCAATGCTCCAGTTGACACATACTTTACTTAAAAAATAACAAGATAGGCCCAGTAGCATCCAGAAACTGAAGAATGTAGCACAACACTAGTATAGAGATAACACAAAAGTAACTAGACAAATGAAATGTTCATATTCTAAGCCCCATCAACAGAAAAAAAATGTAAGACCTCAAAAGTGACACTACACCCAAAATAGCTGACACCATCTGGCATCAACTTGAACAAGGATTCTGTAGTTGTATGTCCACTGCTCAACAACATTAGCAGATGGAATGTGCAATTGTTCAATGAAAAAGATGTGCAACTAGTAATCTCCCACCCAAATGTGACAATGGGGCATATTTCCCAGTCATTTCATAGGAAAAAAGTAGCAGTTTGTGAGGGAATTATGAAATACTCTCTCCGTTCCAAAATAGTATTCGTTTTAGCTCTTACTTTTTATGTTTATATTTAAATAGATGATGATAAATCTACACACATATAAAACACACACATCAAGTGTTGTATGAATCTATTAATTATCTAAAACAAATTTTAATTTGGGACGGAGGGAGTACTGTTTTGTATCTTCTTCATTCTCTTTTATCAATATACCCATTGCTTTGTACTCATTTCTCAATAAAAACTCACTTTGGATTTTGATAAGAATAACATAGTGATTGCATTTCAGTTTGAAAATATAAAAAAGAGAGTCGATCGGAGGGAAATACCACCATCACAGTATTGGTTGGAAGAAGAAACATAGTCTTCAACCAACTGATAAACCCCAGAACCCTGACAATGCAGGCCCTATAGCACCACACCATAACCTAGGCTGGCACCAACAAGGAAGGTTTTTTAACCAACCTGAAATTCACCCCCATGGAGAGTCAAACCCAAGCACTGGAGTGTCATGAGCTAGGCCGTCACAATATCTCAAATGGTGTGGGCCTCAGCTATCAAGGAGTCTCAGCCCATGCAATGTCAATAGTATACGATAGCTTGTGTAACAGAAAAGGCAAGCAGGAATTGAACACGTCTTCATCCTCTAAAACCTGTCCTCTCTGCTTGCTACTTCTCCCCATATTCCTTCCAGTTCTAATAATGATTGTGTCTGAAAACTGAGTAAATCCTAGTGCTGTGAGTGTGAAATCCCATCCTGGTGTTGAGGTTCATAACATGGAGGTGTTACTCAGAAACCACAAACGCTATGATAAGAAACCTTTCACATAAAGTGAATGCTCATGAAACTATGAGATACCTGAAGGAAGTCCATTGGCAAGAAACATTTTATATAACAGTCAAACAGAAAAATCTTTACAATAAAACAAATGGATACCTGGATTCCTTGTCGAATCCAAACCTTGCTCCAAAATAAAATGCAACAGACATTAGCCAAGAATCACTATGCACTGCAACAAGTGATAGCCAATCTTTTTCATTCATCCCATCACGAGCAAAATTAATTCCGAGAGCTGGCTCTGGGAGTTCAGGAGGAACCTCCTCAGCAGGCAAGTTTACTTCCCATGTCTCATTGGGAAGTCCATATAAACATAAATTATCCTTCTCTGCGCAAAACAAAAGACAATAATATTTCGAATAAGGTATTTGCGGTTGTTTCAGGCTCTAAATCTAAAATGGCTTGCTTTAAATGAAAATGAACCAAGAGACATAATGCTGAGACTGTAAAAGTAAAATACAGGACGAGTAGGAAGAACTAAATTGACCATATGAAATTAAGCATTCCATATCTACTACGTGTTGTTAAAAAATATAGATTGAACATTCCACGAAAAAAAGGAAATGGAACACAAAAGGGAAGACTTATTGACCAAAAGCATGAAAGGAGGCACTACGCCCCTTGTAACACTAGACATAAATAAATCAGTTCGGTATCAACAATCAATAAAAGAATATTGCTCATGCACATTGTTTGCCTTTCCCGACCACAGCTTTTGATCAGTACTGAGCAACTCATCTTGCATTTCCAGTGACACCTCTTGGTATGAAATTCCTGTGCTAAGCATTTAATAATGTTGCAATTTAATGTGGAACAGATTTTGATCCCATGCATCTGTGGGAACCAAAATCATAAATGTGATCTTAATAACCAACATACTCCCTCCATCCCAAAATAAATCAGATTCTATTCTAGCCAGTAGCCACGTATCTAGACAAAGCTTTCTGGTCCAATAAGCGACGGGGTACATGCATTTCTTTGCCAACTCCTGTCACCATCAACTTAAGTGGGCATTGACAAAGTGGGAAATAAGGTGCAGTGACGAAGTGTTTGCAATACTTCCATAGTTCCATTGCCAAAACAGAGTAATTTCGGTATCCAGAAACGAAACCAATGTTGACTTCCAGGAAAAAGAAATGATATCCTGAGTCCTGACACTCCCACTACCTGACATCACTGACTCACTGACAAAATATTCCGAAAATGCCCCTCGGTACAGTTGCGGCAGATGTCGTTGTCCGGGAGCATAACAGTAAATCGACAGCCGCACGACTTTTGGAGATGACTGGCCGGCCGTGCGGTGGACCAGCTCAGAAGATAAGGATTCCCTCACCCACCCACCTTTCCGCTTTCCCACCCCCAGATGAATAGCACAAGGAGTAACTAGAACGTCGCGAAACCGAAAGCAAAGCTCAGCGCTCAGCGGTTGTCACCAGCAAGATCGGAGCAGAAATTCCGCCGCGAAATAGCCTCCCAGGGCGCACCAGAACCAACGAATGGGCGGAGGGACGTAATAAATTAAGTGAAAAAACACCGGAAAATCAGCGGACTAAGTGCCCCCCAGATCGGCTTTGTGGAGAGAGGTAGAGAGCTATGCCTAACTGCAAAGCAAACACGGTCCAAATCCGTCTAGTAGCATCTGAACCCGCACCCCCAAAATCAAAACCCTAGGAAACCCAGCCGGATCGAGGGAGCAGGCTCACCTGGGTCGCACATCACGTAGAACTTCTCAACATCTGAAGCGACAGCGGGAAACTAGTCAATACAGAACTCTGAGCCGGAGGGAGAAAGTAACGCAAGCGAAGGAGATGCGGGCATTACCGGTGGTGAGCGCCCTGATTAGGCCGGCCTGGCGCGCGCGGTAGTCCCGGAAAACGTCCTCCGGCGAGCGCGGGACCGGCGTGCCAGGGAAGCCGGCTCCTCCGTCCATTCGTCCCCGGAGCTTGGTCAGGGAGGCGTAGGGTTTTGAGAGGGAAGAGCGAGGAGGGCAAGCTGGGGATTACACGAGGACGAGACGAGGAAGAGTAATCGATTGGAAGGAATTGGGAAGCGTCGGCGCTGAGACAGAGAAGAGAAGACTTTTCTCGGAAAGAAAAGAGAGGAGATGGGTCTCCTACGTTTGGTCGGGCGCAGGCGCAGGCGCAGGCGCAGTCGCGGGCCTTCCAATGAGTCCGATAGTTTGCGGCCCTATTTGGCACGCCACTGACCTCGCGGCCCATGAATGTGGGTTTTTATTCCTCGGCTCAAATTTATTTACCATCAATAAATATTTTTTTGGGTTGGTATGTTTGGAACCACACTGATTTTTTAAAAACCAGTTTCTATTTTGAGTTTCTAAAAACTGGTTAATCAAAAAAGTTGGATGAATGTGTTTGGAACTTAATTTCTAAGAAACTAGTTTTTTGATACACAATTATTAGCATACCCTTCCTCTATTTTAAAAAGTGGTGACAATATACGTAAATTCTATGAAATCAACAAGGGCATGATGTAATTAAACAAACAAGAGTTGGTTTTAGCTAGGGGAGATCGGGAGAGTAGATTCTTGATTTTTAAGAAATTCAAAATCCAGTTTCTATAAACTAAGACATAGGCCCCGTTTGGCATAGTTGTTGCTTGTTGAAAAAGCAACTTATATGTGAAGCTAACTACTGTAGAAGCTCCATGTTTGGCACAACTTCTGCTTAAATCTATGAAGAAGCTAAAAATAAGTTATGCCAACACGGCCATAAACTGGTATGTTTGGAACCACTCTAGTTTCTATGAACCAGTTTCTTAAAAATTGGATGCTTCCAAACAGGCCAATAGTATACGTTGCGATTTCTGATTTTGATGTTTGTTCTGATGTTTTCATTTCAATACTATAGTGTTATATAGCGTGTGCTAATGTTATGATTCTAGAATGACAGGGAAGGGGAGTGTGAAGGATAAATATCCCCTGGGTTGCCACGACCCATTTACGGTCTGTGGGCTGTTATAAAGGCCTTAATGTGCCAGGCGTGCAGGCTGACAAACTAGTCAAACATGCGACCAAAAGCAAGCAAAAAAGCGGTATGTGGGCTCGAAGACGCGTGAACCGACCCACGAATGCAGAGGACGTGACGTCCTTCCCAAAGACTCGCTGACTTCCAGATAAGTCGGAGTCAATTTGGGGATAGAGAGGGGGTTGTAACAATCGTGCGGAGTGTGTGAATAACTCGGGTTCTGCCGACATAAGGCAGAAGAGGCACCCCTATGAAAATCAGAGATCTCCCAGTAGGCATAGTCATCTTCAAGCTCCAGATCTCTTTGTAACCAAGAACATCGAGCAATACAATTCCACTGCCACATAGGACATAAGGTGTTACGCGCTCTAGCGGCCCAAACCTGTATAATTCTACCATTCTACTGCCACATAGGACGTAGGGTGCTACATGCTCTAGCGGCCCAAACCTATATAATTCTCTGTGTTTCGTCATTGCACAAACCATCAAGCTGTAGTCAACTCTGCCAACCACCAAAAAGCACTATGTGGTGCATCATGTAGTGCGCCGTTGGTACCAAAGTCCGACAGTTGCTGCACCAGGTAGGGGAGACGACGTCGATCCAAAATAGCTCCATGGTCATCATCTTCAATACCATCATCAGCTTCACCATAGGATAGGTTTTCCACTTTGGATCCTTCTCCTACATCATGGACCGGAAGGGCGCCCTACTCCACGTGGCGGACGAAGGGAAGGAGGCCTAGAGGTCTCACACCACCACCTCGACATAGAAGAAGTCCCCGCTGTGGCTCAAGGCGACCCCGACAACGGTCGTGGCTAGACCTTAGGTGGTCACGACGTGAGCGGCACCGTTTGACGCCCAGGCTCAGGGGGCCTGATTCATTTATGCGCCGTGTAGGACTACCGTTGCACCAATTGAAAGTGGAGCTATGTTGGCACTTCCGTCTCAGTCATATGTCATGACAGTTCAATGCGGTGAACTCTGTTGTCCATCTCTCCATCTTAGGTCTGGACTCAGATCAGTCGAGGGAAGAAAGGAGCCGAGGGCCCTACCACCCTTTAGACTCCCAGAGCACAACCGACGAATGTCGTGGTCACTCGGCCCATGGGTGCAGTTTTCAAGCCATGGAGGTGGATCATCCTCTCTACTACCCCAACACCCTCTTCATCAATGGGAGGGTAGAAGATGGTCCCATTTTTGACGACGAACCCACCATGCAGGGGAGGAGCCCCCACAGCGCGATGCACATCTCTATCGGAATCAATGATGCAACATCTGCTGTCACCACACCGCCACGGAGCAGGACCGAATCCAACCTATTTCTGAGACAAGGCATTTAAGGTTGATGAGTCCCCGGACGAGCGGGGATTCCTCATGTAATGGAAAGCTTAGAGCAAGAACCGTTGCACCGCTCAGGAGCGCGAGCGCGAGGTGGCTGAACGCAACGCCAGGCTCCCACACAATCATCTCCCACTCCCACGCAATCTGCAGCCTGAATTCGCCTGGGCCTTGCAGTCTTCGAGCCAGGTTTGCAGTGTACTAGCTCGGATCACGAACGACTTACCTCGCACGCCCGACATAGAGGGTTACCGACAAATCCTCACTTGGGCGGCGAATCACCTTCTTCCACCAGCCCATCCCGAGAATGACATGTGCCACCACATCAACAACTGTCATGATGTGTGGAGCAACATTGATGTGTCGCACGAACGATGTCATGAGGAAGAGTTGAGGCATCAAGAAGGGTACAGCCGGGACCACGGCGTAAACATAGTTATCATGATGATTTGGGATCAAATATAAATGCAGGGGAAGATGTCCACTTGCCTTCCTCACAAAAGTCTTGAGGGTATTCTTCAAACTATTCCTGATCCTCTATCATAGAAGTGTCTTCTAAAAGCACACATGCCAAACAAAGAAAACATACACCATTCAATAAGAATGCACCAAACATTAAACAAGAGAATACAAGTATAACTAGGAGCATGGGAGAAGGTAATTAATCGATTATTCCTCCCTATTTAATTTTGAAACATAAGTTCTATTTTGTCTCTCTTTAAAGCTCTAACCGAGGAACCTATTAATAATCTAGAATTGCTCAAATTTTAGAGATTGGACAACTGCTATAAAATCATCCTAAAATGTTTAGCATAAATTTAGGAAACTAACAAAACAAGAATCAACTTGTTTGGGTTTAAAATGAGCATTTTATGGCCAAAATACTAAGGTAGGGTCAAATAATAATGAAAATAAGACTCGAGGGACCTAATCGTAAAGACTAGGGACTTAACTGTAAGGTTTTTACTCTGGAGAAGGACCTATCTCGATTATCTAAAAAGGTCGAGGCTCTTTAACAAAAACGCACTATGCGACTCGGATGAAGGGGTATCGGCCATCGGTGACCGTTCGATCAACATCTGAGGGTTCATATTGAAACAGGCGAGCTAACTTGGGATAAACAAAACATACCGCGTGATTGGGATCCGACGGACAAGGGGGCTCAGCTCGGCTTCGGGCATGTGGCTTTGAGAGTCGGGAGGGGTGGCGCCGAGGAGAGGGAGGCTTGCAGCGTCACATGGCCAGATTCCTTGCTGGAGTTGGCCAGAATGACGCTTCGAGCGGCCAACACGACTAGGGAAAGGCTCAGGGTGAAGCTGGAAGAAAGGCGAGCATGATAGGGTCCTCACTAAGAGGGTAGAAGGGGCAAGAATGATGGGCTATGACAAATGGCAGACGATGAGACTCTGGTGAAGTCATGGTGACACGGCGGGGTCGATCGGCAGTCGAAGTGAGCTTGGAGAAGGTCGGAGAAGCAGCGGTGAGCTTTGGGGATCAAGTCTGTGACCTCAGGACGAACAGGGAAGCTCCAGGGATGCACGACCACGATGGTGATGTCACGATGACAACGATGAGACGTGGGCAAGGCGCAAGAGAGCATGAGAGTGGGTGTTGACAGGTGCGATCAGTAGCGGGGCTCCTAGCGGTACATAAAGACCGAGAGAGGGGAGAGGAAAGGAAGGAATCAACCAGAATTGATCCGACTGGATCCTTTCTGTCACACCCGGTTTTTGGAAGGTAAACCGAATGCGAACCATGTACGTGCTAGGATCAGAAATTCACGTACACAGCGATTACATAATTGGACATCATCACACAATGCTTGAAATAAATAGCGGAAAGGTACTTTATTACATCAAGGTGTCTGAGACATCCATAGAGTCTAATACATAACTATTGTTCAACATAACTATCAAAGTGCGGAGAAACGAAACGTAGATGAAAAGCCTCCACAGGCAGCTGACTGGGGGTTTGCCACTAAAGTAAACTAAAACTCGTCGTATTCCAGTAACTCCTCGAAGTCCTCCATGTTGCCATCATCACCTCCTGAGCACTGAGTACAATGGGGACAACCTGGGGTGGCGGTGGTGTGTAAAGCAAGGGTGAGTACACATCAACATACTCAGCAAATGTCCCGTTTGGCTAAGGTGGACTAGCTATATGTGAGGTTGAAGTTAAGTAGTTGCTTTTAGTTGGTCAAGTATTTACTATTATTAGTAGAGCCAAGTTTTAGTAATAAACCCAGTTATTACCCAAAAGTACTCCCTCAAAACAGGAAATACCAGAGATCAGATTTATATCATCATTATTAACCATCATCATAAAAGTAACTAGAATTCTTCTAATCAAAGAGGATCCCAAGGCTGCTCTTAACCGTGAGCTCGGCTGATATACCAGTTTCTAACACTCTGTAGAGGTTGCACACTTTACCCACGAGTCGTGATCCCTTTCCAGCCCGGGTTGTACAGACCCGATCTTCACTACCAAGGTGAATAACCAGGGATACACTACGTAGCCTTTACAAAGACTCCCCTGGTGCATAGCTGCTCGTTAGGTTTTGCCAGTCGTACAAACGCAGTACACCTCCCCAAGGCGGGTGACTAACAAAACCAAATCGAATGAACCTCTGCACCCCAACCTTGGTAGAGCAAGCACTACGCCCTGGCCCCCATTGATGGCCCTTTGTCAAAGCCAACTACACCCCTAGGTTCATCTAATTAATCAGCTAAGGGCATCCCATTCCACCCTCATGGTTGCACTGTTATCCCGGGTGGTCACTCCACGAACAGGTCCTTACGGAGAGGTACTCAGGAAAAGGCCTCAGCCCCCTAGAGTATCACAAGATCATCAACATAATCAGGATAATAGTATCGTATCATAAATGTTCACATCATGTTCATTGATTAAAGTTAAGGCAATAGCAAAATGCTAACCATGATAACCCAAAAGGTAAACAAGGATAAGTAAATACAGACTAGTCAATCCTTAGGTTTCATAAAGTAATGCGGGACAGTGAATTATAGAGTATGTAGGACATAATAGGTCAGAGGACACTTGCCTTCACCAGGTTGTTGCTCAGGGAGGTCTCCAACAACACACTCAGGAACCTCGGATTGTTCGTTGTCTAAATAAAGCGAGCATGCATTCAATACATTTGGGAAGTACAAATAAACAGCACACCAAACATGTACAAACATAGGAATGCATCCTAAAAGACAATAGGGGATAATGAGATCAAAACATAACATGAACTATAACATGGATCAACTTTCTCTGGAAATAGATTATTATTTCCCTAAGTGTTACTCACAAATACACAACACAGTTCACTTTATTTTATGGTGACCTAAAATTTAGACTAGAGATGATTTCATATAATACACCTTATTAATCTCACAAGATTAGGCATGTTTTCATCTCTAGGGTTTTCCTTTTTTATTTTATTAAATACAAGAAATCTATACATATACTAGTTAATAGTTATCCATAAAATTAGAAAGCACAGGGTGTAAATGGAATTACTTTATTTGAACAGAGAATAATACTATGAACGTTTTGCAATTTGAATCACTAAATTTGGAGTTCATATGCAAAAGATATGAAATAAACAAGTTTGGGAATTCAAAATATGAAATTAGGTCAATTCTGTGAATATTTAAAAGTCCAGGGTTAAATCTGCAAGTTTACAGGGGCCTGCGCGTGAAAACCAGGGACGGCGAGTTTATTTCCAACAAACCGAGGGTTTCTTACACAAAACAACAACGCGAAGGGGTATCTAGCTCCCTCAACCGTCAGATCTAAAACCAATGGCTGAGATTAGATCTACGGTCGAGGGCGCGCGCGCGGGCGGGCGAGCGCTGACAGGCAGGCCAGGGGATGCAAGCGACAGAGGGGGAGGGCGCACTGACCGAGCGGGCCCAGCTCCAGGGGACATGGGTGCTGACAGGCGGGCCAGGGGCGCAGGGCGCGCGTGCGCGAAGTGGTATCCGTGATCTGGGCCGTGCGATCAGAATCGGATGGAGGGGATCAGACCGGGGGTGTTGAACGGCTACGGGCCACGCTGCTCCTCTCCGCGGCGGTGAGTTCGCTAGAGTTGAGGCAGGCATGAGCTAGGGTGGCTCTGGGGTCGCCAGGGTTGGGCAGAGAGGGAGAGAACGCCACGGCGAACTCAATGGCGGGGAAGAGGCCATGAATCCGTAGGCAGAGAGGGGAGAACGGTGGGGACAAGGCCTCAGGCGGACTGGAGGAGCTCCGGTGAGGCATTCCAGCCATGGGGAGGGGGCTTAAGGTGCGCTAAGGCCTGGGCTAGCTTCAGCAGAGGCAGAAGGTGACACAGGGACCTACTCCGGGGAAACTAGACCGGGATAAATCGGCCGGCCACCGCGCGAGCACGGCGGACCGCCGCGGCCGAGCACCGGCGATGCCAAAATTGGCCAAGCACAGAGCGGAACTAGGGAAATTAAGCACAGGCAAAGGTGTCTCACCTCGGGGCAGAGCTCAAGGAGGCTTGCCGCGGTCTCCGGCGAGCTAGATGGTCGGGAACGCGGGCGCGGGTCTCCGGCAGCGTCTAGCGGCGAGGGCAGAGCGCGAGAGAGGGCGATGCTGTGCGGAATGAGGTGGGGGAGCAAGTGCGGGCACTGGCAGGGCTCTAAGAAGGGAGCTGGGCGCGTGGGCGGGCGTCGTGGCCAAGAAATCCAGCGACGTGCGCGAGTGCGCACTCGCCGGTCCACGGCAGGCGCAGGGAGGGCGGATCTGACAGGGAGGGTCTACGACGCAGAGAGAGAGGAGAGGGGCGCTCGGGGCAACGGCTCAGTAACTGGTGAACCGGGCCCGCAAGGCAGAGAGAGAGGAGAGGCGCGCGGGTGAAGAAACTGGCGCCGACAGGTCGGCCCCACTGGGTAGCGAGCGAGAGAGGGAGGGTGCGCGGGAGAAAGAGCTGCCGCTGACATGCGGGGTCCGCCTGTCAAGCGGCGCGGGCGCGCGGTCTAGCTGGGCCGAGCTGGGCTGGTTTGGGCTGCTTTGTCTTTTTATTTTTCTCTAGATTTTCTAATTCCTTTTCTATTTTTTCTATAGGGTTTTCAATTCCAAATTCAAATTAGGTTTCAAATTCATATAAATTCAAACATGTGCAACACTTCAAAGATTATTTTAAGCTCAGCATGATGCAACATGTCATGACTCATAATGTTTTAGCAAAAATAAATAATTAAATCCCCCTAACTTTAAGCTAATTCTACTTAAAAGGGAAAAAAGAAGAGAGGATCTAGAGAGAGATAAAACGTAGAGTGAGAGAGAGAAGAGTAACACATGAATTTGGGTGATCATTAGAAAGAAATCTTATACCCCCAAATTCAGGGTGCTACAGACCTATCCCCCTTAAAAGAATCTCGCCCTCGAGATTCAGGGCTGGCTAGAAAAGAGCTCAGGGTACTTGGCTATCAAATCATCTTCTCTTTCCTAGGTTGCTTCTTCTTCTGAGTGGTGCCCCCATTTGACTTTGCACATCCTGATGGTACTTCTCCGAGTGACCCGATCTGCTGTCTCCAGAATCTGAGTTGGCTTCTCAATATGAGTCAGATCTTCTTGAACTTCAAGATCCTCTGCTGGCAACTGCTCTTCAGGCACTCTCAAGCATTTCTTCAACTGAGATACATGGAACACATCGTGCACAGCTGACAGATTCTCCGGTAAACTGAGTTGATAAGCCACTTCTCCATGTCTTGCTTGAATTTGATACGACCCAATGTATCGAGGTGCTAGCTTGCCTTTGACTCCAAAGCTTTTGGTTCCTCTGATGGGTGACACCTTCAAATAGACATAGTCTCCCACTTCAAAACTGAGTTCCCTTCTTCTGGTGTCAACATAGTTTCGCTGTCTGGACTGCGTCGCCTTCAAATTCTCTCGGACCATTCTGATGTTCTCTTCGGCTTCAAGCAAAATATCAGGTCCGAACACCTGTCTTTCACCAGGTTGGTCCCAATGCAATGGAGTTCTGCAATTCCTCCCATAGAGCGCTTCGAATGGTGACATCTTCAGACTGGCTTGGTAGCTGTTGTTGTAAGAGAATTCTGCATATGGTAATCTCTTGTCCCAACCTATCTTATCTTGCAAAGCACAAGCCCTCAACATATCCTCTAGAATCTAATTGGTTCTCTCGGTTTGACCATCTGTCTACGGGTGGTAAGCTGAGCTGAACTTCAAGTGTGTGCCCAAAGCTTCATGCAACTACTACAAAAAATGAGAGGTGAACTGAGTGCCTCTATCTGATACTATCCTCTTCGGAACGCCATGCAAGCACACAATCCGAGCCATGTATAGTTCGGCCAACACCGCAATGTTGTAGGTGGTCTTGACTGGTATGAAATGGGCCGCTTTTGTCAAACAGTCCACTACTACCCAGATGGAGTCATAACCAGTATGAGTGAGGGGCAAACCGACTATAAAGTCCATTCCGATCTCATCTCATTTCCACTGAGGAATCTGCAACGGTTGCAACAAACCTGCAGGTCTCTGATGTTCTGCTTTAATCCTCTGACAACTGTCACATATAGCCACATACTCTGCTATCTCCCTTTTCATTTTGTACCACTAGAATCTTTTCTTTAGGTCTTGGTACATCTTCTCACTACCAGGGTGTATAGAGTATGCTATCTCATGAGCTTCCTTGAGAATTAGTTCTCGGATCAATTTGATGTCGAGAACACACAATCTGTCCTTGACCCATACCACTCCTTCTGCATCTTCATGGAAATCCTTTCCTTTCCCATCTATGATCAGCTGCCGGATCTCGTTGATCTTCTCATAATCCTATTGACCTTTCCTGATGTCTTGCCTTAGAGTGGGTTCCAACTCAATTGTCACTCCTTGAGTGTTGTTTAGAAATCCGAGACTCAACCTGTCGAATTCCTTCGCTAGCTCATACGGCATTGAGTAAGCAGCCAACATATTAACTTGACTCTTTCTGCTAAGAGCATCTGCAACAACATTTGCTTTGCCTGGGTGATAATGAATCTCCAGCTCATAATCTTTGATCAATTCTAGCCATCTTCGTTGTCTCATGTTTAGCTCTGACTGAGTGAATATATATTTGAGACTCTTATGATCCATGTAGATATCACACTTCTGCCGATAAAGATAATGCCTCTAGGTCTTCAATGCATGAACCACGGCTGCTAATTCTAGATCATGAGTAGGATAATTCTTCTCATGAATCTTTAGCTGGAGGGATGAGTATGCCACTACTCTCCCTTCCTACATTAACACACATCCCAGTCTGGTGTACGAAGCATCACAATATACTTAGAATGGCTTGTGAACATCTGGCAGAATCAGTACTGGTGCCATTGTCAACTTCTCCTTCAATGTCTCAAAGGACTTCTGGCATGCTGGGCTCCACTTGAACTCAACCTTCTTTACCAGCAAGGCTGTCATTGGCCTGGCAATCTTGAAGAAACCTTCAATGAAACGCCGATAATAACCGGCCATTCCGATGAAACTCTTGATTCCTCGGACATCTTTTGGTGCTTTCCAGTCCAAGATAGCTGTTACCTTCTTCGGATCTACAGCCAATCCCTCTCGGTTTGTAATGTGACCCAAGAATAGGGCTTCACTGATCTAGAACTCGCACTTGCTAAGCTTGGCATACAGCTGACAATCTCGTAGCCTCTGGAGTACTTTCCTCAAATGCTCCTCATGCTCTTGCTCATTCTGAGAATATATAAGAATATCATCAATGAACACTACTACGAACTTGTCGAGGTAATCCATGAACACACTGTTCATTAAGTACACGATGTAAGCTTGCACATTTGTCAAACCGAATGACATGACCGTGAACTCATACAGTCCATACTTGGTGATGAATGTTGTCTTCGGTATATCTGAGGGTCGGATTCTGAGCTGATGGTAGCCTGACCTCAGATCTATCTTCGAGAACACACTGGCTCCTCTCAACTGATCGAATAAATCTTCAATTCTAGGCAGGGGGTACTTGTTCTTGATTGTGACTTCATTCAAAGATTTGTAGTCAATGCACATCCTCTTTGTTCCATCCTTCTTCTCCACAAATAGCACTGGGGCTGCCCAAGGCGAGGTACTCAGTCTGATGTAGCCTGTCTCTAACAACTCTTAAATCTGCTTCTTGAGTTCCACCAACTCTGGTCCGGACACTCGATAGGCTCTCTTGGAAATAGGGGCGGTGCCTGGTATAAGCTCTATGACAAATTCAACCTTCCTTTCAGGTGGCATACCTGGTATCTCCTTAGGAAACGCATCTGGGAATTTTGACACTATATTGATAGCCTCTGATGGTTTGATCTCCTCAATATGGGCGCTGACTAGGTGACAACTCCCTTTTCTTGGTCCAGACAAGACCAACTCCACTAACAATTCTTCTCCTGGTAAGGACACTAACTTCACTGTTCTCTTGTCACAGCTAAGTCTGGCTTGATACTTGGTTAGCCAATTCATCCCTAGGATGACATCTATAGTTGTATCCTAGTTACCCATAACTATTAAATCAGCGGGGAACTATATCCCCCTTATTTGAACTCTTGCACTAGGGCAAAATCTATCTGTTTGGGTTCTTCCACCAACTGAACTAACCCTCATAGGTGGATACATGGGTGCTACTGGTATATTATGTGTTTCTACCCATGATGCAGTCACAAAAGAATGCGTTGCTCTAGTATCAAATAAGACATTTGCAGAATGGTACTCGACTAAAAATGTACCTAGTGCCACTCCTGGAGTCTCCTGGATTGTGTCGGCCTCCAAGTGGTTCACCTTTCAATACTGGGCACGAGGCTGCCCACGGTTGTTGCCTCCTGGCTGCATTGCATTCTGTCTGACTAGGGCATTGGGAGCTGGCTGCTGCTGAGCTGCTTTCTTTGGGCAATGATTCACCCAATGGCCTTGTTCCCCACAGTGGAAACATGCACGACTTCCTCCTTCGCTGGTTGGTTGTTCTGGTTGGTTGCTGGGGCAGGAAGACGGGCTGCCTGGTTGCTCTGACGCTGATATTGATTTCCTCCTTGCTGGTTTTTCTGACGGTACTGCTGCTGCTGCTGAGGAAATTGCCTCTGGTACTGCTGCTGGTTCTGACGCTGATGCTGGTGCTGGTGACCTTGCTTGAATGGCTGAGGTGGGTTGCCTGAGTAGCGAGGACGGCTGCTACTCCCAACCTGAGGTCCACCAATCTTATGTTTCCTGTCCTCCATCTCCCGACGCTTCCTTTCAGTCATAATAGCTCTGTCTATCAAGTGCTGGAAGGTAGGGAAGGTGTGATTCATCAACTGGTAATGGAGGGGATCAACCAATCCTCTCAAGAAGCGGTACTACCTCTTAGCATCCGTGTTGACATCTTTTGGGGCATAACACGATAGCTGCAGAAACTTATCCCTGTACTCGCTAACGGATAGGGGACCTTGCTTCAGGGCGAGAAACTCCTCCTTCCTCACTATGATCAGTCCCTCAGGCACATGGTAGCGACGGAAGTTGTCCCTGAATTCTTCCCAAGTGATGGCTTCAGGGTTGGCATGGGTGGCGAGGTAAGACTCCCACCAAGACTGGGCTGCTCCCCTCAGCTGTCGGGGACCGTATAACACCTTCTCACGATCGTTGCACTGGGCAGTGTGCAACTCACGCTCCACGGTGCGCAACCAATCTTCGGTGTCCATGGGATCAGCAGAGTGAGCAAAGACTGGGGGATGGCCTCTCATGAATTCTGCCCGCTTGTCTCTAGGCACTTGTGGCATCTGGACTTGCACTGGAAGCTGAGGCGGTGGTGGCTGCTGCTGCACTTGCTGCATTGCTGCTAAGGTCTGTCCGATTGCCTGAACTGCTTGAGTTTGCATCAGGAACATTTGCTCAATGGTCATCGGTGGTGGCGGTGGCAAATGCTGCTGTGGGGCTGCCCCCTCTTGGGGTGCCTGCTGTTCTGGCTAAGCACACCTCGCACCTCTGCACCTGTTCTCAAACATCTATAGAAATCGCACACATATATCAAATCTGACTCTGCAGTATTTCAGCATAAGAAAAGATGTATAGAAAACCTTCATAGCACTGAACAAATGACCATCTTCACTGACAGCTTCTCAGATAAAGAGGAAAGTGGAAGTAAATGGATTACCCAACTAAATAACTGACTTTATTAATAACTACACCAAGTTGCAGGGAACACCCACACCTTGGTGACAATCATTACAAAGATCCAACTTCAGTACATGTCCATCATAACAAACATCCAACATAAGATAAGCAAATTAACTCTAACTAAGACTGACTAGACTAAGACACTGAACTAAGCATTATTACAGACTCCGACTCTGTCGATCTAGGGATCTAGATCTATCCGGGTCCTGCAGTCCAAGGTACCATAGTCGAAGCGACCACAGGGCGGTGAACAGTAAGGGTGCTGAATCCCGACAGGGTCGGGAGAACCACCATCCAGATAGTGGCATGCTGCGCACTCAGCACGCAATTCCGCAACCTCCGCCCAAACCTTGCCCAACTCGTCAAGGGCGTGGTCCAACTCTGTGTTGAGCACGACAGCCAGATTGACCATGCTGTTTAGCCTGGGATTGCCCTCACTAACTGGCGAGGCAATCACACCTCCAGCACTGCTGGTCGAACGGTGAGGGTGGTACTTCAGGTTGAGGCCATCAGCTACCCCGCTGAACAACGAGCAATACTGAGAAAGTGCCCGTCGTGTTGCATCTTGCATGGCTGCCTCGGCAGTATCCCTCTCAGTAATAGAATAGTGTTCTGAGAAGGCCTCTGCACCCCGGAGATCATCGTCCGGACGGCGCACCAAGCAAGTAGCCTCCCACTGGTCTGGGTATAGCCCATGACGATGCTGGTAGACTACATAACGTTACTCGATGGACCAAGTGTGTCGGTCGAAGGCCTGACGCAGCAAGGTGTCGAGAGCATCGTGGAAGTGACACCCGCGAGCGGCGTCATGAGTGATGGGTCTAGCGATCCATCCCTCTGGCTCTGGCTCCTCCGAGAGCTCAGGGCCATGGCTCGAACTGCCACCGGCATCGTCGTCTCCGTCTCTGTCAGGGTCTCCTCCAGCAGTCGGGGTGCCCTGTGGTGGTGCAGGGGGCATCTCTGGCTGAGGTGCAGGGGAAGGCGGCCTCTCAGACTCCACCTCCCGCTGAGGCGAGGGGGAAGAGTCCTGCTGCTCCTGCTCCTACTCCTGGCATCGGCGCTTCTGCTCCTCGTGCAGGCGACGATGCAGTCTCTTGAGGTGACTAGACTGACCTGGCACCATGCGACGCAGTGGACGCTCCGCCAGGTGAGAAGGCAAAAAGGGGATCACAGACTTACGTGCAGTGCACCTAATATGGGCCATCTACAAAAGACATCATAAGCACAAGAGTAAGAGTATAACTAGGAGACCAGAAAGTAAACAGAAAGAAAAGTGAGACAAAACTTTTGAGATAAGTAGATAACATAGAGTTGGTCAAGATGACCAACTTTTGAAAGGACTCTAAGGTCAAGGTAAGAGTAGGGTCTATAGTCCTTAGGGCGACCATTCTAGTCTAGGTTAGCGGTCCTACAGTCAGCAAGGCTTTGATACCACTTATGTCACACCCGATTTTTAGAAGGTAAACCGAATGGGAAACATGTACGTGCTAGGATCAGAAACTCACGTACACATCGATTACATAATTGGACATCATCACACAATGCTTGAAATAAATAGCGGAACTGTACTTTATTACATCAAGATGTCTGAGACATCCACAGAGTCTAATACATAACTATCAAAGTGCAGAGAAACGAAACGTAGATGAAAAGCCTCCACAGGCAGCTGACTGGGGGTTTGCCACTAAAGTAAACTAAAACTCGTCGTCTTCCTGGAACTCCTCGAAGTCCTCCATGTTGCCAGCATCACCTTCTGAGCGCTGAGTACAGTGGGGACAACCTAGGGTGGGGGTGGTGTGTAAAGCAAGGGTGAGTACACATCAATGTACTCAGCAAATGTCCGGTTTGGCTAAGGTGGACTAACTGTATGTGAGGTTGAAGTTAAGCAGTTGCTTTTAGTTGGTCAAGTATTTACTATTATTAGTAGAGCCAAGTTTTAGTAATAAACCCAGTTATTACCCAAAAGTACTCCCTCAAAAGAAGAAATACTAGAGATCAGATTTATATCATCATTGTTAACCATCATCATAAAAGTAACTAGAATTCTTCTAATCAAAGAGGATCCCAAGGCTGCTCTTAATCGTGAGCTCGGCTAATATACCAGTTTCTAACACTCTGCAGAGGTTGCACACTTTACCCACGAGTCATGATCCCTTTCCAGCCTGGGTTGTATAGACCCGATCTTCACTACCGAGGTGAATGGCCAGGGATACACTACGTATCCTTTATAAAGACTCCCCTGGTGCATAGCTGCTCGTTAGGTTTTGTGAGTCGTACAAACGCAGTACACCTCCCTAAGGCGGGTGACTAACAAAACCAAATCGAATGAACCTCTGCACCCCAACCTTGGCAGAGCGAGTACTACGCCCCGACCCCCATTGACGGCCCTCCAGCAAAGCCAACTACACCCCCAGGTTCATCTAATTAATCAGCTAAGGGCGTCCCATTCCACCCTCATGGTTGCACTGTTATCCCGGGTGGTCAGTCCATGAATAGGTCCTTACGGAGAGGTACTCAGGAAAAAGGCCTGAGCCCCATAGAGTATCACAAGATCATCAACATAATCAGGATAACAGTATCGTATCATAAATGTTCACATCATGTTCATTGATTAAAGTTAAGGCAATAGCAAAATGCTAACCATGATAACCCAAAAGTTAAACAAGGATAAGTAAATACAGACTAGTCAATCCTTAGGTTTCATAAAGTAATGTGGGACAGTGAATTATAGAGTATGTAGGACATAATAGGTCAAAGGACACTTGCCTTCACCAGGTTGTTGCTCAGGGAGGTCTCCAACAACACACTCAGGAACCTTGGGCTGTTCGTTGTCTAAATAAAGCGAGCATGCATTCAATACATTTGGGAAGTACAAATAAACAGCACACCAAACATGTACAAACATAGGAATGCATCCTAAAAGACAATAGGGGATAATGAGATCAAAACATAACATGAACTATAACATGGATCAACTTTGTATGGAAATAGATTATTATTTCTCTAAGTGTTACTCACAAATACATAACATAGTTCACTTTATTTTATGGTGACCTAAAATTTAGACCAGAGATGATTTCATGTAATACACCTTATTAATATCACAAGATTAGGCATGTTTTAATCTTTAGGGTTTTCTTTTTTTATTTTATTAAATACAACAAATCTATACATATACTAGTTAATAGTTATCCATAAAATTAGAAAGCATAGGGTGTAAATGGAACTCATTTATTTGAACAGAGAATAATACTATGAACATTTTGCAATTTGAATCACTAAATTTGGAGTTCATATGCAAAAGATATGAAATAAACAAGTTTGGGAATTCAAAATATGAAATTAGGTCTAATTCTATGAATATTTAAAAGTCCAGTGTTAAATCTGCAAGTTTACGGGGCCTGCGCGCGAAAACCTGGAACGGCGGGTTTATTTCCAACAAATCAAGGGTTTCTTACGCAAAACAACCACGCGAAGGGGTATCGGGCTCCCTCAACCGTCAGATCTAAAACCAACGGCTGAGATTAGATCTGCGGCCGAGCGAGTGCTGACAGGCGGGCCAGGGGATGCCAGCGACAGAGGGGGAGGGCGCACTGACCGAGCGGGCCCAGCGCCAGGGGACATGAGCGCTAACAGGCGGGTCGAGGGCGCAGGGCGCGCGTGCGCGGAACAATATCTGTGATCTGGGCCGTGCGATCAGAATCGGACGGAGGGGATCAGACCGGGGGGGGGGGGTTGAACGGCTGCGAGCGGCGCTGCTCCTCTCCGCGGCGGTGAGGTCACCGGATTTGAGGCAGGCGCGAGCTAGGGTGACTCTGGGGTCGCCGGGGTTGGGCAGAGAGGGAGAGAACGCCACGGCGAACTCAATGGCAGGGAAGAGGCCATGAATCCGTGGGCAGAGAGGGGAGAACGGCGGGGACAAGGCCTCGGGCGGACCGGAGGAGCTCCGGCAAGGCATTCCGGCCACGGGGAGGGGGCTTAAGGCGTGCTAAGGCCTGGGCTAGCTTTAGCAGAGGCGGAGGTGACACAGGGACCTACTCCGGGGAACTAGACCGGGATAAATCGGCCGGCCACCGCACGAGCACGGCGGACCGCCGTGGCCGAGCACCGGCGATGCCAAAATTGGCCGAGCACAGAGCGAAACTAGGGAAATTAAGCACGGGCAAACGTGTCTCACCTCGGGGCGGAGCTTGGGGAGGCTTGGCGCGGTCTCCGGCGAGCTAGATGGTCGGGAATGCGGGCACGGGTCTCCGGCGAGGGCAGAGCACAAGAGAGGGCGATGTTGTGCGAAATGAGGCGGGGGAGCGAGTGCGGGCACTAGCGGGGCTCTAAGAAGGGAGCTGGGTGCATGGGTGGGCGTCGTGGCCGAGAAATCCGGCGACATGAGCGAGTGCGCACTCGCCGGTCCATGGCGGGCGCGGGGAGGTCGGATCTGACAGGGAGGGTCCACAGTGCAGAGAGAGAGGAGAGGGGCGCTCGGGGCAACGACTCAGCAACTAGCGAACCGGGCCCGCGAGGCAGAGAGAGAGGAGAGGCGCATGGGTGAAGAAACCTGCGCTGACAGGTCGGCCCCACTGGGCAACGAGCGAGAGAGGGAGGGCGCGTGTGAGAAAGAGCTGCCGCTGACAGGCGGGGTCTGCCTGTCACGCGACACGGGCACGTGGCCTAGCTGGGCCAAGCTAGGCTGGTTTGGGCTGCTTTGTCTTTTTCTTTTTCCCTAGATTTTCTAATTCCTTTTCTATTTCTTTTCTATAGGGTTTTCAATTCCAAATTCAAATTAGGTTTCAAATTCAAATAAATTCAAACAAGTGCAACAATTCAAAGAATATTTTAAGCTCAGCATGATGCAACATGTCATGACTCATAATGTTTTGACAAAAATAAATAATTAAATCCCCCTAATTTTAAGCTAATTCTACTTAAAAGGGAAAAAGGAAGAGAGAATCTAGAGAGAGATAAAACCTAGAGTGAGAGAGAGAAGAGTAACACATGAATTTGGGTGATCATTAGAAAGAAATTTTATACCCCCAAATTCAGGGTGTTACAGACCTATCCCCCTTAAAAGAATCTCGCCCTCGAGATTCAAGGCTGGCTAGAAAAGAGCTCAGGGTACCTGGCTTTCAAATCATCTTCTCTTTCCCAGGTTGCTTCTTCTTCTGAGTGGTGCCCCCATTTGACTTTGCACATCCTGATGGTACTTCTCCGAGTGACCCGATCTGCTGTCTCTAGAATCTGAGTTGGCTTCTCAATATGAGTCAGATCTTCTTGAACTTCAAGATCCTCTGCTGGCAACTGCTCTTCTGGCACTCTCAAGCATTTCTTCAACTGAGATACATGGAACACATCGTGCACAGCTGACAGATTCTCCGGTAAACTGAGTTGATAAGCCACTTCTCCATGTCTTGCTTGAATCTGATACGACCCAATGTATCGAGGTGCTAGCTTTCCTTTGACTCCAAAACTTTTGGTTCCTCCGATGGGTGACACCTTCAAATAGACATAGTCTCCCACTTCAAAACTGAGTTCCCTTCTTCTGGTGTCAGCATAGCTTCGCTGTCTAGACTGTGCCGCCTTCACATTCTCTCAGACCATTCTAAAGTTCTCTTCGGCTTCAAGAATAATATCTGGTCCGAACACCTATCTTTCACCAAGTTGGTCCCAATGCAATGGAGTTCTGCAATTCCTCCCTTAGAGCGCTTCAAATGGTGACATCTTCAAACTGGCTTGGTAGCTGTTGTTGTAAGAGAATTCTGCATATGGTAATCTCTTGCCCCAACCTATCTTATCTTGCAAAGCGCAAGCCCTCAACATATCCTCCAGAATCTGGTTGGTTCTCTCTATTTGACTATCTGTCTGCGGGTGGTAAGCTGAGCTGAACTTCAAGTGTGTGCCCAAAGCTTCATACAGCTGCTGCAAAAAATGAGAGGTGAACTGAGTGCCTCTATCTGATACTATCCTCTTCGGAATGCCATGCAAGCACACAATCCGAGCCATGTATAGCTCGGCCAACACCGCACTGTTGTAGGTGGTCTTGACTGGTATGAAATGGGCCGCTTTTGTCAAACGGTCCACTACTACCCAGATGAAGTCATAACCAGTACGAGTGCGAGGCAAACCGACTATAAAGTCCATTCCGATCTCATCCCATTTCCACTGAGGAATCTGCAACAGTTGCAACAAACCTGCAGGTCTCTGATGTTCTGCTTTAATCCTCTGACAACTATCACATACAACCACATACTATGCTATCTCCCTTTGCATTCTGTACCACCAGAATCTTTTCTTTAGGTCTTGGTACATCTTCTCACTACCAGGGTGTATAGAGTATGATGTCTCATGAGCTTCCTTGAGAATTAGTTCTCAGATCGATTTGATGTCGGGAACACACAATCTGTCCTTGAACCATACCACTCCTTCTGCATCTTCACGGAAATCCTTGCCTTTCCCATTTATGATCAGCTGCCGGATCTCGTTGATCTTCTCATCATCCTTCTGACCTTTCCTGATGTCTTGCTCTAGAGTGGGTTCCAACTCAATTGTCACTCCTTGAGTGTTGTTTAGAAATCCGAGACTCAACCTGTCGAATTCCTTCGCTAGCTCATACGACATCGAGTAAGCGGCCAACATATTAACTTGACTCTTTTTGCTAAGAGCATCTGCATCCACATTTGCTTTGCCTGGGTGATAATGAATCTCCAGCTCATAATCTTTGATCAATTCTAGCCATCTTCGTTGTTTCATGTTTAGCTCTGACTGAGTGAATATATATTTGAGACTCTTATGATCTGTGTAGATATCACACTTCTGCCCATAAAGATAATGCCTCCAGGTCTTCAATGCATGAACCATGGCTGCTAATTCTAGATCATGAGTAGGATAATTCTTCTCATGAATCTTCAGCTGGCGGGACGAGTATGCCACTACTCTCCCTTCCTGCATTAACACACATCCCAGTCCGGTGTACGAAGCATCACATTATACTGAGAATGGCTTGTGAACATCTGGCAGAATCAGTAATGGTGTTGTTGTCAACTTCTCCTTCAATGTCTCAAAGGACTTCTGGCATGCTGGGGTACACTTGAACTCAACCTTCTTTGCCAGCAAGGTTGTCCTTGGCCTGGCAATCTTGGTGAAACCTTCATTGAAATGCCGAAAATAATCGGCCATTCCGATGAAACTCTTGATTCCTCGGACATCTTTTGGTGCTTTCCAGTCCAAGATAGCTGTTACCTTCTATGGATCTACAGCCAATCCCTGTCGGTTTATAATGTGACCCAAGAACAGGACTTCACTGATCCATAACTCGCACTTGCTAAGCTTGGCATACAGCTGACAATCTCGTAGCCTCTAGAGCACTTTCCTCAAATGCTCCTCATGCTCTTGCTCATTCTGAGAATATATAAGAATATCAACAATGAACACTACTACGAACTTGTTGAGGTAATCCATGAACACACTGTTCATTAAGTACATGAAGTAAGCTGACGCATTCGTCAAACCGAATGACATGACCGTGAACTCATACAATCCATACTTGGTGATGAATGCTGTCTTCGGTATATCTGAGGGTCGGATTCTGAGCTGATGGTAGCTTGACCTCAGATCTATCTTCGAGAACACACTGGCTCCTCTCAACTGATCGAATAAATCTTCAATTCTGGGCAAGGGGTACTTGTTCTTGATAGTGACGTCATTCAAAGATATGTAGTTAATGCACATCCTCTTTGTTCCATCCTTCTTCTCCACAAATAGCATTGGGGCTGCCCAAGGCGAGGTACTCGGTCTGATGTAGCCTGTCTCTAACAACTCATAAATCTGCTTCTTGAGTTCCACCAACTCTGGTTCGGACACTCGATAGGCTCTCTTGTAAATAGGGGCAGTGTCTGGTATAAGCTCTATGTCAAATTCAACCTTCCTTTTAGGTGGCATACCTGGTAACTCCTCGGGAAACACATCTGGGAATTCTGACACTACATTAATAGCCTCTGATGGTTTAATCTCCTTAATATGGGCGGTGACTTGGTGACAACTCCCTTTTCTTGGTCTAGACAAGACCAACTCCACTAACACTTCTTCTCCTGGTAAGGACACTAACTTCACTGTTCTCTTGTCACAGCTAAGACTGGCTTGATACTTGGTTAGCCAATTCATCCCTAGGATGACATCTATAGTTGTATCCTGGTTACCCATAACTATTAAATCAGCGGGGAACTCTATCCCCCTTATTTGAACTCTTGCACTAGGGCAAAATCTATCTGTTTGGGTTCTTCCACCAACTGAACTAACCCTCATTGGTGGATACATGGGTGCTACTAGTATATTATTTGTTTGTACCCATGATGTAGTCACAAAAGAATGCATTGCTCCAGTATCAAATAAGACATTTGCAGAATGGTACTCGACTAAAAACATACCTAGTGCCACTCCTGGAGTCTCCTGGACTGTGTCGGCCTCCAAGTGGTTCACCTTTCCATACTGGGCATGAGGCTACCCACGGTTGTTGCCTCCTGGCTGCTTTGCATTCTATCTGACTGGGGCATTGGGAGCTGGCTACTGCTGAGCTGCTTTCTTTGGGCAATGATTCGTCCAATGGCCTTGTTCCCCACAGTGGAAACATGCACGACTTCCTCCTTCGCTGGTTGGTTGTTCTAGTTGGTTGCTGGGGCAGGAAGATGTAATACCCACTTTGTAAGAAAATCTAAAAGGAGAAATGATATTCCTTTATATATATGGGTTATCTATATTTATCATTTCATGTGAACACCACCTTTAAACAAAAAAATAAATGACAAAAGACACCCAAAAAAATAATACATGCATCATGCTGGGGTTTATTTTGTGTGCATTCTGTGACAACATAAAATAATGTGAAAAGAAATATATTAGTACCCAAATGGGAATTTAAGATCTAAAAGAAACTCTAGAATTGGAGAAAGAGAGCACTAATTATCATGAAATAAATACTAAAGTTAGACAAATTTATCCATACCATGTCTAAGATGAGTCTTTAATGAGAGAACAAATCTACCATGAAGTTTGAGTTGGAAAGGGAATTCCAAAATTATGATTTTGAAAATAAAAAGGGAAGAGAAAAGAGAAATAAAAGAAAATATAGAAGAAAAGGGTAAAAACGCTGGGATGAGCTCATTATACGCCATTTGCCCATTAATGTTTTTCCCTCCGCGCGCGCATGGCCCAATTCCATCCCGCGACGCCGACGTGTGGGCCAACCGGGATAGTAGCGCGCATGCTGTGCTCACTGGAGAGTAGGCCCCACGTGTCTGTCTTAGTCGCGCGCGCCCACCATCGCTCGATGCTGACGACCGGGACCCATGGACTGGTGCTGTTCTTCTTCCCCGATGATTTCGGATGCTCGGTTGCCGCCGCCGTGAGATTATCGGTCTGCTGGCGCAACCGCTGGGCGAACCAGGCACCCGCATGACTCGGTTAATAAATGACAAGCCAAAGCCCCTCTCGCCCCTTACCCTCCAGTAGAGAAGCCTGACATGTTCGCCGTAGTGGGAGACAAATCCGCGCCGCCGCCATTGACATAACCTCGGTCAGCCTCTCGATCGCGGAGGACTATTCCAGGTGCATCAGTGGTCCTCACCGCACGTGTAGGTCCGACTTGTGGGTCGGATTCGCTTGGCCGCAGCGGCAATGGCTCGCCGTCGTTCGCACGTTGACTGAAGGCCGCACAACGTCATGGGCGGGATTCTGCGCGTCTCCAACTCCGGTATGAACCTGCCACACAGACTCACCTCAATCTCCGCTACGTGTAGCACTATTGGGATCTAGGATTGATGCGCGGGTTGCAGAACCGGAAATCTCTGGTGTGGGCACCGCCGTATTCCGGCGAGCACGCCGCTGCTCGGCCGGGTTAAGGACGGATAGCCTCAGGCCGTTGATGTGACAGAATCTCCCAAGTCATGAGGCCCACCTACAGTTGTCCTTGTCCATCGGACCTCAGACAACCCTGCAGGTGCACCTGATTACTTGACAAGTTCGGTATCTGTAATCTTTACCTTGCCCAAGAGCATTTCACCCGTCACGTAGATATTACAACACATCGGAGGAACGAGTATGCGGAAGCAGTTATAACAACTTATTTTATATTAAAGTATAGAAAGCGTAGTATTATTATAGACCAGTAAAATATAAGAGTGCTGGAGTAATATTATTACAACCCTGGGAGGCAAAACCCCTCCCGATTAACAGTAAACAGTTTTTAATGGAGGACACTTCCTCCCGAGGCTTCAGTCTTGGTTTTCTTCCTTAGGCACCACCTTGGAACAAAAGCAACAAAAATTTGTTGCTTCCTCACCTACAACAACATGGGTTCAAAAATCCTGAGTATGAAGTGTACATTCGCAACTCTTACCCGTCAAAATAAAAGACTCTCAAGGATATGCTGGCTTTTGGGAATCAAGGTATGGCTTAATCAAGAATCTTGTTTGCAAAAATGCTTACTAATAGTGGATCCTTAAAAGTCCAGTCTTATTAGCAAGTTAAGTCATTGCCTGAGTTCTAGAGTTCTTTCTACCCTAGTTCAAGCGCTTGACCTATACTGCCAATTTCTTATCAACCCTTCTTGTTCACTGGATTGCTACGTGTAGGTCAGTGACCAAGTCTTCATGTCCGAGAAGTAATGGCGATCCGAATCAATTAATACTTAGCTGAGGATCTCCAATCACACGACATATGTAGCACTTAACCCTTGCATATGTCAACTCGCCATCGGGGTTCTTAAGACCAGATCAGGTTCATGCCAACCAAGAGCACAAATACACCACTGTCCAGCCTCTTGCCACGGAGGGTACACGCTACTCTCACCATCTCTCCACTCCCATTGCGTGTTATCTTATTCTGGTATTAGTCTGCCCGAGGCAAAGCTTACCCATGATGAGGCATGTGACCAGTTAAAGGGTCCTTGATCATCAAGCCTACATCGACAAGGTCCTTAATCGACTCAGACGGAGACACTACACCGAGACTCCCTTCTCGTGCAAGTCAACCGCCTGGTCTTAGCTTTATCATTTCAAACCCAAAGGTTGGTACCTGGCAGAGGTACATCTTTTCCGATGTTGAACCCATCACAGCCATGATGGATCCACCATCAATTTTTCTTTTGAAAACATCCCCACCCACTTGAAGCATCATCTTTTTGTCAAAAACAAAACATTTTGTTTTTCTAGAGCAAGGCTAAGCATAAGAAAAACCTTTTTACAAAATAGGGGTTTAAGGAAAGGTAATCAAATTCTCAAGAAAGAAAATGCAGCAATTTGTGTAGCACACAACTCCTATTACCTAATGCATCAAGCAAATGAGAAGATTTTAAAATACCAAGGAGGTGGCAAATGCACCGAGGCTTGCCTTGTGTTATAGGTGAGTCGGGCTCAGCTCCATAGATGTCAAAATAAAAGCAGCTCCCGGCCTGAGGTTCTTCAAGTGGTGGTGGTGTAGCTCTTGCTTCTTCAGCTTCTACTTCTTTGTTTTCTATATACCACATATATAATCATGAATGCTCATGTAATGCTCATGAAAATGCAAAGATAATAAAAGTATATTATCTAAGGTCTTGAATACAATTTCCCTTCACGGGATTCCAGGAAACTAGGGTTTTTGGAGATATTAGTGAAGTTCTTAGGGAAGGCATCACTAAAAGACTAGGGTTTTGGGGTTTAGGCACCAAACATTGTCCAAATCATACCAAACTTTACCCAAGGCTTCTAAATAACATTTAAAGCTTATCTAAAAAGTTTGGTGATTTTTGGAATTATTAATTAAGTTTTAAAATTCTAGGGGTATGTGTTTTGGCTATTTTAAATACTTCATAATTCTCTATTTGGAATAAAAATCATAAAACTATTTTTATTAAATACTATAGAAAATTAGAAACCTAGCAAAATTGGTCTTGCATTTTTAGCATTTTCTATAATTTTTTAGAAATTCTCTAATCCTGGCAGAAAAAGAAAAAGGAAAAGAGCCAACAGTAATGGGTTGAATCTGGCCCGAGCCGGCCCAGCCAAGGCAGAACACGCCCTCGCGGCGGTTTTGCACTAAAGACCCTAGCTTTTTAAACAACCTGAAAGAGCCCACGACACTGTTGCTTCAGTCACTCACATTTACACCGAAGCCCTCCAAGTTCTAATTCTCCACGACCCGAGGTCCACGACGTCGCACGGCGAAGAACCGAGCCCAGCGAACACGTACCGGCCAAGATAAGCAATGGCCGGTGCCCTAACTTGGCTGAAACCTAATTCAACCCGTAATGAGCGTTTCCCCTAGATCAATTTCACAGCTCGAGCTCTAAATTGTCCTGCCCATGGAGACAGTGCGAACTATGGATGAACAAACGTGTCCCCAGCTATCTAGGGCAATCTAGTTTAATTGAATGGGTCGAGGAGCATCAGTGGCAGGTAAGAGTGCTGAAACAAGAGAGCAGAGGGTATGATCGGACCTAAAACGAGCTCGCCACGATGAAGACTCTTTCACGGTGGTGGAAACTTGATTTGGGGGAAATGAGCAATTCGTGGATTCTGGTGAGTAGTTGGAGGCACGAGCGAGTGGATTGGATGCTGGAACAACTAACGGAGCTGAGGGTGTGCTCAATTTATAGGGCTCTTGAGCGGTGGCCAGTGAATTTGAAGGAGATGCGCGGTGGCCGGAGAGGAGGAAGAGCACTGACGCAAACAATTGGTGGCATTTACCGTGGCGGGCTCACCTGCGATAACCAGATGTGCTAGAGTGAGTCACTACGACGAAGTACTGCATCTAGGCACGTGTCATCCGAGTGGTAGGCGGCTAACTCCAGTGAACTTATCTGAATTCGGCCGTGAGCCAAGCGGACACGGTGGCCGGAGTGAACAGTGGCCGGAGTTCATCCACTGGGTGATATTTCGCACTCCCACAATGTTATCCAGCTATGCCGAGCACGAATCACCGCAGCGAGCGTGAATCCAGGCGCACGGTCGTTGGCGGTGAGTTAACTGAACTGGCAATCTGATCTGGTTACTGTACCATCAGAATTCCTATTCAGAGCTCCTGACAACCAGTTTTGTAGTGCCCAGATCATAGATTTTTGTATAAGAACTTGCTAATTTGTCTGTAGCAAACTTGTAGTCCTTCATACCAGCTACAATTCTGCTATAGCAACAACCCCTAATCGAACAATAGATCCTGCTCAAATTCGACCCAAAAGTCTGGCCAATGCCACTGGTGACCCAATTTCAGTCAGCAAAGTGACTGACAACACAACTTTGGGCTTATTTTTCTCCCAACTTTGTATAATAACAATGCTTAATCTCTTAAGCAAAGTTTTACTCCTATAGTAGCTCTAAACTTTTGATGTGTTGACCCTAGGCAAAATCTTTGTATTTTTGGATCTACAGAGTTCCAAAGTCAGCCTTCTTCAATGATTTTTAGACTTAGCCATACATGAGCACTAGAGTGGCCTTTTTGTAATTAGGCCCAAATCTCATGGTTTGATTTGCAAATCTTCAAATATGTAAACCATATGACTTAAGGTACCCTAATTCCATGGTTTTTGCACTTAAGTCCAAAAGTGTGCAACATTTACATATAACCCCCTAGGGTTTCAGTCTAGGGTTTTTCAGGGGTTTATTTAGGGTTTTTGGTACTTTTAGGGTTTGAGTGCCTCTCAAGTCCATTAATGGTGACATGTTATGACCATTTCTAATGAGTTTTGAAGTTTTCCCTCATTTAGGCTTTGTTTACACTTCTAAGCCCAGTTTAGGGTTAAGTACCCTACTCTAGGGTTTCACCCATGACAAGTCACATCAATACAACTTGTTTGAAATTTTTGCCTAGTGAATGCACTCTAAGTGTGACAATCACATGATATGCTAATGCTCATGATGTTATGCTGAAGTTTTAGTGGTAGTAACACCAAGGATGTTACATCCTTCCCCCCATAAAAGAATCTCGTCCCGAGATTAAAAAGTCCTAGGGTAAGTAGTGGAAAAGGAAATGTGTCATATTTTTATTTCCTTATTTCTTGTACAGAGCAGGGGTGGTATAGGGTCTATTCCTCTACTACAACAAGTGTACATATCTCACAATTTACATGAAGCTAAAAAGCCTGGGAAATTCTTTTCTAAAAAGTCTTGAGTTTCCCAAGTAGCTTCACCTTCCATGTGTTGGTTCCATTGTATTTTATAAAACTTGAGAGTTCTCCTTCGGGTAATCCTGTCCTTTTGATCCAAGACTCGAATAGGATGTTCTGAATATGTCAAGTCTAGTTCTAAGGTAACATCCATTACTTCAACGGTTCGATCTAGAACCCGAAGACACTTCTTCAATTGAGATACGTGGAACACATTGTGCACCGCAGACAATGTTTCGGGTAATTGGAGTAATTATGCCACTGGTCCACATTGTTCAAGAATAGGAAAAGGACCAATGTACCTGGGTGCAAGCTTTCCTTTTACCCCAAAACGTGATACACCCTTCATTGGTGAGACTTTCAGGTAGACAAATCTTCAACTTGAAAGTACAAGGGTTTACATCGCTTGTCTGCATAATTCTTTTGGCGAGCTTGGGCTTCTTTTAAATTATGTATTATTCGTTGAACCTTCTCTTCTGTTTCTTTTACCATACCAGGCCTAAAAAACCATCTTTCTCCTGGTTCAGACCAGTTTAACGGAGTACGACACCGTCGTCCATACAAAGCTTCAAAGGGTGCCATTTTGATGCTCTCTCAGTCTGCCCACTAGTTTGAGGATGATAGGCCGAACTGTGGAGCAACTTAGTACCCAAGGATTTGTGAAGTTCTTCCCAGAATTTGGATACAAATTGAGGTCCACGATCTGACACTATTATCTTCGGAACACTATGCAAACTGAGGATGCGAGCAATATACATCTGAGCATAAGTGATGACCGGGTAATATGTCTTGACTGGCAGAAAATGAGTGATTTTCGTAAGCCGGTCAATTATAACCCAAATAGAGTCAAATCCTTTCGCTGTCGTGGGTAATCCCACAATAAAGTCCATGCTTATGTCCTCCCATTTCCATGTCGGGATCGGTAAAGATTGCAATGGACCAGCAGTTTTCATATGTATGGCCTTGACATGTCTGCAAGTGTCGCATCTCGCCACATAGCATGCAATTTGAATCTTCATCTTCGTCCACCAATAATGCTACTTTAGATCATGATACATCTTAGTGCTTCCGGGATGAATAGAATAGCGACTAAGATGTGCTTCATCTAAAATTTGCTGGCAGACTTCATCATTCTTGGGCACAACTATGCGGTTGTTAAACCATACAATGCCTTGATCATCCTCTCTAAAATAGTTTGCCTTACCAGCCTTTATTTTCTCATGAATGTGTTTCATACCCTCATTATTTCTTTGTGCATCAATTATTCTTTGTAGAAGAACCGACTCAAGCTTCAAGTGATTTAAAGTTCCATGTTGAATCATTCCTAGGTTCAACTTCTCCATTTCTTGGCATAATGTAGTGTCAGAAGTCTTCATCGTATGACAATGACAGGAAGCCTTGCGACTTAGTGCATCTGCCACTACACTAGCCTTACCCAGGTGATAGTGAATTTCCAATTCATAATCCTTAATCAGCTCAAGCCTTCTCCTCTGCCTCATATTCAGCTCTAACTGGGTAAAGATGTACTTCAAGCTTTTATGATCTGTATAGATATGACAGATATTCCCCAGCAGATAATGACGCCATATTTTCAGGGCATGAACCACCGCAGCTAATTCCAGGTCATGAGTTGGATAATGTTCCTCATGCCGACGCAACTGTCTTGAGGCATACGCTATAACTCGGTCTTCTTGCATCAAGACACAACCTAAACCACTATCTGATGCGTCACAATACACATCAAAAGGCTTTTCAATGTCCGGTTGAGCTAATACCGGAGCAGTGGTCAATAACACCTTCAGCTGCTCGAAGGCTTCATTGCATCTTGAAGACCAGTTAAATTTCGTATCGTTCTTCAATAAACTTGTGATTGGATTCACAAGCTTTGAAAAATCTGCAATAAATCGGCGGTAATAACCAGCCAATCCAAGGAAACTTCAGACTTGATGTACAGTGGTGAAAGGGAAATGTGCCCCCTTGGGCCATTTCTAAGTGTTTTGGTGATTTAGTGTCCAACACAAGTGCCTAAGTGTAAAGAGGTGGACAAAGTACAAATCAAGGATAAAGGTATGTTTCTCAGACTTAGTACATTGTTTTATGGACTAATGTATTGTGTCTAAGTGCTTGAAACAGGGAAAATCCAATTGGAAATGTCTTGGCTCGAGCAGCCAAGAATCTGCTGAGTCTGGGAGCACCGGACTGTCCGGTGGTGCACCGGACAGTGTCCGGTGCGCCAGGCTGGTTCGAGCGAACTGGCCGCTCTCGGGAATTCACCGGCGACGTACGGCTATAATTCACCGGACTGTCCGGTGTGCACCGGACTGTCCGGTGAGCCAACGATCGGCCGGGCCAACGATCGGCCACGCGATCTGCGCGGGACACGTGGCCGAGCCAACGGCTAGAAGGGGGCACCGGACTGTCCGGTGTGCACCGGACATGTCTGGTGCGCCAATGGCTCTCAGGCTGCCAACGGTCGGCTTTGCTATTTAAGGAAGGAAATCGGGCACCGGACAGTGTCCAGTGTGCACCGGACTGTCCAGTGCGCCAGTCGACAGAAGGCAAGATCAGCCTTCCAAGATTGCTCCCAACGGCTCCTAGCTGCCTTGGGGCTATAAAAGGGACCCCTTGGCGCATGGAGGAATACACCAAGCATTCCTACAACATTTCTAAGCACCAAGACATAGATTTCGCGCATTCGTTTCATTGTGATAGCATATAGAGCTCTTGTGGAGTTGTGAACTCATTGAGTCGTATTGCGAGCTCTTGTTGCGATTTGTGTGCGTGTTGACACTCTGATTCCTATGTCTTGTGTGCGTTGCTAATCCCTCCCTTGCTCCATGTTCTTTGTGAATTTCAAGTGTAAGGGCGAGAGGCTCCAAGTTGTGGAGATTCCTCGCAAACGGGATTGAGAAAAAGCAAACAAAACACCGTGGTATTCATGTAGGTCTTTGGACCGCTTGAGAGGGGTTGATTGCAACCCTCGTCCGTTGGGACGCCACAACGTGGAGTAGGCAAGCGTTGGTCTTGGCCGAACCACGGGATAACCACCGTGCCATCTCTGTGATTGATCCTTGTTGGTTATTGTGTTTTGTTGAGGATTCCTCTTTAGCCACTTGGCAATTATTGTGCTAACAATTAACCAAGTTTTTGTGGCTATAAGTTTTTTGAAGTTTTACAGGATCACCTATTCACCCCCCCTCTAGGTGCTCTCAATTGGTATCAGAGCAGTTCTCTTCAAAAAAAAGGGACTAACCGCCCGAAGAGATGGATCCTAAGGGCAAGGGGATGGTGATCAACGACAAGGAGAAGGAGTCCTTCGTCAACGAGCCCAATGATGACAGGCCCACCGACTCAGGCTCGGGCCACAAAAGAAAAGACGGGAGGAAGAAGAAGACAAGGCGCATCAAGGAAATTGTCTACTACGACAGCAACGAATCTTCCTCCTCCCAAAAGGACAACGACGACTACGACAGACGAAAGACGGTTAACTCAAACTTTTCTTTCGATTATTCGCGCATTCCGCATAGCTCAAATGCTCAATTGCTCCCCATTCCACTTGGCAAGCCCCCTCACTTTGATGGAGAGGACTACGGATTTTGGAGCCACAAAATGCGTACTCACTTGTTTTCTCTCCATCCAAGCATTTGGGAGATTGTGGAAAGTGGAATGAAATTTGATAGCTCGGATAGCCCTGTGTTTATTAATGAACAGATTCATAAAAATGCACAAGCTACTACTGTGTTGCTAGCCTCTTTGTGCAGGGACGAGTTTCACAAGGTGAGCGGCTTGGACAATGCCAAGCAGATCTGGGACACCCTCAAGATCTCTCATGAGGGGAACGACGTCACCTTGCTCACCAAAATGGAGTTGGTGGAGGGCGAGCTTGGAACGTTCGCGATGATAAGGGGCGAGGAGCCAACTCAAACATACAACTGGCTCAAGACCCTTATCAACAAAATAAGGAGCTACGGAAGCACGCGATGGACGGACCACGACGTCGTCCGACTGATGCTAAGGTCCTTTACCGTTCTTGATCCTCATTTGGTGAATAATATTCGTGAGAATCCCAGGTACACCAAAATGTCGCCCGAAGAAGTCCTCGGAAAATTCGTTAGCGGGCGAATGATGATCAAGGAGGCGAGGTACGTGGACGACGCCTTGAATGGTCCGATCAACGAGCCGCAACCCCTTGCTCTCAAGGCAACAAGAAGCAAGGAGGCGCTACCTAGCAAGGTGGCACAGATTGAGGCGGCCGGACTTAATGATGAAGAGATGGCCCTCATCATCAAAAGATTCAAGACGGTGCTTAAGGGTCGCAAGGGACAGCCAAGCAAGACCAAAGCCAAGGGGAAGCGCTCATGCTTCAAATGCGGTAAGCTTGGTCATTTTATTGCTAACTGTCCCGACAATGATAGTGATCAGGAACAAGGGAACAAGAGGGAGAAGAAGAAGAAGTATAAGAAGGCAAAAGGCGAGGCGCATCTAGGCAAGGAGTGGGATTCGGATTGCTCCTCTTCCGACTCTGACAATGAGGGACTCGCCGCCACCGCCTTCAACAAATCGGCCCTCTTTCCAAGCGAGCGTCACACATGCCTTATGGCAAGAGAGAAGAAGGTATGTACTCAAAACTCTACTTATGCTTCTTCAAGTGAGGACGAATCTAGTGATGAGGATGAAATAGATTATTCATGTTTGTTTAAGGGCCTAGATAGAACCAAGGTAGACAAAATTAATGAATTAATTGATGCCTTGAATGATAAGAATATGCTTTTAGAAAAGCAAGAGGATTTGTTGTATGAAGAACATGAAATTTGTAGAAGCACAAAAGTCTCTTGCTCTAGAAATTAAAAGGAATAAAATGCTCTCTAGTGAATTATCTTCTTGTCATGAAACTATTGCTACGTTAAAAAGTTTTAATGATGATTTAAATGCTAAACTAGAAGTAGCTAGTAAATCTAATTCTTGTGTAGAAATTGTTGAAACTTGTAATAGGTGTAAAGATTTTGACATTGATGCTTGTAGTGATCATTTATTTTCAATTTCCAAATTAAATGAGGAATTAGCTAGTCTTAATGCCCAACTTAAGACTAGCAAGAATGAATTTGACAAGCTAAAATTTGCAAGGGATGCCTACACGATTGGTAGACACCCCTCAATTAAGGATGGACTTGGTTACAAGAGGGAAGCCAAGAACTTGACAAGCCATAAGGCTCCCATCTCCGCCAAGGAGAAAGGGAAGGCCCCTATGGCTAGTAGTGTGCAAAAGAACCATGCCTTTATGTACCATGATAGGAGACAATCTAGAAATGCTTATAGGAGTTGTAATGCATATAATGCCTTTGATTCTCATGCCATGTTTGCTTCTAGTTCTTCTTATGTGCATGATAGAAATGTTGGTAGGAGAAATGTTGTTCATAATATGCCTAGGAGAAATGTTGTTAATGTTCCTAGGAAAGTAAATGAACCTTCTACAATATATCATGCTTTAAATGCTTCTTTTGCTATTTGTAGAAAGGATAGGAAGATAGTTGCTAGAAAATTAGGGGCAAGATGCAAGGGAGACAAAACTTGCATTTGGGTCCCTAAGGATATTTGTGCTAACCTTGTAGGACCCAACATGAGTTGGGTACCTAAGACCCAAGCCTAAATTTGCCTTGCAGGTTTATGCATCCGGGGGTTCAAGCTGGATTATCGACAGCGGATGCACAAACCATATGACGGGGGAGAAGAAGATGTTCACCTCCTACGTCAAGAATAAGGATTCCCAAGATTCAATAATATTCGGTGATGGGAATCAAGGCAAGGTAAAAGGGTTAGGAAAAATTGCAATCTCAAATGAGCACTCTATCTCTAATGTGTTTTTAGTAGAGTCTCTTGGATATAATTTGCTATCTGTTAGTCAACTATGCAATATGGGATATAACTGTCTATTTACAAATGTAGATGTGTCTGTCTTTAGAAGATGTGATGGTTCACTAGCTTTTAAGGGTGTACTAGACGGCAAACTTTACTTAGTTGATTTTGCAAAAGAAGAGGCCGGTCTAGATGCATGCTTAATGGCTAAGACTTGCATGGGCTGGTTGTGGCATCGCCGCTTAGCACATGTGGGGATGAAGAACCTCCACAAGCTTCTAAAGGGAGAACACGTGATAGGTCTAACCAATGTTCATTTCGAAAAAGATAGACCTTGTGCAGCTTGTCAAGCAGGTAAACAAGTGGGAGGAGCACATCATAGCAAGAATGTGATGACCACGTCAAGACCTCTGGAGCTGCTGCATATGGACCTCTTCGGACCCGTCGCCTATCTGAGCATAGGAGGAAGTAAGTATGGTTTAGTTATTGTTGATGACTTTTCCCGCTTCACTTGGGTGTTCTTTTTGCAGGATAAGTCTGAAACCCAAGGGACCCTCAAGCGCTTCCTAAGGAGAGCTCAAAATGAGTTTGAGCTCAAGGTGAAGAAGATAAGGAGCGACAACGGGTCCGAATTCAAGAATCTTCAAGTGGAGGAGTTCCTTGAGGAGGAGGGGATCAAGCACGAGTTCTCCGCTCCCTACACACCTCAGCAAAATGGTGTGGTAGAGAGGAAGAACAGGACGCTCATAGATATGGCGAGGACTATGCTTGGAGAGTTCAAGACCCCCGAGTGCTTTTGGTCGGAAGCCGTGAACACGGCTTGCCACGCCATCAACAGGGTCTACCTTCACTGCCTCCTCAAGAAGACTTCATATGAGCTGCTGACTGGTAACAAACCCAATGTATCGTACTTTCGTGTATTTGGGAGTAAATGCTACATTCTAGTGAAGAAGGGTAGGAATTCCAAATTTGCTCCCAAAGCCGTAGAAGGGTTTTTATTAGGTTATGATTCAAATACAAAGGCGTATAGGGTCTTCAACAAATCATCGGGTTTGGTTGAAGTCTCTAGCGACGTTGTATTTGATGAGACTAATGGCTCTCCAAGAGAGCAAGTTGTTGATCTTGATGATGTAGATGAAGAAGACGTTCCAACGGCCGCGATACACACCATGGCGATTGGAGATGTACGGCCTCAGGAACATTTGGAGCAAGATCAACCGTCTTCCTCAACTATGGTGCATCCCCCAACCCAGGATGTCGAACAGGTACCTCAAGTGGAGGCGCATGATCAAGGGGGAGCACAGGATGTTCAAATTGAAGAGGAAGAAGCACCTCAGGCACCTCCAACCCAAGTTCGAGCGACGATCCAAAGGGATCATCCCGTCGACCAAATTTTGGGTGATATTAGCAAGGGAGTAACTACTCGTTCAAGATTAGTTAATTTTTGTGAGCATTACTCTTTTGTCTCTTCTATTGAGCCTTTCAGGGTAGAAGAGGCCTTGCTAGATCCGGACTGGATGTTGGCCATGCAGGAGGAACTCAACAATTTCAAGCGCAATGAAGTTTGGACACTGGTGCCTCGCCCCAAGCAAAATGTTGTGGGAACCAAGTGGGTGTTCCGCAACAAACAGGACGAGCACGGGGTGGTGACAAGGAACAAGGCTCGGCTTGTGGCAAAAGGTTATGCCCAAGTCGCAGGTTTGGACTTTGAGGAGACTTTTGCTCCCGTGGCTAGGCTAGAATCAATTCGTATCTTGCTAGCATATGCCGCTCACCATTCCTTCAGGTTGTACCAAATGGATGTGAAGAGCGCTTTCCTCAACGGGCCGATCAAGGAGGAGGTGTACGTGGAGCAACCCCCTGGCTTTGAGGATGAACGGTACCCCGACCACGTGTGTAAGCTCTCTAAGGCGCTCTATGGACTTAAGCAAGCCCCAAGAGCATGGTATGAATGCCTTAGAGACTTTTTAATTGCTAATGCTTTCAAGGTCGGGAAAGCCGATCCAACTCTTTTTACTAAGACTTGCGATGGTGATCTTTTTGTGTGCCAAATTTATGTCGATGACATAATATTTGGTTCTACTAATCAAAAGTCTTGTGAAGAGTTTAGCAGGGTGATGACGCAGAAATTCGAGATGTCGATGATGGGCGAGTTGAACTATTTCCTTGGGTTCCAAGTGAAGCAACTCAAGGACGGCACTTTCATCTCCCAAACGAAGTACACGCAAGATTTGCTAAAGAGGTTTGGGATGAAGGACGCCAAGCCCGCGAAGACGCCGATGGGAACCGACGGACACACCGACCTCAACAAAGGAGGTAAGTCCGTTGATCAAAAAGCATACCGGTCCATGATAGGTTCTTTGCTTTATTTATGTGCTAGTCGACCGGATATTATGCTTAGCGTATGCATGTGTGCTAGATTTCAATCCGATCCTAAGGAGTGTCACTTAGTGGCTGTGAAGCGAATTCTTAGATATTTAGTCGCTACGCCTTGCTTCGGGATCTGGTATCCAAAGGGGTCTAACTTTGACTTGATTGGGTACTCAGATTCCGACTATGCTGGATGTAAGGTCGATAGGAAGAGTACATTGGGGACGTGCCAATTCTTAGGAAGGTCCCTGGTGTCATGGAACTCTAAAAAACAAACCTCCGTTGCCCTATCCACCGCTGAGGCCGAGTACGTTGCCACAGGACAGTGTTGCGCGCAACTGCTTTAGATGAGGCAAACCCTCCGGGACTTTGGCTACAATCTGAGCAAAGTCCCACTCCTATGTGACAATGAGAGTGCTATCCGAATAGCGGAAAATCCTGTTGAGCACAGCCGCACAAAGCACATTGACATCCGGCATCACTTTTTGAGAGACCACCAGCAAAAGGGAGATATCGAAGTGTTTCATGTTAGCACCGAGAACCAGCTAGCCGATATCTTTACCAAGCCTCTAGATGAGAAGACCTTTTGCAGGCTGCGTAGTGAGCTCAATATCTTAGATTCGCGGAACTTGGATTGAATTGTAGCATATATGTGTTTATGCCTTTGATCATGTTCATTCTGCATTTTGTTGCTTATTGTGGTGCTCAAGTTGTACAAACACTCCCTGGACCTCACAAGTCCTTTTTGCAAGTGATGCACATATTTAAGGGGAGCTGTGCTACAACTTGACCCTTTGCGACTAACCATGTACTTGAGTTTGGTTGTTTTAGTCTCCAAGGAGAATTGAAAGGGAAAAGGTGGACTTGGACCATGCAAGACTTCCACTGCACTCCGATGAGAAAGAGTAACTTTTCCAAGTTCATCTTTATACTCCTATTGCCTTTGTGTTCTTATTTGAAAATTTTGGTGAGGCAATGGGGTTAAAGGGCCAAGATTGATCCCGTTTTGGTGCTTGATGCCAAAGGGGGAGAAAATAAAGGCCAAAGCAATAAATGGATCAGCTACCACTTGAGAAATTTTGAAAATAGTAGATTAGAGCTTTTGGTTTGACAAAACTCTTTTATTGTCTTTTATGTCAAAAGTTGGCCTCTTGTGGGGAGAAGTGTTGATTATGGGAAAAAGGGGGAGTTTTTGAAATCCTTGATCAAATTTCTTTGGAAAACCTCTCTTTATGTCTCTACAAGTGGTTTTGACTTAGAGATAGGAATTTGAGTTTTGATTTGCAAAAACAAACCAAGTGGTGGCATAGAGTGATCCATGTATGTCAAATTGAATCAAAACAATTTTGAGTTCTAATTTGAATTGTTTTTGTACTTGTTCTACTTGCTTTATGTTGTGTTGGCATAAATCACCAAAAAGGGGGAGATTGAAAGGGAAATGTGCCCTTGGGCCATTTCTAAGTGTTTTGGTGATTTAGTGTCCAACACAAGTGCCTAAGTGTAAAGAGGTGGACAAAGTACAAATCAAGGATAAAGGTATGTTTCACAGACTTAGTACATTGTTTTATGGACTAATGTATTGTGTCTAAGTGCTGGAAACAGGGAAAATCCAATTGGAAATGTCTTGGCTCGAGCAGCCAAGAATCTGCTGAGTCTGGGAGCACCGGACTGTCCGGTGGTGCACCAGACAGTGTCCGGTGGTGCACCGGACAGTGTCCGGTGCGCCAGGCTGGTTCGAGCGAACTGGCCGCTCTCGGGAATTCACCGGCGACGTACGACTATAATTCACCGGACTGTCCGGTGTGCACCGGACTGTCCGGTGAGCCAACGGTCGGCCGGTCCAACGGTGAGCCAACGGTCGGCCGGTCCAACGGTCGGCCGCGCGATCTGCGCAGGACACGTGGCCGAGCCAACGGCTAGAAGGGGGCACCAGACTGTCCGGTGTGCACCGGACATGTCCGGTGCGCCAACGGCTCTCAGGCTACCAACGGTCGGCTTCGCTATTTAAGGAAGGAAATCGGGCACCGGACAGTGTCCGGTGTGCACCGGACTGTCCGGTGCGCCAGTCGACAGAAGGCAAGATCAGCCTTCCAAGATTGCTCCCAACGGCTCCTAGCTGCCTTGAGGCTATAAAAGGGACCCCTTGGCGCATGGAGGAATACACCAAGCATTCCTACAACATTTCTAAGCACCAAGACATAGATTTCGCGCATTTGTTTCATTGTGATAGCATATAGAGCTCTTGTGGAGTTGTGAACTCATTGAGTCGTATTGCGAGCTCTTGTTGCGATTTGTGTGCGTGTTGACACTCTGATTCCTTTGTCTTGTGTGCGTTGCTAATCCCTCCCTTGCTCCGTGTTCTTTGTGAATTTCAAGTGTAAGGGCGAGAGGCTCCAAGTTGTGGAGATTCCTCGCAAACGGGATTGAGAAAAAGCAAACAAAACACCGTGGTATTCAAGTAGGTCTTTGGACCGCTTGAGAGGGGTTGATTGCAACCCTCGTCCGTTGGGACGCCACAACGTGGAGTAGGCAAGCGTTGGTCTTGGCCGAACCACGGGATAACCACCGTGCCATCTCTGTGATTGATCCTTGTTGGTTATTGTGTTTTGTTGAGGATTCCTCTTTAGCCACTTGGCAATTATTGTGCTAACAATTAACCAAGTTTTTGTGGCTATAAGTTTTTTGAAGTTTTACAGGATCACCTATTCACCCTCCCCTCTAGGTGCTCTCAAGTGGTTGGTGGTTTCCACTCCAAAATGTCCTGGACTTTGTTGGGATCAACCGCAATCCCCTTGGCAGACAATACGTGTCCCAAAAATTGGATTTCCTCTAGCCAAAATGCGCATTTACTGAATTTAGCATATAGTTGATGCTCCTTTAAGCGCGTTAATACGATCCACAAATGCCGAGCATGCTCCTCTTCATTATTGGAATATATCAAGATGTCATCAATGAAGACCACCATGAATTTATCCAACTCAGGCATGAATACCGAGTTCATAAGATATGTGAAGTGGGCAGGAGCATTTGTTAATCCGAAAGACATAACCAGATATTCGAATAATCCATACCGCGTAGTGAATGCGGTCTTGGGTATATCTTCGGGTTAGATCCGGATATGATGATAGCCTGACCTGAGGTCAATCTTGGAAAATACCTGAGCTCCAGTAAGCTGATCAAATAGGATATCAATCCAGGGAAGAGGGTACTTATTCTTGATTGTGACCTCATTAAGGGGTCTGTAGTCCACGCACATCCGAAGTGTTTGATCCTTCTTCTTGATGAAGATTGCTGGACAACCCCAAGGTGACGAGCTAGGTCGGATGAATCCCTTTTCTAGCAGATCTTGTAATTGTGTCTTGAGCTCTACTAACTCATTTGGAGGCATTCAGTATGACCTTCTAGAAATAGGAACCGTACCGGGCTTCAATTCAATCACAAATTCTACATCTCTCTCTAGAGGCAATCCAGGTAGATCTTCCAGAAAGACGTCCGAGAATTCACATACTACCGGAATATCTTGGATCTCCGGTATGATGGCTTCATAAACTCTACCAAATGGTTTAGCTGTAGTAGCTACGGGAATGGACAAGAGAACCTCTTCCTGGCCATAGCTCAACCTGATGGTTCTCAAATCAGTGTTGAGGATAGCTTTGTGCTGGGCTAACCAATTCATGCCCAGAATTATATCTATATCTTGGCCTTTCAGAACAATCATATTTGTGGGAAAGTCCCGTTTAGCCAATGTTACGGGCACATGGAAAGCCACTTCTTTAGTGAATATTTGTCCCCCAGGCGAATGAATAATAAACCCTTCCCTTGATTCAATGCAAGGAATGCAATATTTCTCCACAAAATTCTTGCTTATGAATGTATGTGAAGCACCAGAATCAAAGAGAATGACTGCAGGGTGATTGGCCACGAGAAACATACCCATCATGACCAGCTCTCCCTCCGGTGTAGTGGCCACTTGTGTATAATAGATTCACCTAGTCTTCTTCATATTCTTGCCTCCTGCATTATTTGCCATGTTTCCCTTGCCTTGGCTAGAACCCCCCGAGTTCTGCTGATTATTGGAGTTGTTCCGCCATGGATATGGGCTGTCTTTGATGAAATGTCCAGACTTCCCACAATTGAAGCAGCCGCTTGAAGAACTCAGGAGTGCGGGGAAACGAGCACCAGGGGCACTCGGCTGAGTTGTTGAAGTGGGGGCAGTGGTAGGGTGGATGAATACAGGCTATTTGAAGGGGTAGGAGGGTGGACGAGGTGAAGAACGGTTTTGATTGAAAGGTCAGATTACCAACCTTTGTCGCTTTTTAGGCCCTTGGTTGGACCTGTCACCTCCAAAGCCCTTTGATTTTCCTGGGTCTGCATACTTAGCTTCAACTGCCAGCGCTGTGCTGACAGCCCTGTTGTAGGAGAGGTCGAGGCAGGTGGCCATCTTCCGTTGTAGCCGGTCATTGAGGCCTCTCATAAAACAGTTCCTCTTTTTAGGTCAGTATTGACCTGGTCAATTGCGTACTGGGACAAATGATTGAATTTGTTGAGATACTGTGTCCACCATGTTTGAGTTTCATGAATTCTTCTTGCTTCATATGGAGCACTCCTTCTGGAATGTAGTGCTCCCTAAATGCCAATTTAAATTCGTTCCAGGTGACTTGATGTTCGGCAGGCTGAATGGCCACATAATTTCCCCACCAGGTGCTGGCAGGGCCTGTTAACTTTTGAGCTGCAAATAATGGCTTCTGGGTCTCTGTGCATCGGATGAGTCCAAATTTCTGCTCAATGACCCGAACCCATTCGTCAGCTACGAGGGGATCTTCGGCTTTGACAAATAGTGGGTGACGGGTTTCCGAGAAATCCAAGTACAAAGTTTCGCGGGGTCCTTGCGGATAAGCCCTCCCGCCTTGTTGTTGAAGTTGCTGTCCCGCCATTTCACGCAAGAAACGGGTGTTGTCAGCGGTCGTGGTGACCAAGGCAGCGATAGCCTCGGCCAGCGTGGGTAGTACCGGTGGTGGATTAGGTGTATCATCTTGACCACGGGATGTTCCCGCGGCGTCATATGCACGAGTTCGAGATGGCATCTGAAGCAAAGAAATATTTGGAAAATATCACATGCTGATACATACCATCATTTTACATTACTTAAGATGTAATATTACAAACTCAATGTACATCATGACTTCACTTCCTATTTTACATTAGTATTATTTCTAAACTATACTACTACTAGTATTTATTATCCTTAGCAGCTTCATTGTCGGGTGTAGGGGTCCATTCATGAGCCAGGTTCATTGAAGGAGGGGGCTTGAAAAGATCCATTTCCCCACCAAATGCTTCACCTGCTATTCCAGAAGGTCCAGTTCCCATTCTGACAGGGTCGGCAGGTACGTCGGGGTGCAGTCGTGATACAATTCATGAACTTCCTCATGTAATGTATTACAGTACACCTGCAAGTTATCAACGGCCGTGCTAAACTCCTCCACATGGGCCCAAGCTTTAGCTTTTTGGTCCCAAGCAATGGAACGCGAGTTGATGACCCAATCGAGTGCCAAATCTCGTTCGGCAAGCTCGTCTTGCAGATGCCGGATGTCAGTTCTTAATTCATTTATACGCTGACCATCCTCAACCCACACACTGTTTCTGTGACGTAGCTCCGTTCGAAGCTGCTCCACCTGGGCTTCTAGATCTCCAATGGGATCATTGCTGCCGCTGCTGCTATCCTCATGCCATGGAGCTAGCTGGTGGTGAGGTACACCAATCGGTCCAGTGGACTTGTGCGCGGTCTTTCTCATACGCGGCGGCATATCTCCATAAGGGGGAAAACTTTTATTAGTATAGTTTTTATCATGATGCATGCATAATTACAGAATCAACCTTAGTTGATTCACAACCTTCTATACAATGCACTCTACTATCTGGTCTTTAAAATAAGGACTTCAGAAGGTAGTTAAATAAGAAGGAAAGAAATTTTCTAAGATAAGTCTTTGAAAATTCTTTTTGAAAATGCCTCATAATATCTGCAGAGATGGGCTTCGCTCCGATACCAGCTGTGACAGAACCTTCCAAGTCATTAGGCCCACCTACAGTTGTCCTTGTCCATCGGCCTTAGACAACCCTGCAAGTGCACCTGATTACTTGACAAGTTCGGTATCTATAATATTTACCTTGCCCAAGAGCGTTTCACCCGTCACACAGATATTACAACACATCGGAGGAACGAGTATGCGGAAGCAGTTACAACAACTTATTTTATATTAAAGTATAGAAAGCGTAGTATTATTACAGACCAGTAAAATATAAGAGCGCTGGAGGCAAAAACCCATCCCGATTAATAGTAAAAAGTTTTTAAAGGACGACACTTCCTCCCGAGGCTTCAGTCTTGGTTTTCTTCCTTAGGCACCACCTTGGAACAAAAGCAACAAAAATTTGCTGCTTCCTCACCTACAACAACATGGGTTCGAAAACCCTGAGTACGGAGTGTACTTTCGCAAGTCTTACCCATCAAAATAAATGACTCTCAAGGATATGCTGGCTTTTGGGAATCAAGGTATGGCTTAACCTAGACTCTTGTTTGCAAAAATGCTTACTAATAGTGGATCCTTAAAAGTCCAGTCTTATTAGCAAGTTAAGTCATTGCCTGAGTTCTAGAGTTCTTTCTACCCTAGTTCAAGCGCTTGACCTATACTAGCCAATTTCTTATCAACCCTTCTTGTTCACTGGATTGCTACATGTAGGTCAGTGACCAAGTCTTCATGTCCGAGAAGTAACAGTAATCTGAATCGATTAATACTCAGCTGAGGATCTCCAATCACACGACATATGTAGCACTTAACCCTTGCATATGTCAACTTGCCACTGGTGTTCTTAAGACCAGATCAGGTTCACGCCAACCGATAGCACAGATACACCACAGTCTAGCCTCTTGCCACGGAGGGTACACGCTACTCTCGCCATCTCTCCACTCTCATTGCGTGTTATCTTATTCTAGTATTAGTCTGCCCGAGGCAAAGCTTACCCATGATGAGGCATGTGACCAGTTAAAGGGTCCTCGATCATCAAGCCTACATCGACAAGGTCCTTAATCGGCTCAGACGAAGACACACTGAGACTCCCTTCTCGTGCAAGTCAACCGCCTGGTCTCAGCTTTATCATTTCAAACCCAAAGGTCATCTTTTCCGATGTTGAACCCATCACGACCATGATGGATCCACCATCAAGTTTTATTTTGAAAACATCCCCACCCACTTGGAGCATCATCTTTTTGTCAAAAACAAAACATTTTGTTTTTCTAGAGCAAGGCTAAGCATAAGAAAAACATTTTTATAAAACAGGGATTTAAGGAAAGGTAATCAAATTCTCAAGGAAGGAAATGCAGCAATTTCTTTAGCACACAACTCATATTACCTAATGCATCAAGCAAGTGAGAAGATTTTAAAATAGCAAGGAGGTGGCAAATGCACTGGGGCTTGCCTTGTGTTATAGGTGAGTCGGGCTCTGCTCCGCAGATGTAAAAATAAAAGCAGTTCCCGACATGAGGTTCTTCAGGTGGTGGTGGTGTAGCTCTTGCTTCTTCAACTTCTACTTCTTCTTCGTTTTCTATATACCACATATATAATCATGAATGCTCATGAAAATGCAAAGATAATAAAAGTATATTATCTAAGGTCTTGAATATAATTTTCCTTCACGGGATTCCAGGAAACCAGGGTTTTTGGAGTTATTAGTGAAGTTCTTAGGGCAGGCATCACTAAAAGATTATGGTTTTAGGGTTTAGGCACCAATCATTGTCCAAATCATACCAAACTTTACCCAAGGCTTCTAAATAATATTTAAAGCTTATCTAAAAAGTTTGGTGATTTTTGGAATTATTTATTAAGTTCTAAAATTCCAGGGGTATGGGTTTTGGCTATTTTAAATACTTCATAATTCCCTATTTGGAATAAAAATCATAAAACTATTTTTATTAAATACTATAGAAAATTAGAAACCTAGCAAAAGTGGTCTTGCATTTTTAGCATTTTTCTATAATTTTTTAGAAATTCTCTAATCCTGGCAGAAAAAAAAGGAAAAGAGCCAACAGTAATGGGCTGAATCTGGCCCGAGCCGGCCCAGCCAAGGCAGAATGCGCTCGCGCGCGCCCGCGCGGCGGTTTTGCACTGAAGACCCTAGCTTTTTAAACAACCTGAAAGAGCCCACGACACTGTTGCTTCAGTCACTCACATTTACACCGAAGCCCTCCAAGTTCTAATTCCCCACGACCCGAGGTCCACGACGTCGCACGGCGAAGAACTGAGCTCCGGCGAACACGTACCGGCCAAGATAAGCAATGGCCGGTGCCCTAACTTGGCTGAAACCTAATTCAAACCCTAATGAGCGTTTCCCCTCGATCAATTTCACAGCTTGAGCTCTAAATTGTCCTGCCCATGGAGACAGTGCGAACTATGGATGAACAAACGTGTCCCCGGCGATCTAGGGCAATCTAGTTTAATTGAATGGGTCGAGGAGCATCAGTGGTAGGTAAGAGTGCTAAAACAAGAGAGCAGAGGGTATGATCAGACCTGAAACGAGCTCGCCACGACGAAGACTCTTTGTGACACCCCAGTGTCACCTAGGGTTCTTCTTAGTGCTAACCCAAGAACCATCATTTCATGTAAGCCAAAATGAGCATGAAGCACCAAATCAAATTAAGAATAAAAGATCCACTAAGTTTATATCTAAAGAATCGTGTTCAAAACAAATGAGGTTTTCAAAAGAAGGAAAAATGTTGAAACCCTAATGCCAACCCTAATGAAGTTATTTAAGTAGAAAAGAAGAAAAGGGGTGAAAGACCATGAAGAACATGAAATCATGGCTTAGGCCAATAATAAAAATTGAAATACACTAAATAAGCTACAATAAAGATTATGAAAGCTTGTCCAAAATAGTTTATTAAAAACTCGAAACCAGCCATTCAAGTGGAGGTTCAATGGGGAAATCTGAAATTCAGATTTCTGAATTTTCAGCCTTTGAATCAAAACCGAGCACGTTCACCTTGATCCTTAACTCTAATCCTAATGCTCCCATTGACAAAAACGTGTATAACTAACCCCTCTGTCACATGCCAGAAGATGGCATCGGGACACGAGCCCTAGACATGACAAAACCGATGATTTGCCTCGGGCTCGGGCTGGGAGACAGACTAAACTTCAGAGCTCCAAATCTTTAAAACCAGTAGGCCAAATCCTATGACCCCACACAAGATCGGTAGCTTATAGGGAGGAGAAGAGGTTTTGTGCACTGACCAAGGCAAGAGCAGGCTCGGATGAATGACCACACGCGCCTGAACTCGGGCAGAATGAACGCGCACACGTGTTCGACCCTGGTCGGCACGCCGGCGTTCGCCCAACCCTCGCACGCGCTCACCACCAGCATCCGGTCAAGTCCGTCGCGTGCCCTCGCCCTCGGCCATGCTCGCCCACGCCTTTAAAGCCTCCCCCGGGCGTGCCTCACCTCACCCTGTGCTCACCCTCGCTGGCTAGACGCCCCTCCTTAGCTCCGGCGAGCCTTTCCTCCGCCCGCCATCACTACCAAGTCTCGGCCACCGTGGCTAGCTCGCTCCAGTCGCGTCCAAGTTGCATCGGCCTCTCGATTAGCTTCACCAGTGGCCCGTGAAGCTTTCCAAGCGCTCAGACCCGACAGGACCTCACCGGAGACCCAAGTTCATCCTCGCCGGACTTCGGTCGCCCGACTGCGCGCGTAGACCGAGCCGGTGAGTCATTCTCAAATTCCTCGCGCACACACCTTCCTTGATCCCTAGTGAAGCTCCTTGACCCATTTGATTGAATTGTATCGCCCTGGTTAGGCTGGACTCCTCGCCGCCGCCGAGCTCCCCCGCCTGCGCACATGGACCGGCCGACTCCGACCATCCCCGACGGCGACCCGCACATCGTCGTGGCTCTCAGGACCTCCCCTATACCCTCGACCACCTCACTGGAGCAGTCTCGCCGCTGGTAAGCCCCTCTACCCCTTTTTTTTTCTCTGTGACCACTGTTCCATAAGGGAAGGACTGCGGATTCGATTTCTAGAAACCCTAGGGGGTTTTCTGCAGAGCCGTAGACTCATGTGAATAGTGCACAGGGGACCTGTCTGTAATTCATTTAAGATCTTTCGCCAGGGACTCCAGCGCAAAACTGTTTTCCTTTATCCAATTCTATTTAACCTTTTTAAATTCAACAGAGAACTTAGAAAATTTATATCTTGAGTTATATTCAACCAAATTTAACCAAACCAATTTTGCTGGATTTAAAATATTATGGACTATTGTTTAAAAATACTGAACCCCATGCTTTCTGTTTTAAATTTTAGAGTTTGAAATTGATTAAGGAAAATGACCAAACCTTATTAAATTAAAGAAAATTAGTTATGCTTCTGTGCTGAACTTAAGAAAATTTGTAGATGTTCAAACCCCATTTAGACACTGTTTAAAAATATGGAACACCTCAGTATTGAAGATTTAAGTAGGAATATCTATTAAAAGCCATTTTTGCCCAAAACTTAAGAAAATCAGAAGGGCATTAGAAAATAATGAACAGTGAATGCAATTATTTTTCCCAGTCCACTTAAGTAACAGAGAACCGAGGAAAAATAAAGGGGCCCCTAGTCCAGAACAGATTCAAAGTGAAATGTTTTATTAAGCACTAACCAAACTAGAAAAACAATTATTAGAATTATGAAAAAAATTTCAAAATTGTTAATAAAAATCCAGTGGACTTATAACCACTAGAACCCCACTACAAAAATGATAAACACCTCAGTCCATCATTTTAAGTAGGGTAAACAAATAGAACTTGATATTAAGCCATATTTCAATTAAATCATAAGTAAGCCCAAAATAGTGCAATAATGGGCAAATAAATTTTTACTAGATCAATAATGAAATAGGCCACCAGAAAAAAAATACAAAACTCAATTGAAAGCTGCAAAATAATACCCATTGTCAATACTTCATGAAAAAAGGCTATTTAATCCAAATAATTCCTACCACCCTTCCCTTGAGCAAAAAGTTGCCAAACTTCAAAATGATTGCTCTTGCACAAAGGAGAAGATAGGAAAAATTTGAAATCTGTTGTTTGATATTTTTCAATTATAGTGGTAGTAGAAAGCACCCCTTTAGCTAGAAACTTTAGAAAATCATAGCAAAATAACTAATAATTATTAATGGCTAAAAATTTATATAAAATCATGTTATAACATCTAGATACCAGCAAATATATGTCTTAGAGAATAACCCTCTGTTAAAAAAGAGTTGTAGTTGAAAACACCCCCCTCTGCCCTAATATTTGACAATTTTATACAGAGAGAACCCCTCACTTTTTGAACCCCAAATTTTGAGACAGAAACTTATACACCAGTAAGAAGCCACTATAATTTTTGCAGAATTTTTGTAAATATATTAAGTTAACTTGTAGTTCAAACCCACCTTAAAAGCACAAAAGAATTAGAAAGGAAGAGAGGAAAATAAACCTCGCTCCAATAAGTTCAACTAGAAATCAGTGGAACACCAAAATAGACTTACCATTTAGTTTAACTAAGCTTGACCCTAAATTGCTAAGTATACCCCAAGAATCTTCAAGTAGCAAGATTAAGCCCTACCTTATTAAATTGATCATTCACCATCCAAGTTTAATGGCTAAATTGCATATCATACCATGCATGTATCCTACACATTGCATTCATTAGATCGCAATCTCGCTGACGGAGAGTACGTGCTCACCCCTGGGCAAGGAGCTATCCACGAGGAAGACCAGGAGAAAGCTCCCGAGACTGCCATCGAAGATCTCCCCGCAGCCCCAGCTATTGAAGGCAAGCCCAGTTTTATGCATAACCGTATCTATATATGCTACTTTACTACACTTAATGTATGTAGGATTGTAATATGCACTTAAGTGTAGGAGTTGTTTGAAACCTCTAGTTGCATGAACTTAGGATTCCTTTTTGAGATGGATACTAGTATGCTAGGTCGAGTAGCTGCTTTGCTAATCAGGATCTCGGTAGAAGTCGAGTGATTTTTCTAGCACTCGCGCGAGGTCAGGAATTAATTGTATTCATCTTGATAACGGGATCTATAATGGTCTATGGACTTGGATCCAGGGAGGATGCCTTGTCCATGAGACGGGAAAAAGGAATTAAGGATTAATGTGTGGATACCTGAGTCAAGCTTTTGAATGTACTAAACACATGTCGGGAAATATGGTAACTGGTAAACCTAGTACCTGAGTGAAGCCAGGTGCAGACTTGATCCCTCACGTGACCTAAGACTGAGTCTCCCATGCTAGCTATGGTGGGTACAAGTGCGGTCACTGCACGACGGCGACCGCGGTCAGTGGAGCATTGTATGCCAAGGCGGTGAGGCCTGGCCGCGAATGGGGAATCGATGGAGACGGTTGACATGTGTGGGGACGGAGTGCCCTGACATGTCGTGTGTTTAGGTTTACCTTGCAAGGTTAAAACTCGATTCGAATCGTTTGCTTCTCGCATCTAATGAGACTGCTTGACCCCTTGTACTACATCGAGTAAGAAGTAAAATGAGGTTACATGAGATAACTTGTTGTATGTACTAAATGCTTGTTACCATGTATGCTTAGAAGGAGCAAACTTAGTTGAGATAATGATGCTAGAATTTGAAAAGCTAAAATTTGATTTTAGATACAACTAGTGCTTTTGGCAAACCAAACCCCTCAGCCAAACAGGTGCATGGTCTAGAGGTAGAGGAGTAGTTTCCTCACACCGGGTAAGTCTAGCTGAGTATTAGTATACTCAGCCTTGCTTGTGGCATAATTTTTGCAGGTACACTTCAGGATATGGTTGATGGTGTGACTTGGCCTACCACCCTGCCACCGGGTTGGACGGTCGAGTGGGATGCTGCTCTGACAGGAGAGGAGCAGGAAGAGTAGTGGGCTAGGCCTTGCCCAATTCCTTGCTACCGATGACATCGATTATCTGCTACATTTTATCTTATAAACTATTTCAGTTTACTTGAAAACTCCGATTTATGTAATAATTCAGTACATTAATTTGAGGTTTTCCTGTTTTATTGTATTTCTTCTGTGACTCACCTTCAGGTGAGTATGTGGTTTTTGATCCTGGTTAATTGGCTTTATCAGACTAGATCTGAGGGACTGACAGGTTATTCCGATTTAAGTGTGTTACGGCCCTTGAGGCATGACTTAGGCACTTAAGCTGGAATAATTCGAGTGGTTCCGCCACAGCTGGTATTAGAGCAAATACCACCACAGAGAAGGACAATAAACCATGAATGCCAATTTTCAAAGTTTAAAACTTGCTTAGAAACTAGTGTGAATCGTCAGGACTAGAACTCTAGACCTAGGACGAAAGGCCTTAAGGATAGTGGGAGAAATAGGTGACTAATTAAGTAGGCCCTGTGGGCCAGTCCTTAGCTTTTAAAGGATGCCCTAGAAGCACCCTTTATTCTGGAGAGGAGACGTTATTTTCAGCATGCATGCATTATAAAATTTGAAGGATTCAGAACTAAAGAAGTAAAAATTTGAGCTAATCCGCTTCCTTTTTAACCACCCAGGCTCTTTTATTTTCTTCCTTCCACCATAATCTTTACATCTAATACCCTTCCGCAGATGACCTCACCTACCCCTGCTAATGGAGGAGACACTCGTTTTAGCTCTGACTTCCTTTCTCACAATGGCTTTCCTTCCATCTTGTGGGAAGTGCTTAACTCCACCGGTTACCCTACGCCCCCTTTGTACACAGTGCAGTGTACGAGGAGCATCGGGTACCATGTTGTTGAGTCTGACTGACCTTGGAGGCTCATCCCCTTCAGCCGGGTTGGCGTTCTCTCGACTCTGAGATGATTGGATTCAGGACGGAGACACCACTGAAGTAGCAGCCATGAAGACTCTGACAACTTTCTGTGGCTACCATCCCCTAGAGATGGTGATGCACCCCTTAGGACTCTTCCCTGCTGAGAAGAAGGATGACCCCATGTGGTGTAACCATGTGAGCCATGTGAATGATGTGTGGGCAATGTATCCTTACTTGGTTGGGAGAGTCACTGTTCAGTGCATGAATGCGCTGTACCGCCTTTAGGCCCTGCAGAGCGACGCTATGGCACATCTTGCTAACATCGCTCAAACCACCAAGCTCACCCTCGATAGCCGAGAAGACTTTGTGGTCGACTTGTCTTCCGAGTTGGTGGAGAAGGACCTAAAGGTGGAGAGGCTGAGCTAGCGCATTGCCACCTTGGAGCAGCAGGTGGAGATCCGAGACAACACCATTTATGTCTTGGAGAACCAGCTCCATGATGTGCAGCGGGAACTCGAAGAAGCTAATGACCACCTGGACATGCACCACTTAGAGATGGAGGCCAATGAGGCCGGAAGCAAGGGAGAAGAGGCTCCCAAGGAGTTAGGACTAGCCCCTGGTGCCAACGGGACTACCTCCACGATGCCCCATTCACCCGCATCTAGTGTCGCTTCCACCGCTCAGGGTTGATCAGTCACTTTGACGCTTTAGGCGGATAGAAACCCACGCGAGCTTAGTAATGACAGATTTTGGACTAGGCTTACAGGTACTTTCCCCTAATTGATGTAAACCTTATGAACTTTTGAGATCTGTGGGATGTTTGTAACCATGTTATCTTCATTCGAACCTAATATTATGATTATGGCAATTTCCTTCCATATGAGATAATAGCATGTTGTTCGAAATTGTGAAGTTGGGATAACAATGGTGACAATCTCTGTTTGAGATGGCAGCTAGGCAGCGTCGCGGGCATAACGAGAAAGTTCCCCCGCCACCTCCTCTAGCCCCCACAGTGCAGGAGCTCATGGCCCAGCAGAATGAGATTCTGCGACAGCTCTTGCAGCACCAGCCCCACCCTCAACAGTATGGTGGAGGCCAGCCGCAGCGACCTCCGGCAGCGGCAACCTACCAGGAGTTCCTGAGCACGCAGCCACCCTTGTTCACCAAGGCAGAGGATCCATTGGATGCCGACTTGTGGTTACGCGTTGTGGAGTCCAAGTTTCCCCTCCTCACGGGAGACTACCCCGATGATACCAAGGCTCGCTTCACCGCGCAGCAGCTTCGCGACCCTGCTTGAACTTGGTGGGACCACTTCCGTGCTATGCTACCTGCTGATTCTGAAGTGTCTTGGGAGGAATTCAAGACTGCTTTTAGAGGGCACTACATCCCAGCTGGAATTCTTGATCGCAAGCTGAATGAGTTTCTGGCACTCAATCAAGGAACCCACACGGTATTGCAGTACGCTCAGGCCTTCAACGACCTATGCCAGTATGCAGGTTATCATGCTGATTCCGATGAGAAGAAGAGAGACCGCTTCCGCAGGGGTCTCAACACCAAGCTGCGGGAACATCTCAACACTGTCCGGGCCGATAGCTTCACTGAGTTGGTCAACCTGGCCATCTCCTAGGAGGATTATATTGTAGCTCACTGGGCAAAGAAGAAGAGAAAGGCACCAATGGCAGCACCATCCGCTCAGGCCCAGAGGTTCAGGATTGTTTCTCACAATCAGAGTAGGGGATTTCAGCAGCAGGCAGGCAGATGGGTGATCAGGCCACCTCAACAGCAGTAGCCGGCACCCACTCGTTTTCCTGCTCCTGCTCCAAGGAACAATCAGCCTCCGTAGCAGCAGCAGTTCCACCAGGGCAATGGGAACATGTGCTTCACTTGTGGCAATGTGGGCCACTATGCCAAGAATTGCCCAAGAAATCAGCAGAGGCATATGCCAGCACCAAATCAAGACAAGGGAAGAAAGCAGAAGGTACAAGTCAGGCAAGGGAAGCTGAACTTCACTACTCTGGAGGAGTTACCTGAGGGAGCCCCCATCATGACTGGTATCTTTTCAGTTTATAATTGACCTACTTTAATTCTGTTTGATTCTGGTGCATCTCATAGTTTCATTAGCCAAAAGTTCAGTGCTAAATGTCAACTGCTTTTCTATCACACAAAAGGGTCATTTATGATAGCCACACTTGGAGGTACATTATCACCCAGGAAAGGCCAATGTGGTAGCAGATGCCTTGAGTCGGAAATTGCAATGCAACTGTGTTATGATGGATTCTCACATTGACACCTTGTGTGATGAGTTGAGCAAGATGAAGATTGAAGTGATTCCTTCTGGTGCTTTGTCTCACATTTCCGTTGAGCCAGCCTTGCAAGACCAGATCATCATGGCCTAGCTCAGTGACAAGGGAGTGCAAATTATTAAGGAGAATCTCCATCAGAAGACTGAGAAGTATAAATGTTTCTGCCCAGATGGAAAGGGTATATTGTGGTTTGAAAGCAGATTGGTAGTTCCTAAAGATAAGGATCTCAAGAAGAAAATCTTGGACGAGGCCCATCTCTCCAAATTCTCTATGCATCTAGGGAGCACCAAAATTTACCATGATCTGAAGCCCTTGTATTGGTGGACCAGAATGAAGAGGGAGATAGCCCAATATGTATCGGAATGTGACACCTGTCAGAGGATAAAGGCAAGCCACTTGAAATCAGCTGGAGCTTTGCAACCCCTACCTATACCTTCGTGGAAATGGGATGACATCAACATGGATTTCATTGTGGGTCTGCCCAACACCTCTCGTCATCATGATTCAATTTGGGTTATTGTGGACCGACTAACGAAAGTGGCACATTTTCTCCGGTGCACACCACTAATAAGGCTCAAAAGTATGCAGAGTTGTACATTGACCGGATCATGTGTTTGCATGGATTGCCTCGGACCATTGTTTCTGACCGAGGAGCCCAATTTGTTGCCAGATTTTGGGAACAACTGCAAGAGTCTTTGGGAACCAAGCTAATCAGAAGTTTAGCTTACCACCCACAGACTGATGGTCAGACCGAGAGGGTAAATCAAATTCTTGAAGATATGATGAGAGCTTGTGCGATCGATTGTGGCAAGAACTGGGAAAAGCACCTCTCCTTGGTAGAGTTTGCTTATAACAACAATTATCAATCTAGCCTGAAGATGGCACCCTTTGAAGCTCTCTATGGGAGAAGGTGTAGAACACCCCTCAATTGGTCTCAGCCTAGAGAAAGAGAAGTTTTTGGACCTGACTTACTGACTGAAGCCGAAAGGAAGGTCAAACTAATCAGGAAGAATCTAGAAGCTGCTCAGGCCAGGCAGAAGAGTTACCATGATAGGAGGAGGAAACCTCTCCAGTTCGAGGTGGGAGACTTCGTATATTTGAAGGTATCACCCACCAAGGGAGTGCAGAGATTCGGGATCAAAGGCAAGTTAGCCCCTCATTACATTGGACCTTATGAGATCATAGAAGCATGTAGACCCGTAGCATACAAATTGAAGTTACCTCCAAAAATGTCTGCATCCACAATGTGTTCCATATATCCCAGCTGAAGAAGGGTGTTCGATTGCCGACTGAGATCATAGCAGAACAAGAATTGGAGATAGAGCCAGATCTATCGTACCAAGAGTACCCTTCCAAGATTCTGGATTGCAAAGAAAGATCAACTCAGGCTAAATCGATCAAAATGTATAAGATCCAATGGAGTAATCACTCAGAGGAAGAGGCTACTTGGGAGACTGAGGAATTCCTGCGTTCCAACTTCCCCGATTGCCTACCTAAGGAAATTGGTACGTAATCATGCCCAACCCCTCCTCCTGCCATTTGAATCTAAATTTCAGAAAAATGATCTTAAATCAGAATGAGTTAATTATAGAACTAAAGTTAAAAAAACTTCCTTCTGAAGTTGCAAAGAGAATGACATTCGAAGAGCAGTTTGCCCTAATAAATAAAGCACCCACTTCATGTAAGTCTCACCCTTCGCTTCACCTCGGGAGGACTCCGACCCAAATCTCGGGACGAGATTCCTTTAAGGGGGGAAGGCTGTGACACCCTAGTGTCACCTAGGGTTCTTCTTAGTGCTAACCCAAGAACCATCATTTCATGTAAGCCAAAGTGAGCATGAAGCACCAAATCAAATTAAGAATAAAAGATCCACTAAGTTTATATCTAAAGAATCATGTTCAAAGCAAATGAGGTTTTCAAAAGAAGGAAAAATGTTGAAACCCTAATGCCAACCCTAATGAAGCTATTTAAGTAGAAAAGAAGAAAAGGGGTGAAAGACCATGAAGAACATGAAATCATGGCTTAGGCCAATTATAAAAATTGAAATACACTAAATAAGCTACAATAAAGATTATGAAAGCTAGTCCAAAATAGTTTATTAAAAACTCCAAACTAGCCATTCAAGTGAAGGTTCAATGGGGAAATCTGAAATTCAGATTTCTGAATTTTCAGCCTTTGAACCAAAACCGAGCGCGTTCACCTTGATCCTTAACTCTAATCCTAATGCTCCCATTGACAAAAACGTGTCTAACTAACCACTCTGTCACATGCCAGAAGATGGCATTGGGACGCGATCCCTAGACACGACAAAACCAAAGATTTGCCTCAGGCTCGGGCTAGGAGACAAACCAGACTTTAGAGCTCTAATTATTTGAAACCAGTAGGCCAAATCCTATGACCCCCACACAAGATCGGTAGCTTATAGGGAGGAGAAGAGGTTTTGTGCACTGACCAAGGTAAGAGCAGGCTCGGATGAATGACCACACGCGCTAGAACTCAGGCAGAATGAACGCGCACACGTGTTCGACCCTGGTCGGCACGTCGGTGTTTGCCCAACCCACGCGAGCGGTCGCCCCCAGCGTCCAGTCAAGTCCGTTGTGCGTCCTCGCCCTCGGCCGTGCTTGCCTGCGCCTTTAAAGCCTCCCCCGGGCGCGGCTCACCTCACCCCGTGCTCACCCTCGCTGGCCAAACGCCCCTCCTTAGCTCCGGTGACCTTTCCTCCGCCCACCATCACTGCCCAAGCCTCGGCCACCACGGCCAGCTCGCTCCAGTCGTGTCCAAGTTGCGCCGGCCTCTCAGTAAGCTTCGCCAGTGGCCCGTGAAGCTTTCCAAGCGCTCGGACCCGACAGGACCTCACCGGAGACCCAAGTTCATCCTCACCGGACTTCGGTCGCCCGCCTGCGCGTGTAGACCGAGCAATCCTGTGAGCCATTCTCAAATTCCTCGCGCACACACCTTCCTTGATCCCTAGTGAAGCTCCCTGACCCATTTGATTGAACTGTATCACCCTTGTTAGGTCGGACTCCTCGCTGCCGACGAGCTCCCCCGCTTGCGCACGTGGACCGGCCGACTCCAACCATCCCCGACGGCGGCCCGCACATCGCTGTGGCCCTAGGGACCTCCCCTACACCCTCGACCACCTCACCAGAGCAGTCTCGCCATCGGTAAGCCCCTCCACCCCTTTTTCCTCCGCGGCCACTGTTCCATTAGGGAAGGAGCACGAATTCGATTTCCAGAAACCCTAGGGGGTTTTCTGCAGAGCCGTAGACTCATGTGAATAGTGCACCGGGGACATGTCTGTAATTCATTTAAGATCTTTCGACAGGGACCCCAGCGCAAAACTGTTTTCCTTTATCCAATTCTATTTAACCTTTTTAAATTCAACAGAGAACTTAGAAAATTTATATCTTGAGTTATATTCAACCAAATTTAACCAAACCAATTTTGCTGGATTTAAAATATTATGGACTATCAATTAAAAATACAGAACCTCATGCTTTCTGTTTTAAATTTTAGAGTTTGAAATTGATTAAGGAAAATGACCAAACCTTATTAAATTAAAGAAAATTCGTTATGCTTCCATGCTGAACTTAAGAAAATTTGTAGATGTTCAAACCCCATTTAGACACTATTTAAAAATATGGAACACCCCAGTATTGAAGATTTAAGTAGGAATATCTATTAAAAGCCATTTTTGCCCAAAACTTAAGAAAATCAGAAGGGCATTAGAAAATAATGAACAGTGAATGCAATTATTTTTCCCAGTCCACTTAAGTAACAGAGAACCTAGGAAAAATAAAGGGACCTCTAGTCCAGAACAGATTCAAAGTGAAATGTTTTATTAAGCACTTACCAAACTAGAAAAACAATTATTAGAATTATGAAAACAATTTCAAAATTGTTAATAAAAATTTAGTGAACTTGTAACCACTAGAACCCCACTACAAAAATGATAAACACCTCAGTCCATCATTTTAAGTAGGGTAAACAAATAGAACTTGATATTAAGCCATATTTCAATTAAATCATAAGTAAGCCCAAAAGAGTGCAATTATGGGCAAATAAATTTTTACTAGATCAATAATGAAATAGGCCACCAAAAAAAATACAAAACCAAATTGAAAGCTACAAAATAATACCCATTGCCAATACTTCATGAAAAAGGCCATTTAATCCAAATAATTCCTACCATCCTTCCCTTGAGCAAAAAGTTTCCAAACTTTAGAATGATTGCTCTTGCACAAAGAAGAAGATAGAAAAAAATTTGAAATCTGTTGTTTGATATTTTTAAGTATAGTGGTAGTAGAAAGCACCCCTTTGTCTAGAAACTTTAGAAAATCATAGCAAAATAACTTATAAGTATTAATGGCTAAAAATTTGTACAAAGTCATGTTATAACATCTAGATGGCAGCAAAAATATATCTTAGAGAATAACCCTCTGTTAAAAAGGAGTTGTAGTTCAAAACACCCCCTCTGCCCTAATATTTGATAATTTTATACAGAGAGAACCCCTCACTTTTTGAACCCCAAATTTTGAGACAGAAACTTATACATCAGTAAGAAGCCACTGTAATTTTTGCAGAATTTTTGGAAATTTATTAAATTAACTTATAGTTCAAACCCATCTTAAAAGCACAAAAGAATTAGAAAGGAAGAGAGGAAAATAAACCTCGCTCCAATAAGTTTAACTAGAAATCAGTGGAACACCAAAATAGACTTACCACTTAGTTTAACTAAGCTTGACCCTAAATTTCTATGTATACCCCAAGAATCTTCAAGTAGCAAGATTAAGCCCTACCTTATTAAATTGATCATTCACCATCCAAGTTTAATTGCTAAATTGCATATCATACCATGCATGTATCTTACTCATTGCATTCATTAGATTGCAATCTCACTTATGGAGAGTACATGCTCACCCCTGAGCAAGGAGCTATCTACGAGGAAGACCAGGAGCAAGCTCCCGAGACTACCATCGAGGATCTCCCCGCAGCCCCAACAATTGAAGGCAAGCCCCGGTTTTATGCATAACCGTATCTATATATGCTACTTTACTACACTTAATATTTGTAGGATGGTAATGTGCACTTAAGTGTAGGAGTTGTTTGAAACCTCTAGTTGCATGAACTTAGGATTCATTTTTGAGATGGATACTAGTATGCTAGGTCGAGTAGCTGCTTTGCTAATCAGGATCTCGGTAGAAGTCGAGTGATTTTTCTAGCACTCGCGCGAGGTCAGGAATTAATTGTATTCATCTTGATAACAGGATCTATAATGGTCTATGGACTTGGATCCAGGGAGGATGCCTTGTCCATGAGACGGGAAAAAGGAATTAAGGATTAATGTGTGGATACCTGAGTCAAGCTTTTGAATGTACTAAACACATGTCGGGAAATATGGTAACCGGTAAACCTAGTACCTGAGTGAAGCCGGGCACGGACTTTATCCCTCATGCGACCTATGACTGGGTCTCCCATGCTAGCTATGGTGGGTACAAGTGCGGTCACTGCACGGCGGCGGCTGGGGTTAGTGGAGCATTGTATGCCAAGGCGGTGAGGTCTGGCCGCGAACGGGGAATCGATGGGGATGGTTGACATGTGTGGGGATGGAGTGCCCTGACATGTCGTGTGTTTAGGTTTACCTTGCAAGGTTAAAACTCGATTCGAATCGTCTGCTTCTCGTAGCTAATGAGACTGCTTGAACCCTTGTACTACATCGAGTAAGAAGTAAAATGAGGTTACATGAGATAACTTGTTGTATGTACTAAATGCTTGTTACCATGTAGGCTTAGAAGGAGCAAACTTAGTTGAGATAATGATGCTAGAATTTGAAAAGCTAAAATTTGATTTTAGATACAGCTAGTGCTTTTGGCAAACCAAACTCCTCAGCCAAACAGCTGCATGGTCTAGAGGTAGAGGAGTAGTTTCCTCACACCGGGTAAGTCTAGCTGAGTATTAGTATACTCAGCCTTGCTTGTGGTATAATTTTTGCAGGTACACTTCAAGATATGGTTGATGGTGTGACTTGGCCTACCACCCTGCCACCGGGTTGGACGGTCGAGTGGGATGCTGCTCCGACAGGAGAGGAGCAGGAGGAGTAGTGGGCTAGGCCTTGCCCAATTCCTCGCTACCGACGACATCGATTATCCGCTGCATTTTATCTTATAAACTATTTCAGTTTACTTGAAAACTCCGACTTATGTAATAATTCAGTACTTTAATTTGAGATTTTCCTGTTTTATTTTATTTCTTCTGTGACTCACCTTCGAGTGAGTATGTGGTATTTGATCCTAGTTAAGTGGCTTTATCAAACTAGATCTGAGGGACTGACGGGTTATTCCGATTTAAGTGTGTTACGGCCCTTGATGCGTGACTTAGGCACTTAAGCTGGAATAATTCGGGTGGTTCCGCCACACTCATTCACGGTGGCAGAAACCCGATTTGGGGGAAATGAGCAATTCGTGGATTCTAGTGAGTAATTGGAGGCACGAGCGGGTGGATTGGATGCCGGAATACCTAACGGAGCTGAGGGTGTGCTCAATTTATTGGGCTCTTGAGTGGTGGCCAGTGAATTTGAAGGAGACGCGCGGCGGCCGGAGAGGAGGAAGAGCACTGGCACAAACGATTGGTGGCATTTACCGTGGCGGGCTCACCGGCGATGACCAGATGTGCTAGAGCGAGTCACTACGATGAAGTACTGCGTCTAGGCATGTGTCATCCGAGCAGTAGGCGGCTAACTCCGGTGAACTTATCTGAATTCGGCCGTGAGCCAAGCGGACATGGCTGCCGGAGTGAACAGTGCCCGGAGTTCATCCACTAGGTGATATTTCGCACTCCCACAGCGTTATCCAGCTACGTCGAGCACGAATCACCACGGCGAGCGCGAATCCGGGCGCACGGTCGCCGACGGTGAGTTAACTGAACTGGCAATCTGATCTGGTTACTGTACCATCAGAAATGCTATTCAGAGCTCCTAACAGCTAGGTTTGTAGTGCCTAGATCATAGATTTTTGTATAAGAACTTGCTAATTTGTCTGTAGCAAATTTGTAGTCCTTCATACCAGCTACAATTCTGCTATAGCAACAACCCCTAATCGAACAACAGATCCTGCTCAAATTCAACCCAAAAGTCTGGCCAATGCCACTGGTGACCCAATTTCAGTCAGCAAAGTGACTGACAGCACAACTTTGGGCTTATTTTTCTCCCAACTTTGTATAATAACAATGCTTAATCCCTTGAGCAAAGTTGTACTCCTATAGTAGCTCTAAACTTTTGATGTGTTGACCCTAGGCAAAATCTTTGTATTTTGAATCTACAGAGTTCCAAAGTTAGCCTTCTTCAATGATTTTTAGACTTAGCCATACATGAGCACTAGAGTGGCCTTTTTGCAATTAGGCCCAAATCTCATGGTTTCATTTGCAAATCTTCAAATATGTAAAGCATATGACTTAAGGTACCCTAATTCCATGGTTTTTGCACTTAAGTCCAAAAGTGTGCAACATTTACATATAACCCCCTAGGTTTTCAGTCCAAGGTTTTTCAGGGGTCTATTTAGGGTTTTTGGTACTTTTACGGTTTGAGTGCCTCTCAAGTCCATTAATGGTGACATGTTATGACCATTTCTAACGAGTTTTGAAGTTTTTCCTCATTTAGGCTTTGTTTACACTTCTAAGCCCAGTTTAGGGTTAAGTACCCTACTCTAGGGTTTCGCCCATGACAAGTCACATCAATACAACTTGTTTGAAATTTTTGCCTAGTGAATGCACTCTAAGTGTGACAATCACATGATATGCTAATGCTCATGATGTTATGCTCAAGTTTTAGTGGTAGTAACACCAAGGGTGTTACAGTTGATCTCCATAGCGACAGCCCAGATTAGGTCTTCCGTAACCTTTCGCGCGTAGAGAAAATGGACCATAGATCTCAGATCCTGCGGCTACGGTTAGATCTGAGTATTTAAAATCTAGGCCGTCGGATCTGGATCCGAGGGACAACGCTGAGTACCAGTTCGCGCAGTTTACGATTTAATCCAGGCGCTCGGTTTCTAATCGGACGGCTGATCTTAACCCGTACCCCTTCAGCCGTGGCAGTTTTTCTTAAGAGACCCTGGGTTTTCTCAGATTCAACCCACCGTCCACACCAGGGGCACTCTGAGTCTTAGTAATGCTTCTGTATTAGTCCCTAGACTATTTGGTAATAGGGCGCGCAGACCAGATCATTAAGAAAATCAAGAAAATCCATTTAAAAAGTGATTTTTAGTACAAAATTAATTGTAGAAAATTGCTAAATTCATAGAAAACTCATATTAACTCCAAATTGATCCATTCTAGTTTCTATAATTTTATAATATTATTGTTTATCACCTAGAGCCTCTGTTTTGACATGAAAACAATAAGAAAATTAATTTTTCATTTAAATCCTATTTCAAGCACATAAAACCTTTGGAAATTCATAACTTAAAATCTATAACCCCAAAATTAATGATTCTTGTTCCTAGGATTTTATTTTAATGTGTAGATTATTATTGTGTATTTTATTTACATGTTTGGTGTGATGTTTTTTTGCTATACTATGTATGTATTGTGTTGATGCGAGTAGACAAGCATGCTATTGTGGATCCTGTGGCCCAACAGATAGAAGTTGCTGAGCAGGAGCTCATTGTAGGCAAGTTGTGCCCTTAATCACTTTTGTTTACCCAATAATATTCTTTATTATCACTATTCAATGCATAGGTTTAATTTTGATGGGACCCAATAGGTCACCCTAGTCTATTTATCCTGATTACCTTGTTTACCCCTGAATCACTTGGGTAGTTTTGCTATTGCTTTACATGGTTTTGGAATAATCTTTCATTATATCCATGTTCCAATTATTTTGTTATTCTATTTTTGTTCATGTCAAGATCATTAATGTTAATTGGAACATGGAGCTTAACTTGAGAAACACGTGCCACCACAAGGGTTTAATGGGACGCCCTTGGCCAACTAACTAGGAAAGCTAGTGGAAGACTACCTTACCCGAAAGGGGCAAGGGAAGTAGGGGATTGCATGCAAGGAGGTTCTCGGGTTGATTTTGCTGTGATGGTGGTCAGACGAGGGATTCTTGCAAGTGCTCTTCCCATAAACTGTAGCGGGTATTCGGAAGCTAGTGGAACTTTGTAAAGGCCTCGTAGTGGATCCCTAGCCATTCACCTCGGTTGTGTCTAAGGGTCTAGCTAACCCTGGCAACATGGGATACACAACTTGTGGGTATGGGGTACAACCTCTGTAGAGTGTAAAACTGGTATACTAGCCGAGCTCACGGTCAAGAGCAGCTCAGGACTCTCGCACGATTAAATTATGGAACCTAAATTCAATTTGTCATATGCATTTGCATGGGTTCATTAATAATTTTGTTCTATTGTTATTTATTATGGTTTGGTATTTACTTACATTTAGTAACTGCTAATAAAATTTGACCAACTTATTAAAAGTAATGCTCAGCTTTAACCCCTATTGTTGACCAGCCTTACACATCACATGAACTCCCACCTTTGGTGAGTTCATGCCACATTATTCCCCACAACTTGTTGAGCGATGAACTTGTGTGAGCTCACCCTTGCTGTCTCACACCCCCCACAGGAGAAGTACAGGTGGTTCAAGAGGAGCCACGCAACGAGGAGTTCGATTCGATCTAGGTGGTGTCTCCCAGTTGACTTTCTTGCGCCAAGGATGTATTTTAGGTCCTTTTATATTTACCTTTTATTTTGTAAGACTTCCGCTATGTAATAAATACTCTGATTATTGTGACATTTATCTCTATACACTCTGTTATTATATATGTTATCTTCTTTGGCGCATGTATGAGATGCACCCGGCTTTGTCCCTTAAAGCCCGGGTGTTACAGAAGTGGTATCAGAGGAAATGTTGACTGTAGGACGAAACCTAGATAGAAATGGACAAACCCTTACCTACTTATCTTACTCAGATTCATTCCATACTTACCATATCTTGATCCTGTCTCACCTTTTGCTATTCTACTCTGATTATTCTTACCTTTACTACTCTAAGACAACATGTTTTTTACACCTTGGAATCCTACAACTATGAACTTTTTCAGAGATAGGGAACCTAAGATGAAATTAAAAGTATTTTCTCATTTAAAAATGTTGGTTGATTGTTCTAATGATCAATGCCCGATTTGCTTCTTTGATTGATTGAAATATTATAGACGGGCATCTTAGCATGTACCACCATAAGGTAATGAATTAGCTTTAGTAGGCGACACACTAATCTACTTAGCTAATAAATCCCCCGCACTAACATTTCTCGTAATTACTCGCCTTGTCTACAATTCTTCCTTTCTTACCCTGTGTTTCTAACCTAGATCGGCTACCCCTATAGTGTTAGAAGAGAGCACTATAGACGTGATCCTTGGTATGTCATGGTTAAGAAAGGCAAAGGCAGTATATACACTGTGCTAAGGGAACCGTAGAACTCACCAGTTCCAAAGGAGAAAGATTTGAAGTTGAAATTGCAGTAACTACCACCATCAGACTAGCGGCATTCTTAGTAGATGAGAAGTTTGTGGGTGACAATATCTGTGCAGTTAGGGATTTTCCGGATGTCTTTGTAGTGGAGTTATTAGGGATGCCACCAGATAGGGAAGTTGAGTTGGTCATTGATCTCTTACCTGAGACTGCTCCTATTTCTAAACGGCCATACAGGATGTTCGTAGAAGAACTAAAGGAACCTAAGAAGCAATTAACGGAATTACAAGAGGCAGGGTACATTAGTTTGAATTCTTCACCTTGTGGAGCGCCGGTTCTATTTGTACAGAAGAAAGAAGGATCGAAGGGATGTGCGTGGATTATAGGTCTCTTAGCGACATCACTGTGAAGAACAAGTGTCCATTACCCTAATTAAGGATTTATTTAATCAGATGAGAGGCGCAAGGATATTCTCGAAGATTGATCTCCGATCGGGTTACCATCAAATGAAGATTAGGCCATCGGATATTCCCAAGACGATTTTATCGATCCGATATGGTTTATATGAGTTCACTGTTATGTCATTTGGACTAACTAATGCACCAGCCTATTTTATGGATCTGAAGAATAAGGTGTTCATGATCTGGACAGATTCGTCGTGGTTTTCATCGACGATATTCTTATTTATTCCAAGAGTGATAGTGATCATGAGGAACATCTGAGATTGGTGCTATAGAAGCTACGAGATAATCAACTTCACGCCAAGTATAGCAAATGCAAGTTCTGGATTGACGAGATGCCATCCCTTGAACATATCATGGAAGGATATCAGTGGATCCTGCTAAAGTCAAGGAGATAGTGGCATGGAGCATACCCACTACAGTTACTGAGGTTCAGAGTTTCTTGGGACTTGCAGGATATTATCAGAGATTTATTGAAGGATTTTCTAAGATCTCTAAGCCTATGACCTCGCTTCTGGAGAAGAGAGTTTAAGTGGGATGAGAAGTGCCAAGATAGCTTTGATTAATTAAAGACGAGATTGATGTCGCCACCAGTGTTGGTTATGCCAGATCTGCAGAAGGGATTTGACATTTATTGTGATGCCTACGGGCAAGGCTTGGGATGTGTGCTCACGCAAGGACACGTGAGTGCTTACGCGTCTCGTCAGTGGCAGAAACATGAATTGAACTACCCCACTCATGACTTAGAATTAGCAGCCATAGTGCATGTGCTTAAGATATGGAGGCATTATATTATGGGAACCAAGTGTCAAGTATACACGGATCATAAGAGTTTGAAGAACATATTCACACATCAGGATCTCAACCTTAGGCAACACCGTTGGATGGAGCTTATTAAGGATTATGATTTGGAAATTCACTATCACCCGGGCAAGGCAAATTTGGTTGCAGATGCCTTGAGTCGAAAGGAGCATGTCCATTCAGCTGTTGTAGCCCAGCTACCCGATGACATTGTTGAGGATTTCAGGAGACTTAACCTGGGGATAGTTGCTCACACTGAAGGAGTTACTATTGATGTGGAACCTACTTTGGATGCAAGAAATCTGCAAAGGACAAATAGGTGATGCTAAAATACAAGAGATTAAGGATCTGATTACTGAAGGTAGAGGTCTAGAATTCACGGAGGATGAGCAAGGCACGACTTGGTTCAAGGATCGGATATGTGTTCCGGAGATTGAAAGCCTTCGTGAGACTATACTGAAGGAAGCCCATGACTCAGATTATTCTATTCATACTAGGAGTACGAAGATGTATTGGGATTTGAAGCAGAAGTTCTAGTGGTATGGACTGAAGAGAGATGTGGCTGCACATGTGGCTATGTGCGATGTGTGTCAAAGAGTTAAGGCGAACACCAAAGACCAACTAGACTATTATACCCATTAAAGATACCTGAATGGAAGTGGGAAGTGATTGGTAAGGACTTCATTACTAGATTGCCTCATATCTCGAAAGGATATGATTCTATATGGGTTATTGTGGATAGATTGACCAAAGTGACTCATTTCACTTATAAGGGATCTTAATTGGCAGAGTTATATATGGCTCGGATTGTGTCTCTACACGGTGTACCGAAGAAGATAATTTTGGATAGAGGATCACAGTTTACCTTCAGATTTTGGAAAAGTTTTCATGATAATATGGATACGAAGTTGAATTTTAGTTCAGCCTACCATCCTTAGACTGATGGATAGACTGAAAGGACTAATCAAGTATTGGAAGACATGTTGAGAGCTTGTGCCCTTCAGCATGGTAGTAGTTGGGACTAGAGTGTACCTTATGCTGAGTTCTCATATAATAATAGTTACTAGGCCAGTCTAAAGATGTCACCGTTCGAGGCTCTATATGGCAGGAAGTGCAGGGCTCCTCTATATTGGGACCAAACTGGGGGAAGATAGTTCTTGGGACCTAAACTTATTCAAGAAGCAGAAGAACAAGTCCGTAAAATCAGGGAGAACCTGAGGGTAGCTCGGACTAGGTAAAAGAGCTATGTTGATAATAGAAGAAGACCATTGGAATTTGAGGAAGGTGATCATGTGTACCTCAAGGTGTCACCACTTCGTGGAATGAGGAGATTTAAAGTCAAAGGCAAATTGTCCGCTCGCTTTATTGGACCCTTCAAAGTTTTTAGGTGAGTTGCAGAGATGGCCTATCAACTCAAGCTACCTGATAATCTACCTGATGTGCATAATGTATTTCATGTGTCTCAACTTAAGAAGTGTCTCTGTGATAGGAACAGGGTGCCCGATCTTCCGTCAGGTGTAGGTAACTATCGATTTGGTGGAGATGTCACACAGATGATCCAACTTCCAATCAACATGACTAGAACCCCGCAATCGCAGCACCACTTCTCCTCTGGTTATCAACTGTGCGCTGCATGATTGACCTCGCCACGAGGGCTAATCCTTGCCTATGAATCAAAGACACAAGCAAGAACAAGAAAGAACACAATCTGGAATATTGCGGATGAATGATTAAGCTCACAAGTTGGGGTCTCACAAACCGATCTATGGTGTCTGTTCTCGACAGATCTAACTTAAGCAAAACCCGACCCTAACAAGGATGTGGTGGCTATTAATAAAGACTCTAGGGTTATGCAAACCCTGGACCCGCCCCTAATGGGCTCAACAAAGATACACGGCCCAAAAAGCCCAAAAGACGGCGTCGCAGCACCTGAACAGATTTTGAACGTCAACTTGGGCCTCCATCTTGATCCCGACGTCCTAGCTGGTCCTCCCCTTCATTCCTAAGTACAATTAAATCATTAGGTAGCATAATACTCTCAAATGCACAAGAATAATTACTTAGGAACGAGATCACCTGTAAATTCAATTGTCGAGCGCGTGCGCGAGTAATTGGGTAGTCAACTTGAGGAGTGTTGTTTGTATCCATGGGAGTGATGTCCTCATCACTCCATGTTCCTGAGGAACAGTTACCAATGGAAGAGCTCAGTGTTCAGGGGGGATTTGACTTACACGGAGTATCCTATCAAGATTCTGGACACTTTGACACGAGTTACAAGAAATAAGGTGATAAAGATGTGCAAAGTGCAATGGAGTCACCATGGAGAAGATGAAGCAACATGGGAAAGAGAAGAAGAGCTTCACATAGATTTCCCACATCTTTTCCCTAGTCCTTCCTAAATCTCGAGGACGAGATTCTTGTTAAGGGGGGTAGGAGTTGTAATACCCACTTTGTAAGAAAATCTAAAAGGAGAAATGATATTTCTTTATATATATATATGGGTTATCTATATTTATCATTTCATGTGAACACCACCTTTAAACAAATAAATAAATGACAAAAGACACCCAAAAAAATAATACATGCATCATGCTGGGGTTTATTTTGTGTGCATTCTGTGACAACATAAAATAATGTGAAAAGAAATATATTAATACCCAAATGGGAATTTAGGATCTAAAAGAAACTCTAGAATTGGAGAAAGAGAGCACTAATTATCATGAAATAAATACTAAAGTTAGACAAATTTATCCATACCATGTCTAAGATGAGTCTTTAATGAGAGAACAAATCTACCATGAAGTTTGAGTTGGAAAGGGAATTCCAAAATTATGAATTTGAAAATAAAAAGGGAAGAGAAAAGAGAAATAGAAGAAAATATAAAAGAAAAGGGTAAAAACGCTGGGATGGGCTCATTACACGCCATTTGGCTCATTACTATTTTTCCCTCCGCGCGCGCACATCCCAACTCCATCCCGCGGTGCCAACGTGTGGGCCAACCAGGACAGTAGCGCGCATGCTGTGCTCACTGGAGAGTGGGCCCCACGTGTCTGTCTCAATCGCGCGTGCCCACCATCGCTCGACGCTGATGACCGGGACCCATGGACTGGCGCTGTTCTTCCCCGCCGATTTCGGATGCTCGGTTGCCGCCGCCACGAGATTATCGGTCTACTAGCGCAACCGCTGGGCGGACCTGGCGCCCGCATGACTCGATTAATAAATGACGAGCCAAAGCCCCTCTCGCCCCTTACCCTCCAGTAGAGAAGCCCGACGTGTTCGCCGTAGTGGGAGCCAAATCCGTGCCACCGCCATTGACATAACCTCGGTCAGCCTCTCGATCGTGGAGGACTATTCCAGGAGCATCAGTGGTCCTCACCGCACGTGTAGGACCGACTTGTGGGTCGGATTCGCTTGGCCGCTGTGGCAATGGCTCGCCTTCGTTCGCACGTTGACTGAAGGCCGCACAACGTCGTGGGCGGGATTCTGCGCGTCTCCAACTCCAGTATGAACCTGCCACATGGACTCACCTCAATCTCCGCTACGTGTAGCACTGTTGGGATCTAGGATTGATGCGCGGGTTGCGGAACCGGAAATCTCCGGTGTGGGCGCCGCCATATTCCAGCGAGCGCGCCGTTGCTCAGTCAGGTTAAGGATGGATAGCCTCAGGCCGTTGGTCTCTGTGACAGAACCTCCCAAGTCATTAGTCCCACCTACAGTTGTCCTTGTCCATCGGACCTCAGACAACCCTGCAGGTGCACCTGATTACTTGACAAGTTCGGTATCTGTAATCTTTACCTTGCCCAAGAGCGTTTCACCCGTCATGCAGATATTACAACACATCGGAGGAACGAGTATGCGGAAGCAGTTACAATAACTTATTTTATATTAAAGTATAGAAAGCATAGTATTATTACAGACCAGTAAAATATAAGAGTGCTGGAGTAATATTATTACAACCCTAGGAGGCAAAAACCCCTCCCGATTAACAGTAAACAGTTTTTAAAGGACGACACTTCCTCCTGAGGCTTCAGTCTTGGTTTTCTTCCTTAGGCACCACCTTGGAACAAAAGCAACAAAAACTTGCTGCTTCCTCACCTACAACAACATGGGTTCGAAAACCCTGAGTATGGAGTGTACTTTCGCAAGTCTTACCCGTCAAAATAAAAAACTCTCAAAGATATGCTAGCTTTTGGGAATCAAGGTATGGCTTAATCAAGACTCTTGTTTGTAAAAATGCTTACTAATAGTGGATCCTTAAAAGTCTAGTCTTATTAGCAAGTTAAGTCATTGCCTGAGTTCTAGAGTTCTTTCTACCCTAGTTCAAGCGCTTGACCTTACTAGCCAATTTCTTATCAACCCTTCTCGTTCACTGGATTGCTACGTGTAGGTCAGTGACCAAGTCTTCATGTCCGAGAAGTAACAGTGATCCAAATCAATTAATACTCAGCCGAGGATCTCCAATCACACGACATATGTAGCACTTAACCCTTGCATATGTCAACTCGCCATCGGGGTTCTTAAGACCAGATCAGGTTCATGCCAACCAAGAGCACAAATACACCACTGTCCAGCCTCTTGCCACGGAGGGTACACGCTACTCTCGCCATCTCTCCACTCCCATTGCGTGTTATCTTATTCTGGTATTAGTCTGCCCGAGGCAAAGCTTACCCATGATGAGGCATGTGACCAGTTAAAGGGTCCTCGATCATCAAGCCTACATTGACAAGGTCCTTAATCGACTCAGACGGAGACACTACACCGAGACTCCCTTCTCGTGCAAGTCAACCGCCCGGTCTCAGCTTTATCATTTCAAACCCAAAGGTTGGTACTTGGCAGAGGTACATCTTTTCCGATGTTGAACCCATCACGGCCATGATGGATCCACCATCAAGTTTATTTTGAAAACATCCCCACCCACTTGAAGCATCATCTTTTTGTCAAAACAAAACATTTTGTTTTTCTAGAGCAAGGCTAAGCATAAGAAAAACTTTTTATAAAATAGGGGTTTAAGGAATGGTAATCAAATTCTCAAGGAAGGAAATGCAGCAATTTGTTTAGCACACAACTCCTATTACCTAATGCATCAAGCAAATGAGAAGATTTTAAAATAGCAAGGAGGTGGCAAATGCACCGGGGCTTGCCTTTTGTTATAGGTGAGTCGGGCTCTGCTCCACAGATGTCAAAATAAAAGCAGTTCCCGGCCTGAGGTTCTTCAGGTGGTGGTGGTGTAGCTCTTGCTTCTTCAACTTCTTCTTTTTCTTTGTTTTCTATATACCACATATATAATCATGAATGCTCATGAAAATGCAAAGATAATAAAAGTATATTATCTAAGGTCTTGAATACAATTTTCCTTCACGGGATTCCAAGAAACTAGGGTTTTTGGAGTTATTAGTGAAGTTCTTAGGGCGAGCATCACTAAAACACTAGGGTTTTGGTGTTTAGGCACCAAACATTGTCCAAATCATACCAAACTTTACCCAAGGCTTCTAAATAACATTTAAAGCTTATATAAAAAGTTTGGTGATTTTTGGAATTATTAATTAAGTTCTAAAATTCCAGGGGTATGGGTTTTGGCTATTTTAAATACTTCATAATTCCCTATTTGGAATAAAATTCATAAAACTATTTTTATTAAATACTATAGAAAATTAGAAACCTAGCAAAATTGGTCTTGCATTTTTAGCATTTTTCTATAATTTTTTTTAGAAATTCTCTAATCTTGACAGAAAAAGAAAAAGGAAAAGAGCCAACAGTTATGGGCTGAATCTGGCCCGAGCCGGCCCAACCAAGGCGGAACGCGCCCGCGCTGCGGTTTTGCACCGAAGACCCTGGCTTTTTAAACAACCTAAAAGAGCCCGCGACGCTGTTGCTTCAGTCACTGACATTTACATCGAAGCCCTCCAAGTTCTAATTCTCCACGACCTGAGGTCCACAACGTCGCACGGCGAAGAACCGAGCTCCGGCGAACACGTACCGGCCAAGATAAGCAATGGTCGGTGCCCTAACTTGGCTGAAACCTAATTCAACACCTAACGAGCGTTTCCCCTCGATCAATTTCAAGCTTGAGCTCTAAATCGTCCTGCCCTCGGAGATAGTGCGAACTATGGATGAACAAACGTGTCCCCGCCGATCTAGGGCAATCTAGTTTAATTGAATGGGTCGAGGAGCATCAGTGGCAGGTAAGAGTGCTGAAACAAGAGAGCAGAGGGTATGATCGGACCTGAAACAAGCTCGCCACGGCGAAGACGCTTTCACGGTGGCGGAAACCCGATTTGGGGAAATGAGCAATTCGTGGATTCTGGTGAGTAATTGGAGGCACGAGCGGGTGGATTGGATGCTGGAATACCTAACGGAGCTGAGAGTGTGCTCAATTTATAGGGCTCTTCAGCGGTGGCCAGTGAATTTGAAGGAGACGCGCGACGACTGGAGAGGAGGAAGAGCACAGACGCAAACGATTGGTGGCATTTACCGTGATGGGCTCACCGGCGATGACTGGATGTGCTAGAGCGAGTCACTACAATGAAGTACTACGTCTAGGCACGTGTCATCCGGGTGGTAGGCGGCTAACTCCTGTGAACTTATCTGAATTCGGTCGTGAGCCAAGCGGACACGGCGGCCGGAGTGAACAGTGGCCGGAGTTCATCCACTGGGTGATATTTCGCACTCGCACATCGTTATCCAGCTACGCCGAGCACGAATCACCGCGGCGAGCGTGAATCCAGGCACATGGTCGCAAGTGGTGAGTTAACTGAAATGGTAATCTGATCTGGTTACTGTACCATCAGAAATCCTATTCAGAGCTCCTGACAACCAGGTTTGTAGTGCCCAGATCATAGATTTTTGTATAAGAACTTGCTAATTTGTTTGTAGCAAACTTGTAGTCCTTCATACCAGCTACAATTCTGCTATGGCAACAACCCCTAATCGATCAACAGAGCCTGCTCAAATTTGACCCAAAAGTCTAGCCAATGCCACTGGTGACCCAATTTCAGTCAGCAAAGTGATTGACAGCACAACTTTGGGCTTATTTTTCTTCCAACTTTGTATAATAACAATGCTTAATCCCTTAAGCAAAGTTGTACTCCTATAGTAGCTCTAAACTTTTGATGTGTTGACCCTAGGCAAAATCTTTGTATTTTTGGATCTACAGAGTTCCAAAGTCGGCCTTCTTCAATGATTTTTAGACTTAGCCATACATGAGCACTAGAGTGGCCTTTTTGCAATTAGGCCCAAATCTCATGGTTTCATTTGCGAATCTTCAAATATGTAAAGCATATGACTTAAGGTACCCTAATTCCATGGTTTTTGCACTTAAGTCCAAAAGTGTGCAACATTTACATATAACCCCCTAGGGTTTCAGTCCAGGGTTTTTAGGGGTCTATTTAGGGTTTTTGGTTCGTTTAGGGTTTAAGTGCCTCTCAAGTCCATTATTATTGTGTATTTTATTTACATGTTTGGTGTGATCTTAATTTTTGCTATACTATGTATGTATTGTGTTGATGCGAGTAGACGAGCATGCTACTGTGGATCCTATGGCCCAACTGGTAGAAGTTGCTGAGCAAGAGCTCATTGAAGGCAAGTTGTGCCCTTGATCACTTTTGTTTACCCAATAATATTCTTTATTATCACTATTCAATGCATAGGTTTAATTTTGATGGGACCCAATAGGTCACCCTAGTCTGTTTATCCTGATTACCTTGTTTACCCCTGAATCACATGGGTAGTTTTGCTATTGCTTTACATGGTTTTGGAATAATCTTTCATTATATCCATGTTCCAATTATTTTGTTATTCTATTTATGTTCATGTCAAGATCATTAATGTTAATTGGAACATGGAGCTTAACTTGAGAAACACGTGCCACCACAAGGGTTTAATGGGACGTCCTTGGCCAACTAACTAGGAAAGCTAGTGGAAGACTACCTTACCTGAAAGGGGCAAGGGCAGTAGGGGATTGCATGCAAGGAGGTTCTCGGGTTGATTTTGCTGCGATGGCGGTCAGACGAGGGATTCTTGCAAGTGCTCTTCCCATAAACTGTAGCGGGTTTTTGGAAGCTAGTGGAACTTTGTAAAGGCCTCGTAGTGGATCCCTAGCCATTCACCTTGGTAGTGTCTAAGGGTCTAGCTAACCCTAGCGACTTGGGATACACGACTTGTGGGTACAGGGTACAACCTCTGCAGAGTGTAAAACTGGTATACTAGCCGAGCTCATGGTCAAGAGCAGCTCAGGATTCTCGCATGATTAAATTATGGAACCTAAATTCAATTTGTCATATGCATTTGCATGGATTTATTAATAATTTTGTTCTATTGTTATTTATTATGGTTTGGTATTTACTTACATTTAGTAACTGCTAATAAAATTTGACCAACTTATTAAAAGCAATGCTCAGCTTTAACCCCTATTATTGACCAGCCTTACACATCACATGAACTCCCACCTTTGGTGAGTTCATGCCACATTATTCCCCACAACTTGTTGAGCGATGAACATGTGCGAGCTCACTCTTGCTGTCTCACACCCCCCACAGGAGAAGTACAGGTGGTTCAAGAGGAGCCACGCAATGAGGAGTTCGATTCGATCTAGGTGGTGTCTCCTAGTTGACTTTCTGGCACCAAGGATGGATTTTAGATCCTTTTATATTTACCTTTTATTTTGTAAGACTTCCGCTATGTAATAAATACTCTGATTATTGTGACATTTATCTCTATACACTCTATTATTATATATGTTGTCTTCTTTGGCACATGTATGAGATGCACCCGGCTTTGTCCCTTAAAGCCTGGGTGTTACAGAAGACGGGCTGCCTGGTTGCTCTGACACTGATATTGATTTTCTCCTTGCTTGTTGTTCTGACGGTACTGATGCTGCTGCTGAGGAAACTGCCTCTGGTACTGCTGCTGATTCTGACGCTAATGCTGGTGCTGGTGACCTTGCTTGAATGGCTGAGGTGGGTTGCCTGAGTAGCGAGGAAGACTGCTACTCCCAACCTGAGGTCCACCAATCTTGCATTTCCTGTCCTCCATCTCCCGACACTTCCTTTCAGTCATAATAGCTCTGTCTATCAAGTGCTGGAAGGTAGGGAAGGTGTGATTCATCAGTTGGTATTGGAGGGGATCAACCAATCCTCTCAAGAAGCGGTACTGCCTCTTGGCATCCGTGTTGACATCTTCTAGGGCATAATGCGACAGCTGCAGAAACTTATCCCTGTACTCGCTGACGGACTGGGGACCTTGCTTCAGGGCGAGAAACTCCTCCTTCCTCACTATCATCAGTCCCTCAGGCACATGGTAGCGACGAAAGTTGTCCCTGAATTCTTCTCAAGTGATGGCTTCAGGGTTGGCATGGGTGGCGAGGTTAGACTCCCACCAAGATTGGGCTGCTCCCCTTAGCTGTCGGGGACCATACAACACCTTCTCACGATCGTTGCACTAAGTAGTTTGCAACTCACGCTCCATGGTGCGCAGCCAATCTTCGGTGTCCATGGGATTAGTAGAGTGAGCTAATACTGGGGGATGGCCTCTCATGAATTCTGCCCACTTGTCTCTGGGCACTTGTGGCATCTGGACTTGCACTGGAGCCTGAGGCGGTGGTGGCTGCTGCTGCACTTGCTGCATTGCTGCTAAGGTCTGTCCCATTGCCTGAACTGCTTGAGTTTGCATCAGGAACATTTGCTCAATGGTCATCGATGGTGGCGGTGGCAAATGCTGCTGTGGGGCTGCCTCCTCTTGGGGTGCCTACTATTCTAGCTGAGCACGCCTCGCACCTCTGCGCCTATTCTCAAACATCTATAGAAATCGCATACATATATCAAATCTGACTCTGCAGTCTTTCAGCATAAGAAAATATGTATAGAAAATCTTCATAGCACTGAACAAATGACCATCTTCACTGACAGCTTCTCAGATAAAGAGGAAAGTGGAAGTAAATGGATTACCCAACTAAATAACTAACTTTATTAATAACTACACCAAGTTGCAGGGGACACCCACACCTTGGTGACAATCATTACAAAGACCAACTTTAGTACATGTCCATCATAACAAACATCCAACATAAGATAAGCAAATTAACTCTAACTAAGACTGACTAGAATAAGACACTGAACTAAACATTATTACAGACTCCGACTCTGTTGATCTAGGGATCTAGATCTATTCAGGTCCTGCAGTCCGGGGTACCATAGTCGAAGCGACCACGGGGCGGTGAACGATAAGGGTGCTGAATCCCGACAGGGGCGGGAGAACCACCATCCAGATAGTGGCATGCTGCGCACTTAGCACACAATTCTGCAACCTCTGCCCGAACCTTGCCCAACTCGTCAAGGGCGTGGTCCAACTCTGTGTTGAGCACGACAGCCAGATTGACCATGCTATTCAGCCTGGGATTGCCCTCACCAACTGGCGAGGCAATCACACCTCTAGCACTGCCGGTCGAACGGCGAGGGTAGTACTTAAGGTCGAGGCCATCAGCTACCCCGCTGAACAACGAGCAATACTAAGAAAGTGCTCGTCATGCTGCATCTTGCATGGCTGCCTCGGCAGTATCCCTCTCAGTAATAGAATAGTGTTCCGAGAAGGCCTCTGCACCCTGAAGATCATCGTCCGGACGGCACACTAAGCAAGTACCCTCCAACTGGTCCGGGTATAGCCTGCGACGATGCTGGTAGACTACACAACGTTACTCGATGGACCAAGTGTGTCGGTCGAAGGCCTGACGCAGCAAGGTGTCGAGAGCATCGTGGAAGTGACACCCGCGAGCGGCGTCATGAGTGATGGGTCTAGTGATCCATCCCTCCGACTCTGGCTCCTCCGAGAGCTCTATGCCGTGGCTCGAACTGCCATCGACGTCGTCATCTCTGTCTCCGTTAGGGTCTCCTCCAGTAGCCTGGGTGCCCTATGGTGGTGCAGGGGGCATCTCTGGCTGAGGTGCAGGGGAAGGCGGCCTCTCAGACTCCACCTCCCGCTGAGGCAAGGGGGAAGAGTCCTGCTGCTCCTGCTCCTGCTCCTGCTCCTGGCGTCGGTGCTCCTGCTCCTCATGTAGGCGACGATGCAGTCTCTCGAGGTGACTGGACTAACCTGGCACCATGCGACGCAGTGGATGCTCCGCCAGGCGAGAAGGCAAAAGGGGATCACAGACTTACATGCAGTGCACCTGATACGGGCCATCTACAAAAGACATCATAAGCACAAGAGTAAGAGTATAACTAGGAGACCAGAAAGTAAATAGAAAGAAAAGTGAGACAAAACTTTTGAGATAAGTAGATAACATAGAGTTGGTCAAGATAACCAACTTTTGAAAGGACACTAAGGTCAAGGTAAGAGTAGGGGTCTATAGTCCTTAGGGCGACCATTGTAGTCTAGGTTAGCAGTCCTACAGTCAGCAAGGCTTTGTTACCGTTTATGTCACACCCGATTTTTGGAAGGTAAACCGAATGCGAACCATGTACATGCCAGGATCAGAAACTCACGTACACAGCGATTACATAATTGGACATCATCACACAATGCTTGAAATAAATAGCAGAAAGGTACTTTATTACATCAAGATGTCTGAGACATCCACAGAGTCTAATACATAACTATTGTTCAACATAACTATCAAAGTGCGGAGAAACAAAATGTAGATGAAAAGCCTCCACAGGCAGCTGACTAGGGTTTGCCACAAAAGTAAACTAAAACTCGTCGTATTCCTAGAACTCCTCGAAGTCCTCCATATTGCTAGCATCACCTTCTGAGCACTGAGTACAGTGGGGACAACCTGGAGTGGGGGTGGTGTGTAAAGCAAGGGTGAGTCACATCAGCGTACTCAGCAAATGTCCCGTTTGGCTAAGGTGGACTAGCTGTATGGGAGGTTGAAGTTAAGCAGTTGTTTTTAGTTGGTCAAGTATTTACTATTATTAGTAGAGCCAAGTTTTAGTAATAAACCCAGTTATTACCCAAAAGTACTCCCTCAAAAGAGGAAATACCAGAGATCAGATTTATATCATTATCATTAACCATCATCATAAAAGTAACTAGAATTCTTCTAATCAAAGAGGATCCCAAGGCTGCTCTTAACCGTGGGCTCGGCTGATGTACCAGTTTCTAACACTGTACAGAGGTTGCACACTTTACCCACGAGTCGTGATCCCTTTCCAGCCTGGGTTGTACAGACCCGATCTTCACTACTAAGGTGAATGGCCAGGGATACACTATGTAGCCTTTAAAAAGATTCCCCTGGTGCATAGCTGCTCGTTAGGTTTCGCCAGTCGTACAAACGCAGTACACCTCCCCAAGGCGGGTGACTAACAAAACCAAATCAAATGAACCTCTGCACCCCAACCTTGGCAAAGCGAGCACTACGCCCTGGCCCCCATTGACGGCTCTCCGATAAAGCCAACTACACCCCCAGGTTCATCTAATTAATCAGCTAAGGGCGTCCCATTCCACCCTCATGGTTGCACTGTTATCCCAGGTGGTCACTCCACGAATAGGTCCTTACGGAGAGGTACTCAGGAAAAAAGGCCTGAGCCCCATAGAGTATCACAAGATCATCAACATAATCAGGATAGTAGTATCGTATCATAAATGTTCACATCATGTTCATTGATTAAAGTTAAGGCAATAGCAAAATGCTAACCATGATAACCCAAAAGGTAAACAAGGATAAGTAAATACAGACTAGTCAATCCTTAGGTTTCATAAAGTAATGCGGGACAGTGAATTATAGAGTATGTAGGACATAATAGGTCAGAGGACACTTGCCTTCACTAGGTTGTTGCTCAGGGAGGTCTCGAACAACACACTCATGAACCTCAGGTTGTTCGTTGTCTAAATAAAGCGAGCATGCATTCAATACATTTGGGAAGTACAAATAAACAACACACAAAACATGTACAAACATAGGAATGCATCCTAAAAGACAATAGGGGATAATTAGATCAAAACATAACATGAACTATAACATGGATCAACTTTCTCTAGAAATAGATTATTATTTCTCTAAGTGTTACTCACAAATACATAACATGGTTCACTTTATTTTATGGTGACCTAAAATTTAGACCAGAGATGATTTCATGTAATACACCTTATTAATCTCACAAGATTAGGCATGTTTTAATCTCTAGGGTTTTCCTTTTTTATTTTATTAAATACAACAAATCTATAGATATACTAGTTAATAGTTATCCATAAAATTAGAAAGCATAGGGTGTAAATGGAACTCATTTATTTGAACAGAGAATAATACTATGAACATTTTGCAATTTGAATCACTAAATTTGGAGTTCATACGCAAAAGATATGAAATAAACAAGTTTGGGAATTCAAAATATGAAATTAGGTCTAATTCTGTGAATAATTAAAAGTCTAGGATTAAATTTGCAAGTTTACGGGGGCCTGCGCGTGAAAACCAGGAACGACGGGTTTATTTCCAACAAACCGAGGGTTTCTTACAAAAAACAACCACGCGAAGGGGTATGGGGCTCCCTCAACCGTCAGATCTAAAACAAACGGCTGAGATTAGGTATGCGGCCGAGGGCACGCGCGCGCGAGCGGTCGAGCGTGGACAGGCGGGCCAGGGGATGCCAGCGACAGAGGGGGAGGGCGCATTGACCGAGCTAGCCCAGCTATAGGGGACATGGGCGCTAACAGGCGGGTCAGGGGCGCAAGGCGTGCGTGCGTGAAGCGGTATCCACGATCTAGGCCGTGCGATCAGAATCGGATGGAGGGGATAAGACCGGGGGGGTTGAACGGCTGCGGGTGGCGCTGCTCCTCTTCGCGACAGTGAGGTCGCCGGAGTTGAGACAGGCGTGAGCTAGGGTGGCTCTGGGTTACCTGGGTTGGGCAGAGAGGGAGAGAACGCCACGGCGAACTCAATGGCGGGGAAGAGGCCATGAATCCGTGGGCAGAGAGGGGAGAACGGTGGGGACAAGGCCTCAGGCCAACCGGAGGAGCTCCGGGGAGGCATTCTAGCCACGGGGAGGGGGCTTAAGGCGTGCTAATGCCTGGGCTAGCTTCACCAGAGGCAGAGGTGACACAGGGACCTACTCCGGGGAACTAGACCGGGCTAAATCGGTCGGCCACCGCGCGAGCACGGTGGACCACCGCGGCCGAGCACCGGCGATGCCAAAATTGGTCGAGCACAGAGCAGAACTAGGGAAATTAAGCACGGGCAAAGGTGTCTCACCTTGGGGCGGAGCTCGGGGAGGCTTGGCGCGGTCTCCGGCGAGCTAGATGGTCTGGAACGCGGGCGGGGGTCTTCGGCGACGTCTGGCGATGAAGGCAGAGCACGAGAGAGGGCGTTGCTGTGTGGAATGAGGCGGGGGAGCGAGTGCAGGCACTGGCGGGGCTCTAAGAAGGGAGCTGGACGCGTGGGTGAGCGTTGTGGCCGAGAAATCCTGCGACGTGCGCGAGTGCGCACTCGCCGGTCCATGACGGGCGCGGGGAGGGCGGATCTGATAGGGACGGTCCACGACGCAAAGAGATAGGAGAGGGGCGCTCGGGGCAACGGCTCAGCAACTGGCGAACCGGGCCCGCGAGGCAGAGAGAGGAGAGGCGCGCGGGTGAAGAAACTGGCGCCGATAGGTCAGCCCCACAAGGCAGCTAGCGAGAGAGGGAGGGCACGCCGGAGAAAGAGCTGCCGCTGACAGGCGGGGTCCGCCTATCAAACGGCGCGGGTGCGCGGCCTAGCTAGGCCGAGCTGGGCTGGTTTGGGCTGCTTTCTCTTTTTCTTTTTCTCTGGATTTTCTAATTCCTTTTCTATTTCTTTTCTATAGGGTTTTCAATTCCAAATTCAAATTAGGTTTCAAATTCAAATAATTTCAAACATGTGCAACACTTCAAAGAATATTCTAAGCTCAGCATGATGCAACATGTCATGACTCATAATGTTTTAACAAAAATAAATAATTAAATCCCCCTAACTTTAAGCTAATTCTACTTAAAAGGGAAAAAGGAAGAGAGGATCTAGAGAGAGATAAAACCTAGAGTGAGAGAGAGAAGAGTAACACATGAATTTGGGTGATCATTAGAAAGAAATTTTATACCCCCAAATTCAGGGTGTTACACTCTTGGCCATGGCAGATACGATGGTGGCGATGTTCACGCGGAAGTAAAGAGATCAGGGAGAAATGGAAGGGAAGCTTGGGGATAAGGAATGGGGCTTCGCTCGAGCAAGGAAGGGGATCATGCATCGGGTATCCACGCGTGCGCGACAGTGGGACACAGTGACGGCGACATCCGAGCAAAAAAAGGAAAGGGCGAGAAGAACAGGGCGAGGGGGTGTCGGGGGGATAAATAGGAACATCCAAATTACCCCCCTAACAAACGCACTCAGAAAAATAAGGACTAAACTCTCGAAGGGTGACAGCCGAGCCACCTATAAAAACCGAGACGTCCCCCGAGGGTCTCCCACCTCGAGTAGGACTCCACTTCGCCCAAGGTCAACACCACTCACTGAGCCTCGCCCGAAGCCGCCTCAGCCTAGTCCATCTCGCCCAAGCAAGCCTAGAGAAAATAGGACAAGGGCACTTGAAAACAGGCAGGGGACAGGCGCATTTAATGCGTGTGCCAACCTGTGCTATGGCAGCGGAGCACAGTCATGGACAAGACAGCGATCACGTCTAGCGCCGCGGTATGATTACGCCTATGCCAAACAGTGCGCGCATGCTGCCTGATGCCCTCTGATGGGATGCCTAATATGACAAGCCAAGCGGACGAGTCTTCGGGCACAACCTCTCCGTCTCGCTCGACCCTGAGCTCAGCCCTCGAGCAAGTTCTCCGCCTCGCCCGAGCTCGGCCTCGCCCATCGACTATGCCACGAATCCCGTAGACAGCCACTCTGCCTGACTATAGCACACATCGAGAGATGGCTCGGCTAGCGCCTCGGGAAGACTTTTGCATCAACCAAGCAGGGGCTCTAATCTCGATGAGTGCTGCAGGGAATCTCGACGTCATCACGCGCCAGGACGGTGACATGCCCCGTAATCAGCTTTTGACCCATACCCTAGCGCTGTTTACAACCACTACGACATGGGCAACCTCTCCCTCGGGGGTTTGGGCGTACGAACAACCCCTCGGTCTCAGCCTCGACCCTCTATAGGAAGTCAGTAAGCACGAATCTACTGCACAGTACGGCGTCGCGTCAAGCGCCAGGCAGCTCTTCTTCGAATACAAGACCCGGCTTCACTAAGGACGCTCCCCTTGGCGTATAAATAGGGCAGGGGACCCTCCATGGACGGGGGATCCACAGATCAACATCAACGGCATAGGCCCACAACACACATAGATGAACTCTCTCTCTCTCATTCTATCTTAGATATTGGCACTTGCCTCAACCATCTCTAGGGACTTGGGGTCTTCCCCTCTCCCGTTGTTCTTGTAATCCCCTACTATAGGCACCATGGTGCGAGTAATATAAGCCTCATCCTCTCTGCTGGAAGTAGGGCCTTGAGTAGCCCAAACCAGGATAATCGCTTGTGTCTCCTCGCACACCATCTAGAGTCGGCCACGCGACTTATTTACTAGTTGGTTAAGGGCTCACGGTCCAAACACCAACAGGGGGAGAAGGGATTGACAGCTAGGCTCCACTTGTCAGCAAGACGGGTTGTGGGGTCCGCCTGTTAGCTAGGGTGATGGGACACGGGCACGAGCCGAGTGGGTCGAATTCAACCGCGGGCCATGAAGGGGAATGACTTTTCCTTTTTCATTTTCTCCAAAATATGAAATCCCTTTTCTTTTTCTTTTTATCTACACATCAGCAAATACTCCAAAAACAGGTTTTGAAAATCTTCATGAAGCTCATGAGGTATTTTTAGAAATAGGATCTCCTTATTAAAACAAGTAGTTGTATTACCAAAATAATTATGGGAATTATTTATGAAACAAAAATCATGCTTCCAAAATGAATGCATCAAATAATGAGTTCAACTCTTGTTTGAAAAAAACTACCCCTACTCTATTATTCAAGTAATGGGTTGAGGTGTTACAACTAGGGCCGGTGAGGTTCCTGGAACTAAGGAGAGCTCTAGGCGTCGTTGAGGTGCAACAGGTTTAATGTGTTTGTTGAAATAAACTATTGCATGTCTTTAATTCTTTGTTCAAGCACTTGCATGAAGTTAGGTTAGGGAGAGATACATGGACATAGGCATGCTAGGTTCATAGGGTTCCTGGTTCTTTTTATTTCTTTGGGTGTGTGGCATGGAGTAGAGCTCGGGCGCAAGGCCAGGCATGTATCCATGCATTGTGTACTATATATGCATCAATGACAAACCAAAAAGGAAGCGACATTAGTGTAACAACAATCATCTCTCGAGTGAGTGTGTCTCTTCCTTCCTTTCATGCTCGCCGCAACCTTCTCCATTCGTCACCATCGCCCGTGGTCAAGGCAGGGCAACACCTGGCTCCGACAATAGTTTCCAAGGCCTACAACAAGAATGTAAAGACTAAGTCATTCCATGTTGGAGATTTAGTTTGGGAGACAGTCTTGCCATTAAAGAGCAGAGACCGAAAGTTTGGCAAGTGGTCTCTAGGATAAGAAGGGCCTTACAGAGTTACACATGTAATCTTTAATAATGCATACATGTTGTAGATATTGCAAGGTTATAAAGATGATTAGAAAACCAATGTTCTCACATCGAGTTACTAATACATTGTCTTAGGTGCTTTTGTTTCGCCTAGCTTCCCAAAAGGCACTTTGCATGTGTTGAGTACTAAAAGTGATGGCCTGATGGTCCGGCCTAATGTCTGCGCCCTGGACGGTCTGTGGATGTACTTCTGATGGTCCACGGTTAGATTGATTTAGGCGATAATCCTTATCCTATGTGTGTTTATCCAACTAATTGCATATGAATCTATTGGGAAACGCCTAGGAATGGATCTATTGGGCACCTTGGAACGGGGTGCCCAGATAAATACTAAAGAAGTCCTTAAGGAACAACTTGTGAGGCAGAGCAGATGACCAAGTAACTGCTGAGCAACCTTACGAGGCGGGGCAGGCGACCAAGTCCTTGCCCTACGAACCAGCGAGGCATAGCAGGCGACCAAGTCCCTGCCGAGCGACCCCCGTGAGCCAAAGCAGGCGACCAAGTCCATGATGAGCAAACACATGAGGCGGAGCGGGCGACCAAGTACTGAGCGACCCCATGAGGCGGGACAGACAATCAGGCTTCGAGTCAACCTGATCAGCGGACTGCCCCAATGCTGCTAACCAGCGTCAAGCATGATAAGATGTGTCACCACCAAACCATGTCCAAACCTCAGGTATAGTGTCAAAAAGTCCCTATCGAGCAAGCCCTCACTGACATATGGGGCTAGTCAGCCCCGGTGGTAGGGGCCTCAATGCCAGAGTCTCTACAGTGACCCACACGCCCGATAGAATGCAATAGATACACCATACTGGGGTGTATGCCTACGCACACTGGTGGGTGACATAGGCCTGTGACGACAAACAGAGCCATTCCATGCACGACCACACCATGGGACTGACCCGCGGGACCCATCGCGCGCTACTATGAAGGTGTTAGCGATGGACTAACTACAGGGGTCCATATGACAAATGAGCGATAAGATATGCCATACCAGGAGTACGACTACGCACGACCCTATAGAGGACCCACATGATAACACGGAGGACCCACACGACAACCCGGAGGACCCACACAACAACATAGAGGAGCCGATCTCTCTCTCTCTCTCTCTCTCTCTCTTGTAGAAAATAGATTTCCCCTATATGGTCTAGCCCTTGAGCTATAAAAGGGCAGGCCCTCTTTCCTCAAGGCACACAAGGACACTTGATGTAACATGCTCAAAGAAATACTACGATCAACACTACAATGGAGTAGGGTGCGAACCCGAACTAGTATAACCCCCATGTCTTAGATCTCTCGTTGAATCATAGCGATACACCATTCAAAGTGAGTCCGTGCTAGCATCCCCCACCGAATGCAAATCTTATTGTCCCCCAGTTTCTGAAACCATGATAGTTGGCACGCTAGGTAGGGGCAGTGCTAGTGCACTAAGAGACGCTTTCCAATTTGATGGCCTAGTCATCAACATTCGCCGAAGGTGAGGTCTTCACTCTAGGGATCCACATCACCTTCGACACCCTCAACTTCTTTGCCACCGCCACCGGTGAGCTCAGTCTCATTATCCCCGGCATGCCCGGCACCAAGGGCACACAACCAACACCCTCCACTAAGAGCAAGGCGGAGAAGCGACACCTAAAAAAGTGTGTCGCCGCCCTAAAGTGGTGCCTCAATAGGCACATCAGGACAAAGATGGTGGAAGCCCCATCCTTGACCTTGGTGGCAGTCATCGACTGCCAATCGACATTCGTTCTCGACTTGCTCAAGGATGACTCAAGCCATTATTCGATCGAGGTCAACTCCGACATCGAAGATGCACCAGAAAGGGCTTGCTTCATGGTAATGTCCCCACCATACGACAACAACATGGGAGACAAGGAGGCTCTTAATCAAGAGGAGGAGTAACAACAACAACTAAGCGCGCATCCTAGTGTTAGAGGCCTCGCTCTATTAGCAGCAGGAGGAGCTCAACGCTCTCATGCAGAAACTCAACCGCGTCTACTACAATGTTGAGCAAAGTCACCTCGAAGCCAAAAGATTTCGGCCGAAGAAGATGTCTGACCAGCAGCGACGACGCACAATATTTCCTCAACCCACACAGAACATGGCTGTAGTGGCCATGATGCTCCAATCCATCCTAGAGCCGGGCGAGCCGAAGGCAAAGATGCTATACTGGAACTTCCACAACCTCATAGAGAGGGTCGTGGTACAACAAGCCGAGATTAATCGGTAGTTCCCCCTTAGCACTGAGAGCCATGGCTCGCAAACGACCTCGTCTTGGAGTGTAACACCCTAGGTGTTACTCAGGGTGTCCACCCCAGGGTTACCCCTTTTAACCCATAATTACATAAAGATTTGTGGGCAAAGTACTTCAATCTTGGAATTCAAGGACCTAAACAAGTGCAAACTACCTTGGATATCATGCCCTAGCTTGTAATGCACATCTAAGTGGGGATCTCCCAAAACCCTAGAGCAAAACCCCCATAGGCAATAATAACCCTAATTGAAGCCATGATCAAAAGATCATGTAAACCTCATGATCATGGTTTGGGCCAAATATAAAAGTTGTAATATACTTAATAACCTACAATTAATAGTAAGGAAGTACCCCCAAAAAGTTTTCAGAAAAGTCCTAAAAAGATCACCAAAGGTTAAACACAAGGGAGGAATTCAGATTTTGCCTAAGTATAGAACCTAACCCTTGAGCAAAGACTCCACATGTTCACCTTGATCCCCTTTTCAAAACCTGTCGACCCAATTGACAAAATGGCGCCAAATGAACCCTAGAATGCCCTGGAAAAGTTTGAACCCAAGCCAAAACCATTTGACACGAGTTGGCACTGGTTTTGTCTCGGTTTGAACAGTGCAGACAGACAAGACTTGGCGCCACCATATCTCCTCAACCAGACCACATCTACTCTTGGAACTCACATGAACTAGGTAGCTCTAGGTGCAGGGAAGAGATCTCCCACAGGCGGTAGGGCAAGATTCGTACGCCTGGCCGCTCAGCAGAGCGAAGAACACGGGCAGAAGCAACGCGCCACGTGTTCGACGCGCTCTGAGCTCGCCAGAGCACGCCCGCGCGCGCCCCGCGTGCCCGCGTCGCGCCAAACGGTTGAGCCGGCGCCCCGGCCGCGTCCACGCCTATAAAACCCACCCCAGTGCTCGGCTGCTTTCCCCATTGCCTCCTCCGTACCTCGCCTGACTTGCGCGAGCCAGCCATTGCCTCCGGCGACCTCCCCACGACCCGCCAGTGCCGCCCGAGAGCAACCACCGTGGCCAACCCCTCTCCCGTCCTCCTCCGTTCGATCCAAGCCCCCAGATAGCTTCCTGGTGAGGCCGTGAGCCTTGCTCAAGCTTAACCCGAGGGCCCGCGTCACCGGAGTAGCCAAATCGCGCTCACGGGAGTTCAAGAACCCGCCGACGCACGTGGACCGGGTAAACCCCTTCACCCTTTTCCAATTCGTTGCGCGCATGGCCTTTGTGTCATCCCGTGAAGCTCCTCGTGCACCCTAATTGAACTCTACCGCCGTGGTTTGGCCGGAGCAGGCGCCGCCGACGATCCCCGCCGCCTGTGTTCGTGGCCAGAGTAACTCCGACCACCTCCGGCGACGACCCGCACATCGACGTGACCGTCGTGACCTCCTGAACGTCACTGACCACCTCGCCGGACCTCCCTCGCCGCCGGTAAGCCGCGCCATCCTTTTCTTCCACGCGGCTACTGTTTCAGTTGGGGGAAGGACTGCGGGTGAGAGGGAGAGAAAGCCAGGGGGTTAAGTGTAATGTCAGAGACTCAGGGGAATAGTGGCCCGAGGGTAGATCTGCGAGGTTTGATTCGGTTTAAACCCAGGGACCTCGGCGCAAACTACTTTTTCAGGAAAATCTTATTAAAACCTGATTTAAATTCAAACAGAAACTTTGAAAACTCATGACTTCTGTTTGGTTTATCCAAATTTGGTCAAACCAATTTTGCCAGACTCTAAATAATGTAACCTACCTAAGAAAAATATAAAACCCCATAGGTATTATGGAAAAATATAAGGTTCTGATTTAATTTTAGTTTTGACCAAAAGCTTAATAATAGCAAGAAAAATGGTTGTACTATTTAACTAGAGTTAGAAAAATTGGGAGAAGTTTATATCTACCTACTGACCTAGTTAAAAATGTTAAACCCCTCTGTCCACTACATTAAGTTAGTTTTTACCCCTTATTCCATAATATGCTTAAGGTTAAGAAAAATAGAAAAGGTGACATAAATAATGAACCAGAGGGCACCCCTATTTTTGTTAAGATACTTATTCACTGTAGTTCACTGGAAAAATATATCATACCCTGTTGTAGTGTAAAATAAAAAGGATACCTTTTAAATTAATAAAATAAGGATAACTTAGAAAAACCCTACAAAAATAACCCTAAGGTGAAAACTCCTCAAACCTTAGGATAACTAATGTTTTGATAATAAGAACTTAAGAAAAATCTGAAATCTGTTGTTTGATATTTTTCAAATGACAAGTTAGTTCTAAGCACCCTTTTTGCACCAAACTTTGGAAATCTATCATTAATTAACCATCATGTTGCTCTCTGCCATTTTTGGTACAAGAGCTTAGTATCACTAATATAGGCCAACAAAAATAACCTGTAGGACAGAACCTAACCCTAACTAAGAGGTGTAGTGTAAAGTAGCCCCTTTTGCCTAACTATTGTTATTTTTGTTTAAAGCCTAGCTTTGGTACTTTGAGCCTCAAATTCTTAAAAGCCAGCTAGAATAGCAAGTGACAACCCACTGTAATTTTTATAGAATTTTTGAACAATTTTAAAATACTGTTGTAGTTCAAACCTTCACTAGAAACCCTAATGGAAATTTAAGAAAGGAAAAGGGATAATGGAAACTATTATCCTCCTAAGACCTTTGTAAATTGTCCACTAAAACCTATAAAGACAGTACAAATCCACTATGTTATCCTAAAAGAAAACCTAAACCTAAAAGGGAACAAGTCTATGTATATATATACCACTAGAAAACCCACATAGCCAGGGAACCCTAAGTTAATTCCTGACTTAATTTCTGTAGCTTAATGTTCTTAAATCCTGCATAATCATGACATACATGTTCATTGCATTTCGATAGACTGTAATCTTGCTGACGGAGAGTACATCCTCGTGCCGGAGCAAGGAGCTGCCTAGGAGGTTGCCCCAGATCCAGCACCTGAGCCTGCACCAGAGGACCTGCCTGCCACTGCTTTGGAAGGCAAGCCCCGGTTTTATGCATAACCTGTTATTTATGCTATTTTACTACACTTAATGATTGTAGGATTGTTTGTGCACTTAAGTGTAGGAGTTGTTTTGAACCCTAGTTGCATGATCTCAGGAATCCTATTGAGATGAATACTAGTATGCTAGGTCGAGTAGCTGCTTATTAATTAGGATCTCGGTAGAAGTCGAGTGATTTTTCTAGCGCTCGCGCGAGGTCAGGAATTGGCTGTATCCACTTTCTTATCATATTGATGTTGGTTTGTGGGCAACAATCCATGGGGATTGGTTGTTCACGGGATAAAAATTTGATTAAGGATTAAGGTGTGGTACCGTGAGTCAAGCGTTTGAACGTACTAAGCACATGCCGAGAAATATGGGAAATCGGTAAGCCTAGTACCTGAGTGAACCTGCCCGCAGACATATCCCCTCACGCGACCTGAGACGTAGTCTCCCATTCCGGTTATGGTGGGTACAAGTGCGGTCACTGCACGACGGCAGTCGGGGTCAGTGAGGCATTGTACGCCAAGGCGGTGAGCCCTGATCTGTTGCCAGGGAATCGATGGGGACGGTTGATATGTGTGGGGACGGAGTGCCCCTACATGTCGTGTGTTTAGGTTTACCTTGCAAGGTTTAAAAACTCGATTCGAATCGTCTGCTTCTCGCAGCTAATGAGACTGCTTGATCCATGCTGCTACATTGAGTAACAAGTGGAACTGTGTTGAGATGATACAAGCTGTTGATTGCTAAAAATGCTTGCTACTATGTATGAGTAGATAGTACACTTTTAGCCTTAAGAGAGTCACACTTAATTTTGACAAAGTTAAAATCTTGATTTAGAAACTCAGCTAGTGCTTTTGGCAACCAAACCCCACAGCCAAACAGCTGCATGTCTAGAGGTAGAGGAGTATAGACTCCTCACACCGGGTAAGTCTAGCTGAGTATTAGTATACTCAGCCTTGCTTGTGGCACAATTTTTTACAGGTTCTCTGGAGGAAATGGCTGCTGGAGTGACTTGGCCATCCACCCTGCCACCGGGATGGACTGTCGAGTGGGACCCTGCCTCGGCTGAGGAGGAGCATGAGGAGTGATGGGACAGGCTTCCCCATCTCTCCATTTATTTACCGTTAGTTTATTTCCGCTGCACTTCGAACAATGATGGTTACTTTTACAAAAACTCCGATGATGACAATGGTGATGTAATAATTTAACACTTTTCCATGCATGGTTTTATGCTTTATTGTATTTGCTCTGTGACTCACCATCGAGTGAGACTGTGGTACTTGATCCTGTCGGTGGCCGTGTCGGACTAGATCCGAGGGATTGACGGGTTATTCCCATTTAAGTGTGGTCTAGCCTCTAAGGCAGGGCTTAGGCACTTAAGTCGGAATAATTCGGGCAGTTCCGCCACATGGAGCATGGGACAAAACCCACCCGGTCCACAAGGACACATGTCCCCATGAGGGATCGCCTCTGGGACATCCGCGATGCCTAACACATCCTCAATAATAGGCGTTGGGAGTAGGAGGAAGTTTAGCAGTCGCACGAGAGGAGGCGCGAGCATAGTCCTAGCCCGCCGGGACCAGGACCGCTCGCTTTCGGGTAGGAAATCAGAAAGGTGCAGTTCCCCCAAAGGTGCATGTGCCAGCCAACATTTCTATGTATGTTGGGCCACTAACCCTCACTTGTGTCTGGAAGACTACCACCTCACACGCTGCATGGTAGGGATCAAGGATGACTACCTTATCATCCAGTTCTTCCCCATACACCTTGCAGAGGGAGCAAGAGCCTGGCTCGAACACTTGTGGGTCGGATCCATCCATGACTAGGCTGACCTCCATAAGGCTTTCATCGGGAACTTTCAAGGCACCTACAAGCGACCTAGAAACTCCTGGGACCTAAAGAGGTGCACCTAGAGAAGTGAGGAGATCCTACAGGACTACATTCGGAGGTTCTCCCAAAAGTCGAACGAGCTCCCTGACACCACTGACGCAGACATAGTAAGTGCCTTCACCTAGGCACCACTAATGAAGCGCTCGTCCATGAGCTTGACCAGGGAAGACCAAGAACAACGACAGACCTACTTGACATAGCGACCAAGTTCACCAATGGGGAAGACACCATGGGAGCCATTTTCTGCCAGGGAAAGGGCTTGCATGATGCTGGTGAGCCCAATGGCGAAAAGAGGGAACATCGGGAGCACCCGACAGGCACTAAAGGAACGGTGGCGAAAAGAGGGAACATCGGGACCTTCCTTGGCACGACGAAGAGGTAGTCACCACCGCAGATCGACCACCTAGGTCGCCGGGCAAGAACGGTGGCGACCATTTCTAGAAGCTGATGGACTTGCTGTGTCAAAACCATGGCTTCCTCACTAGACACAAGCTCCAGTAGTGCGAGCTCCTAAAGCGCTTTATCTCTAAGCCTCCTGCCAAGAGCGGAGGAGCCTACAAAACCAACGGAGCAGGAGGTCCCACCAAAGATTTCCCCGAGCCAACAGGGTGCCTCATGATTTTTGGTGGGTCCGAGGTCTATGACGACAAGCGCCGCATCAAGGCCGCTCATCGAGAAGTCCACACAGCGGAGCCGATAATTCCACGATACCTTCGGTGGTCAGAATTTTCGATCGTTTTTGACCGTCACGATCACCCCAAGAACATCCCGCATCTCGGGGCCTACCCTCTTGTCGCTGAGCTGATCGTGGGCTTGAATGCCTCACTAGGGTTCTCATGGCCAGGGGAAGTGGCCTCAACATCATATACATTGAGACCTTTGACAAACTAGGGATTGCCTGCTCCATACTGTGACCAAGCACGGTGCCGTTCCTAGGCGTCATACTAGGCCACTAGGCCTACCCCCTTGGGTGAATCACACTCCCTGTCACGTTCGGTGTCTAAGCCAATTTCCGCACCGAACGACTACAGTTCGAGGTGGTGGACTTCCTAGAATCATACGACACCATACTCAGGAGGTTGTGCTACTCCAAGTTCATGGTCATGCCAAACTACTCATACGTAAAGCTAAAGATGTCCAGACCATGAGGCATCATCATAGCCTCCACGTCCATCAAAACAACGTACACTTGCGAGCGAGCGAACTGCAAACTTGCATGCACAATGGTCAGTCTCTAGGAGCACGACTCCAAGGGCCATGACGGCAAGATGGGTGCATCATCTAGCACCATGGACATCGCAAAGCCTGTATCTATTAAGAAAGAAATCAATGGAGATCTATCACACCCGTATTTAGGGGGCCAAACCCAGGCGCGATTCACATGTGTGCTAGGATCAAGTTTCACACATATGATGACTCATGGCACATAAAGGAATTTCACATCATTAATATATAACAGACTTCTGTACAAAATAGATAAATAGTTACATCATACAAAGACAACGACCCAACAACCATAGTTGACTAGGAGACGATGGCCTAGACCTCTCACGAACTCATCGTGACATCCTTCATGCTCCTCGTCTTATGGTACTATTCTTGACCTAGGGGATGTGAGTACAGCAAGAGTGAGCTCATATACATTCATCGCTCAACAAGTTGTGAGGAATAATGTCCATGAACTCACCAAAGGTGGGAGCTCATGTGAAGTGTAAGGCTTACCAAAGAAGACGATTACAGCTGAGCATTGCTTTTAAAGTTGGTCAAAATTTTATTAGTAGTTACCAACCCAAATAAATAAGAGATCAAATTGATATCAACACCTACAATGCAATACATATGACAAATTAAGTTTAGTTCCATAGATTACTCATGTGAGGGTCCGAGCTGCTCATGACTGTGAGCACGACTGATATACTAGTTTTACACTCTGCAGAGGTTGCACATCGATCTTTAACCACAAGTCGTGTTACCCATTTGCCAAGGGATTGCGACTTCCCATTCATCTTTACCGAGGAGACGAGGCAGGGTACCACTACAAGGCCTTTACAAAGTTCCACTAGCTTCAGAAAACCCGCTATAGTTTCTGAGAAGGGCAATATAGGAATGCCTCATCCGAAAAGCCATCGCAGCATGATCGATCCTAGAACCTCCCTATACGTAGATCCTCTACCGCCCTTGCCTCTTTCGGGTAAGGTAGTCCTCCACTAGCTTTCCTAATTAGTCAGCCCAGGGCGTCCCATACCGCCGTTGTGGTAGCACTATTTCATGGGTGGTCGCTCCATGTTCCAATTAACATAATGATCTAATCATGAACAATAATTAAAACAACAACAAAATTGGAACATGATCATAATATAACATTAATTTCCTAAAACCATATAGAGCAATAGCAAATCTACTCAATAGTTCTTTTGTTTGCAAGGTGTGGGATAAACAATGATAGGGAAACCTATTGGGTCCCATCAAATTAACCTAAGCATGTCACAGTGATTAACAGGAACATTATTAGGTAAAGAAAAGTGATCAAGGGCACAACTTGCCTTACACTCGAGATTTCCAGGTACCAACTTGGTCTTCAAGTGACTCGTAACCTCGCTGCTACTCGTAGCAATACAAACAAACATGGTATAGGCAAAATTAACATCACACCAAACATAAGAACAAACTGTACAAGAATGTTTTATGCTTCGCAACTAGATCCTAGGTTCGAGAACCACTAAATTCGGAGTTACGATTATAAAGTTATGATTTTCCAAAGATTTAAGTGTCTATTATAAAACAAAGGAGGTACCAGATTTTAACCATAGGTTTCATGGTAATAGAAGGCTACTAGATGATAAATAATATTAATATGAGATTAATGCAATTGGAATGGATCAAAAAGGAGTTAAATTCATAGAGTTATGAATTTGTGAAGTTTTGGGATTAAATTTCTATATTAACACTCATTTTCTATTTGATTTTATTAAACCAGATATCTGATTTGGACTGCGTATAGTATTCTGAACATTCCCAAGGTGCTCTGCGCAAAAATCCAAGGCCTATGCGGACTATCCCCAGCCCCTGTGTGGACGGCGGGTTGATTTTAGTCAAAAATAGGGTCTCCTTTGCGAAGTGTAAACAATGAAGGGGTATCCAGGATCCTAGGACGTTAGATCAAAATTCTACGGCGCCGATTAGATCGATCCCATAACGGATCGGTGTGCAATCACAACGGTCCAATATGAAATCAACACCCCAATTTCCCCCACAACCAGATATACTACAAACCTTACGTTATCGATCCAATGGTCACAATTTAATAACCCCAATCGGTAACCTGCCGCAAATCTCGGCCATCGACAACGGATCAGACGATGCACGGCCTTCTTCTTCACCCTAGTGAAACAGACAACGGCGCCACCCCGGCATACGACGGAGCACCATTACCGAACCACCCCACACCAGGATTCCTCATGAAACAAAAGGCAGGCTCGGTGGAGTGCATCTTACCGGCGAATCGTAACATGAAATCTCCTGCTCACGGTGGAGCGTGGCCTCGTGGTGATTCTCATGTCCGACGAGCGATTAACGGTTGTTCGGTCGTCGATCCTGCCCGCTAGCGCCATGGACGGCTTCCCAATGGCTCGGTGCAAGACCCAGACCCGATCCTAGGTTTCGGGCGACCGCGAGGAAGAGGATTCGCGGCGGGCAGGGTCGGCTCGAAGCTAGGTCGCGGTTTTGAAAGGGAAATGTGCCCTTGGGCCATTTCTAAGTGTTTTGGTGATTGAATGCCAACACATGTGTTTAATTATGAATTTGTGTACATGGATGAACAAGGTGCAAATCATGAGATAAAGGTATGTTTCTAAGCCTTAGTACATTGGTTTTGTGGACTAACATATTTGTCTAAGTGTTAGAAACAGGAAGAGAGAAGAGGAGAAATGACTTGGCTGTGTGCAGCCAAGTCCCAGTTCGGTCTGGAGCACCGGACTGTCCGGTGTGCACCAGACAGTGTCCGGTGCGCCAGGCCAACTCGACTCGAACTGACCGCTCTCGGGTTTTTGGCCGGCGGCGTACGGCTAAAATTCACCGGACTGTCCGGTGTGCACCGGACTGTCCGGTGAGCCAACGGTCGGCCAGGGCCAACGGTCGGCCGCGCAATCCGCGCGGGACACGTGGCCGAGCCAACGGTCGGAAGACGGCACCGGACTGTCCGGTGCGCCAACGGCTCGCAGATCCACGGCAGTCTTCCAACGGTCGGAAGCGCCAGAAAAGGAAACAAATCGGGCACCGGACAGTGTCCGGTGTGCACCGGACTGTCCGGTGCCCCCGACGACAGAAGGCCAGGATAGCCTTCCAGAATTGCTCTCAACGGCTCCTAGCTGCCTTGGGGCTATAAAAGGAGCCCCTAGGCGCATGGAGGAGACACACAAGCAACTCTTGAGCATTCTTGATCATCCACACAAGTTCTTTGCGCATTCGTTTGTGATTCTAAGTGATTCGAGCTCTGTTCTAGTGTGAACTCTGAGATAGTCATTCGAGCTCGAGTCTTGGCCGTGTGTGTGCGCTTTTGTTGTGGATTTGTGTGTGTTGCTTCCCTCCCTTACTCTGTGCTTTCTTTGTGATCATACACTTGTAAGGGCAAGAGACTCCAATTTGTGGAGATTCCTTGCAAACGGGATAGTGAAAGGAACAACAAAACACCGTGGTATTCAAGTGGGTCTTTGGACCGCTTGAGAGGGGTTGATTGCAACCCTCGTCCGTTGGGACGCCACAACGTGGAAGTAGGCAAGCATTGGCTTGGCCGAACCACGGGATAAACCACCGTGTCCCTCTGTGCTTGATTCTTGTGGTATTGTGTTTTGTTGAAGACTTCACCTTAGCCACTTGGCATTAACTGTGCTAACGCTTAACAAGTTTTTTGTGGCTTAAGTTTGAAGTTTTTACAGGATCACCTATTCACCCCCCCCCTCTAGGTGCTCTCAATTGGTATCAGAGGCGTTCTATTCACAAAGGGACTAACCGCCCGAATAGATGGATCCTAAGGGGAAGGGTATAGTGATCAACGACAAAGAGAAGGAGACCTTCGTCAATGAGCCGAAGGACGACAAGCCTACCGACTCCGGCTCGGGTCAAAGACGAAAGGAAGGGAAGAAGAAGAAGACCAGGCGCATCAAGGAGATCATCTACTACGACAGCGACGAGTCTACTTCTTCCCAAAAGGATGAGGACAACAACGACTACGAGAGGAGAAAATCGGTTAATTCGAACTTTTCCTTTGATTACTCTCGTATTCCGCAAAGTTCACATTCTCATTTGCTCTCCATTCCACTTGGCAAGCCCCCACACTTTGATGGAGAGGACTACGGATTTTGGAGTCACAAAATGCGTAGTCACCTATTCTCTCTCCATCCTAGTATATGGGAGATTGTAGAGAGTGGAATGCACTTTGATAGTTCGGATAGTCCCATGTTCATTAATGAACAAATTCATAAAAATGCACAAGCTACTACTGTTCTTCTAGCTTCCTTGTGCAGGGATGAATATCATAAGGTGAGCGGCTTGGACAACGCCAAGCAAATCTGGGACACCCTCAAGATTTCTCATGAGGGGAACGACGTCACCTTACTCACCAAGATGGAGTTGGTGGAGGGCGAGCTTGGACGGTTCGCAATGATAAGGGGCGAGGAGCCAACGCAAACGTACAACCGGCTCAAGACCCTTATCAACAAGATAAGAAGCTACGGGAGCACGCGATGGACGGACCACGACGTAGTCCGCCTAATGCTCAGGTCCTTTACCGTACTTGATCCTCATCTCGTGAACAATATTCGTGAGAATCCCAGGTACACGATGATGACGCCCGAGGAAGTGCTTGGAAAATTCGTGAGCGGGCGGATGATGATCAAGGAGGCAAGATACGTCGACGACGCGTTGAACGGACCACTCCACGAGCCTCAACCTATTGCTCTAAAGGCAACGAGGAGCAAGGAGTCGCTACCTAGCAAGGTGGCGCAAGTTGAGGCGGCTGGCCTTAATGATGAAGAGATGGCTCTCATCATTAAGAGATTCAAGACGGTACTTAAAGGTCACAAGGGACAACCAAGCAAGACCAAAGCCAAGGGGAAGCGCTCATGCTTCAAATGCGGTAAGCTTGGTCATTTCATTGCTAATTGTCCCGATAATGAAAGTGACCAGGAAAAGGGGAACAAAAGAGAGAAGAAGAAGCAATACAAGAAGGCAAAAGGCGAGGCGCATCTAGGAAAGGAGTGGGACTCGGATTGCTCCTCCTCCGACTCCGACAACGAAGGACTCGCCGCCTCTGCCTTCAACAAATCGGCTCTCTTCCCCAACGAGCGTCTCACTTGCCTTATGGCAAGGGAGAAGAAGGTGAGTATTCAAGACTCCACTTATGCTTCATCTAGTGATAGTGAGTCTAGTGATGATGACATAGATTATTCTTGCTTGTTCAAGGGCTTAGATAGATCTAAGATAGAGAAAATCAATGAATTGATTAATGCATTGAATGAAAAGAATAGGCTTTTAGAAAAGCAAGAAGATTTATTGTATGATGAACATGATAAATTTGTAGAGGCACAAAAATCATATGCTTTAGAAGTGAAAAGAAATGAAATGCTTTCTAGTGAAATATCTTCCTGTCATGAAACCATTTCTACCTTAAGAAGTGTTAATATTGATTTAAGTGCTAAACTAGAAGTAGCTAGTAAATCAAATTCTTTTGTTGAACATGTTGAAATTTGTACTAGGTGTAAGGATTTTGATGTTAATGCTTGTAGTGAACACCTAGTTCTAATTTCCAAATTAAATGATGAAGTGGCTAGTCTTAATGCCCAACTTAAGACTAGCAAGAATGAAGTTAATAAAATAAAATTTGCAAGGGATGCCTACACGGTTGGTAGACACCCCTCAATTAAGGATGGGCTTGGCTTCAAGAGGGAAGCCAAGAACTTAACAAGCCATAAGGCTCCCGTCTTCGTCAAGGAGAAAGGGAAGGCCCCTATGGCTAATAGTGCTAAAAAGAACCATGCTTTTATGTATTATGATAGGAGACATGCTAGAAGTGCTTATAATCATTTTGATTCACATGTTTATGATTCTCATGCAATGGTTGCTTCTAGTTCTTCTTACAATCATGGTAGAGATATGTGTAGGAGAAATGTTATTCATACTCCTAGGAAAGTAGTGAATGAACCTTCTACCATTTATTATGCTTATAATGCTCCATTTGCTATTTGTAGAAAGGGTAAGAAGGTAGTTGCTAGGAAATTAGGGGCTAGATGCAAGGGAGATAAATCTTGCATTTGGGTCCCTAAAGATATTTGTGCTAACCTTGCAGGACCCAACATGAGTTGGGTACCTAAGACCCAAGCCTAAACTTGCCTTGCAGGTTTATGCATCCGGGGGTTCAAGCTGGATTATCGACAGCGGATGCACAAACCATATGACGGGGGAGAAGAAGATGTTCACCTCCTACGTCAAGAATAAGGATTCCCAAGATTCAATTATATTCGGTGATGGGAATCAAGGCAAGGTAAAAGGGCTAGGTAAAATTGCAATTTCTAATGAGCATTCTATCTCAAATGTATTCTTAGTAGAGAGTCTTGGATATAATTTGCTATCTGTTAGTCAATTATGTCAAATGGGATACAATTGCCTTTTTACAAATGTAGATGTGTCTGTCTTTAGAAGATGTGATGGTTCACTAGCTTTTAAGGGTGTACTAGACGGCAAGCTTTATTTAGTTGATTTTGCAAAAGAAGAGGCCGGTCTAGATGCATGCTTAATGGCTAAGACTTGCATGGGCTGGCTGTGGCATCGCCGCTTAGCACATGTGGGGATGAAGAACCTCCACAAGCTTCTAAAGGGAGAACACGTGATAGGTCTAACAAATGTTTATTTCGAAAAAGATAGACCTTGTGCAGCTTGTCAGGCAGGTAAACAAGTGGGAGGAGCACATCACAGCAAGAATGTGATGACCACGTCAAGACCTCTGGAGCTGCTGCATATGGACCTCTTCGGACCCATCGCCTATCTGAGCATAGGAGGAAGTAAGTATGGTTTAGTTATTGTTGATGACTTTTCCCGCTTCACTTGGGTATTCTTTTTGCAGGATAAGTCTGAAACCCAAGGGACCCTCAAGCGCTTCCTCAGGAGAGCTCAAAATGAGTTTGAGCTCAAGGTGAAGAAGATAAGGAGCGACAACGGGTCCGAGTTCAAGAACCTTCAAGTGGAGGAGTTTCTTGAGGAGGAAGGGATCAAGCACGAGTTCTCCGCTCCCTACACACCACAGCAAAATGGTGTGGTAGAGAGGAAGAACAGAACGCTAATCGATATGGCGAGGACGATGCTTGGAGAGTTCAAGACCCCCGAGTGCTTTTGGTCGGAAGCCGTGAACACGGCTTGCCACGCCATCAACAGGGTCTACCTTCATCGACTCCTCAAGAAGACTTCGTATGAGCTACTAACCGGTAACAAACCCAATGTATCGTACTTTCGTGTATTTGGGAGCAAGTGCTACATTCTAGTGAAGAAGGGTAGAAATTCTAAGTTTGCTCCCAAAGCTGTAGAAGGGTTTTTATTAGGTTATGATTCAAATACAAAGGCGTATAGAGTCTTCAACAAATCATCGGGTTTGGTTGAAGTCTCTAGCGACGTTGTATTTGATGAGACTAATGGCTCTCCAAGAGAGCAAGTTGTTGATTGTGATGATGTAGATGAAGAAGATGTTCCGACGGCCGCTATACGAACCATGGCGATTGGAGACGTTCGGCCACAGGAACAGGATGAACGTGATCAACCTTCTTCCTCATCGACGGTGCATCCCCCAACTCAAGACGATGAACAGGTTCATCAAAAGGAGGCGTGTGATCAAGGGGGAGCACAAGACGATCAAGTGATGGAGGAAGAAGCGCAACCGGCACCTCCAACCCAAGTTCGAGCGATGATTCAAAGGGATCATCCCGTCGACCAAATTCTGGGTGACATTAGCAAGGGAGTAACTACTCGATCTCGATTAGTTAATTTTTGTGAGCATTACTCTTTTGTCTCCTCTATTGAGCCTTTCAGGGTAGAGGAGGCCTTGCTAGATCCGGATTGGGTGTTGGCCATGCAGGAGGAACTCAATAACTTCAAGCGCAACGAAGTTTGGACACTGGTGCCTCGTCCCAAGCAAAATGTTGTGGGAACCAAGTGGGTGTTCCGCAACAAACAGGACGAGCACGGGGTGGTGACGAGGAACAAGGCTCGACTTGTGGCAAAAGGTTATGCCCAAGTCGCAGGTTTGGACTTTGAGGAGACTTTTGCTCCTGTGGCTAGGCTAGAGTCCATTCGTATCTTGCTAGCATATGCCGCTCACCATTCTTTCAGGTTGTACCAAATGGATGTGAAGAGCGCGTTCCTCAACGGGCCAATAAAGGAGGAGGTGTACGTGGAGCAACCCCCTGGCTTCGAGGATGAGCGGTACCCCGACCACGTGTGTAAGCTATCTAAGGCGCTCTATGGACTTAAGCAAGCCCCAAGAGCATGGTATGAATGCCTTAGAGATTTTTTACTTGCTAATGCTTTCAAGGTTGGGAAAGCCGATCCAACTCTTTTTACAAAGACATGTGATGGTGATTTGTTTGTATGCCAGATTTATGTCGATGACATAATATTTGGTTCTACTAATCAAAAGTCTTGTGAAGAGTTTAGCAGGGTGATGACGCAGAAATTCGAGATGTCGATGATGGGCGAGTTGAACTACTTCCTTGGGTTCCAAGTGAAGCAACTCAAGGACGGCACCTTCATCTCCCAAACGAAGTACACGCAAGATCTGCTGAAACGGTTTGGGATGAAGGACGCCAAGCCCGCAAAGACTCCGATGGGAACCGACGGACACACCGACCTCAACAAAGGAGGTAAGTCCGTTGATCAAAAAGCATACCGGTCAATGATAGGGTCTTTACTTTATTTATGTGCTAGTAGACCGGATATTATGCTTAGCGTATGCATGTGTGCTAGATTTCAATCCGATCCTAAGGAGTGTCACTTGGTGGCGGTGAAGCGAATTCTTAGATATTTAGTCGCTACGCCTTGCTTCGGGATCTGGTATCCAAAGGGGTCTAACTTTGACTTAATTGGGTACTCAGATTCCGACTATGCTGGATGTAAGGTCGATAGGAAGAGTACATCGGGGACGTGCCAATTCTTAGGAAGGTCCCTGGTGTCATGGAACTCTAAGAAACAAACCTCCGTTGCCCTATCCACCGCTGAGGCCGAGTACGTTGCCGCAGGTCAGTGTTGCGCGCAACTACTTTGGATGAGGCAAACCCTCAGGGACTTTGGCTACAATCTGAGCAAAGTCCCACTCCTATGTGATAATGAGAGTGCTATCCGAATAGCGGAAAATCCTGTTGAGCACAGCCGCACAAAGCACATTGACATCCGGCATCACTTTTTGAGAGACCACCAGCAAAAGGGAGATATCGAAGTGTTTTATGTTAGCACCGAGAACCAGCTAGCCGATATCTTTACCAAGCCTTTAGATGAGAAGACCTTTTGCAGGCTGCGTAGTGAGCTAAATGTCTTAGATTCGCGGAACTTGGATTGAATCGTAGCATACATGTATCTATGCCTTTGATCATGTTCATTCTGCATTTTGTTGCTTATTATGGTGCTCAAGTTGTACAAACACTCCCTGGACCTCACAAGTCCGTTGCAAAGTGATGCACATGTTAGGGGGAGATGTGTTACAACTTGATCCTTTGAGACTAACCATATGTTTGAGTTTGCTTGTGTTAGTCACAAAGGAGAATTGAAAGGGAAAAGGTGGACTTGGACCATGAAAGACTTCCACTGCACTCCGACGAGGGGTAACTTATTCCAAGTCCATCTCTGAACTCTCATTGCTATTTGCTCTTAATTGAAGATTTTGGTGAGGCAATGGGGTTATATGGGCCACAATTGATCCCGTTTTGGTGCTTGATGCCAAAGGGGGAGAAAATAAAGGCCAAAGCAATAAATGGATCAGCTACCACTTGAGAGATTTTGAAAAATAGTAGAATCGAGTTTTGGTTTGTCAAAATTCTTAAGTTGTCTCTCTTGTCAAAAGTTGGCTTCTTGTGGGGAGAAGTATTGATTATGGGAAAAAGGGGGAGTTTTTGAAATCCTTGATCAATCTCTTTTTGAATGACTCTCTTTATGCTTAAACATGTGTGTTTAACTTAGAGATAGAGATTTGAGTTTGATTTGCAAAAACAAACCAAGTGGTGGCAAAGGATGATCCATATATGCCAAAATTGAATAACACTTAAATTTATGTTATTTGAATTGAGTTTGCACTTGTTCTAGTTTCTTTATGTTGTGTTGGCATAAATCACCAAAAAGGGGGAGATTGAAAGGGAAATGTGCCCTTGGGCCATTTCTAAGTGTTTTGGTGATTGAGTGCCAACACATGTGTTTAATTATGAATTTGTGTACATGGATGAACAAGGTGCAAATCATGAGATAAAGGTATGTTTCTAAGCCTTAGTACATTGGTTTTGTGGACTAACATATTTGTCTAAGTGTTAGAAACAGGAAGAGAGAAGAGGAGAAATGACTTGGCTGTGTGCAGCCAAGTCCCAGTTCGGTCTGGAGCACCGGACTGTCCGGTGTGCACCGGACAGTGTCCGGTGCGCCAGGCCAACTCGACTCGAACTGACCGCTCTCGGGTTTTTGGCCGGCGGCGTACGGCTAAAATTCACCGGACTGTCCGGTGTGCACCGGACTGTCCGGTGAGCCAACGGTCGGCCAGGGCCAACGGTCGGCCGCGCAATCCGCGCGGGACACGTGGCCGAGCCAACGGTCGGAAGACGGCACCGGACTGTCCGGTGTGCACCGGACTGTCCGGTGCGCCAACGGCTCGCAGATCCACGGCAGTCTTCCAACGGTCGGAAGCGCCAGAAAAGGAAACAAATCGGGCACCGGACAGTGTCCGGTGTGCACCGGACTGTCCGGTGCCCCCGACGACAGAAGGCCAGGATAGCCTTCCAGAATTGCTCTCAACGGCTCCTAGCTGCCTTGGGGCTATAAAAGGAGCCCCTAGGCGCATGGAGGAGACACACAAGCAACTCTTGAGCATTCTTGATCATCCACACAAGTTCTTTGCGCATTCGTTTGTGATTCTAAGTGATTCGAGCTCTGTTCTAGTGTGAACTCTGAGATAGTCATTCGAGCTCGAGTCTTGGCCGTGTGTGTGCGCTTTTGTTGTGGATTTGTGTGTGTTGCTTCCCTCCCTTACTCTGTGCTTTCTTTGTGATCATACACTTGTAAGGGCAAGAGACTCCAATTTGTGGAGATTCCTTGCAAACGGGATAGTGAAAGGAACAACAAAACACCGTGGTATTCAAGTGGGTCTTTGGACCGCTTGAGAGGGGTTGATTGCAACCCTCGTCCGTTGGGACGCCACAACGTGGAAGTAGGCAAGCATTGGCTTGGCCGAACCACGGGATAAACCACCGTGTCCCTCTGTGCTTGATTCTTGTGGTATTGTGTTTTGTTGAAGACTTCACCTTAGCCACTTGGCATTAACTGTGCTAACGCTTAACAAGTTTTTTGTGGCTTAAGTTTGAAGTTTTTACAGGATCACCTATTCACCCCCCCCTCTAGGTGCTCTCAGGTTTTCCCTCTCTCTCTCGGCTCCAGTGGTTGACGGTGAGACGATTGCACAGGCCCAGCTTTATAGTCCCGAGGAAGTGGCGCCACGGCATGCCCCAACAACCCCCTGAGCTAGGTGAGTCCGCAACTAGGGCATCATCAACGAGCGTAGATCTCGGTTGTGTTCATTGAGTTGAAGACGAGTCCGACACGGAGGTCCCACATGCCAGCGAAATGAAAGACGTGCGTGCGGCATAGGAGCGAATCCGACTCGGGTGGTCGTTCTTTCAGCGGAACTGAGCAATCCCACAATATGAGCGCGAGCACGGCAAACGCAGAGCAGTGGGCCCCAGTTGGCGATGAGCGGGGACACACGCCATGTGATTGCCAAACCAGGCCCGCCTATTGGCACCTGCTCGCGCGAGGGCAAGAGTTGGGCTGGCGCAGTGAGGCCAGATGGGCCGACATGACCAATTTGGCCCAATCCGAGTCCCAACCATACCTTTTCTTTTATTTTTTCTTTTCCAAATTCAAACTTCAATTCAAATTTAAACTCATGTTTTGAACTTCCAAATTCCCAAATACCAAACACAACCCTAATGAGGATATAACTTCTACTATTTGCATTAATATATTTTTCTTTCTATAGTGTATATTCTTTTCCTTTTCTTCTCTTTTCTTTTCTCCTTCCATTTTCAAATTCTAATTTCAAACTTAAACTTGTATCATAAATTTGAATACAAATGCAGAAATTCAAGAACCTCAGTATGAGATGCATATTTCGGTATTTATTTATTTGTTATTTGACCATTATAATTCCATTATTTGAATATGCACAAATAGAAGAAATTCAAATAATCTCCAAAGGTTCCATAAATTCCCAAAACACTAAAATAATTATATTTATTTATTTATATCATTTTTTCTGATACAAATTTTGGGATTTACAAGATCATGATGTTCCCCTCAATCGCTTTGCCCTCATGAGACCCTACCAAACAGAAGATAATTTTTTTGACTTAAAATACCAATGGCCAAGACCGCCTTCAATAAAGGTACTGCGAATAAGTCACCTAGACAGCTAGGCCACCGTGCCCGTGAGAAGCAAGTAAAAAGGTCTACACCTACCGAAATCATTCCAATCAACACAAGAGGAACCACCGCCACAAAAGTCTACGAACACCAAAGGCGCCACTGAGGCCGGGATCCAAAGAGCAAAAGGTTCATGGTAAAGACAACATGTCACATAGAGACCTTGTCCAAGGGAGTTATTATAAAATGGAGTAGTGTCACACCCGGGTTCTAGGGGCTAAAACCCGGGCACGAAATAATCACCAAGTGTGCTAGGATCAAGTCTCACACATATGACAACTCATGGTACAGAAACAAATGTCACATCTTTACTACATAATAGGAGTTCTATACAAAATAGATAAATAATTACATCATATGAAGGCAACGATCTAGCAACCGAAGTTGACTAGGAGACAACTGCCTAGACCACTCACGGACTCTTCACAGCATCCTTCATACACCTCATCTTGTGGTACCTGTTCTTGACCTGGGGGATGTGATTACAGCAAGGGTGAGCTCACATATATTCATCGCTTAACAAGTTATGGGGAATAATGTGCATGAACTCACCAAATGTGGAAGTTATGTGAAGTGTAAGGCTTACAAAAGGAGATGGTTAAAGCTAAGCATTGCTTTTAAAGTTGGTCAAATATTTATTAGCAGATACTAGGTATAAGTAGATACTTACCAATTAAGTAAGAGATCAAAATTGATAATAACACCCACAATGCAACACATATGACAAATTAAGTTTAGTTCACTACCGGAATTTGGCTCTTTGCCGAGTGCCATATTCTTTGCCGAGTGTTTTATTTTGGGCACTCGGCAAAGAGCTCTTTGCCGAGTGCCACGCAAAAAACCCTCGGTAAAAGAAAACACTCGGCGAAGAAGCTCTTTGCCGAGTGTTTTATTTTTGACACTCGGCTAAGAGTTTCTTTGCCGAGTGTCTTTTTTTGACACTTGGCAAAGGGCTCTTTGCCGAGTGTCACAAATACAACACTCGGCAAAGAGCTCTTTGCCGAGTGTTTTTTCTCCAACACTAGGCAAAGACAATTTAAAAATCACATTTTAAAGTAGTAAATTAATTCAAATGAAAAAGTTTTCAACTACAAATTTGTATAACTCATCATGATGTACAATTTATATATTGAACATTTTTTCATATGACAAAATAAAAAATAAATTTGTTCATAAAACCTATATCTCTCTCGTAGTTTATGAAACTACGAGAGAGACGTATAGAATTTATGCATATTGTTAGAACCATCATCTGAGATAAACAAATTATCAAACAACCAAAATAAACTTTATAGATCTTGAGAAGTTATAAAAGTTTATAGTTGACAACTTTTTCATTTGAAGTCATATTGTCAACGAAAACTACGTCTGAATTTAAAAAATTTAAAATTTGAATTTTGAAAACGACTTCGAAAGGAAAAACCACCAACATGAAAGTTGTAGGTATTGAAGAGTTATGAAACTTTGTAGTTGACAATATTTTAGTTTGAAATCATCTTGTTATGCAAAACTATGTTTGAATTTTGAAATTTGAATTTTTCAAACTGTCTCGCATGGAAAAACCACCAAAATAAAAGTTGTAGGTCTTGAAATGTAATGAAACTTTGTAGTTGATAATTTTTTGATTTGAAATCATCTTATCATTGAAAATTTCGTGTGAAGTTTTTAAATTTAAAATTCAAATTTTATAAACGATCTCGGATGTAGAGACTATTAAAATAAAACTTTTAGATCTCAAAAAGTTATGCAACTTTATAGTTGGTCACATTTTCAAATGAACTCATTTAGTGCCTTAAATAATCAAATTACTCTCGATTTGTTATAGTACATGGGGAATGGAAACGTAATATAAACATAATTGGTGTAGTAGTGTAGTGGTATAGGAGGGTATGCGCGAGAGAGAGGTTGCGAGTTCGAATCTCACCATTTACAAAACATATAAGTTTGATTCAAAATAATAGTGAAAAATGATAGGGCAACGGGTAAGGTAAAATAGGGTAGGGTTGGAGAGTTGTTCCTAGAATTTAAAAAATGTTTTGCTGTTTTTTTTATTTTTTCGATTCTTAATTTGCCGAGTGTTTTTTTTGCCGAGTGCTTTTTGACACTCGGCAAAGTCTTTGCCGAGTGTCCGAAAAAAAGCACTCGGCAAAGAACCCTTTGCCGATGAAATCTTTGCCGAGTGTTCTTTGCCGAGTGTTACACTCGGCAAAGCCTTTGCCGAGTGTCTTAGACACTCGGCAAAGAACGCAATTCCGGTAGTGTGTTTCATAAATTAATCATGCGAGAATCCTGAGCTGCTCATGACCGCGAACATTATTGGGTAAAGAAAAGTGATCAAGGGCACAACTTGCCTTAGACTTGAGATCCCCAGGTACCAAGTTGGTCTTCAAGTGACTCGTAACCTCGCTGCTATTCATAGTAATACAAGCAAACATGGTATAGGCAAAATTAACATCACACCAAGCATAAGCACAAATTGCATAATAATGTTCTACGCATCGTAACGAGAACCTAGGTTCGAGAACCACTAAGATCAGAATTATGGTTCAAAAGCTATGGTTTTCTAAAGTTTAGGTAATTAATGATAGTGCTATTTTCTATGTTATAAATCATGTGAGAGTCATATTACAAAGAATTAACTAATTCAACTTTAAGCTAAGTTATAACATAGTTTAACAATACTCCGAATTAAAATACTATATTAACTTAGTTTAAACATGTTAATCCAATAAACATAGGTTGAACAAATTAGTTATCTATTTTTGAGAACATGTTACATGATAAAATTATGCTACTAAAGTGTAGAAAATTTTATTACAAGGCTAGCGCAACTTGAACGAAGTCAAATGGAGTTATAACAGAGAAGTTATGTAGTTTACAAGCCTCACACATTAATTTTGTACTTAAACCAATTTCTTTATTAAATTCTATAAATATTAGGGCTTACGAGACTATGGATACTATTCTTCAAAAGCTCGAGGTGTAATATATAAATGATTGGACCTGTTTGTTATATTGTTTAACTGGGAACGGATGGCGGGGCAAAACCCGTGAACTCCAGGGGTTCATTAACAAATATGCTCGCCAGAAGTACGCACACCAGACTCGAGCTATTAGATCTTCATCACGCGTCTACGGTTAAACCGAGCGAAGGGGTAAGTGGTGATCTAATCCCACGCGTCAGATTTGAATCAGACGGACGACACCATCATTGCCGAACCGTTACATGAGGTTTATCCTGACTGCCAAGACTCGATTGGATGGCCGCAACTTTGTGGGCTGAAGGGGTACCTCCTACTTCAGATCTCAGTCGTTCAACACAAATCGACGGTAATCGAGTTATCTTCTCCCTCCCGCAGGTTGAGCATGGCAGTGCGCACCAACCGCGGCGACACCCTGGCCGGAGCAGCTCACCCCGACGCTACCGCACACAAATCAAAATTGATAGGTGCTAATTGATGCTTAGAGAAACACAAATACTATGGGCGAGGTCTCACCGGATTTTATGCTGCGTAGACACCTGCCCACGACGGTGGCATACCGGAGCAGCTTCTTTTCGCATGTAGCACTATCTCATACGGCAAGGCTCGGGCACACGTCCGGGACCCAATAGAGGATGTTCCTCCAGCATCGGTAGGGGTCCACGGCCTCAAAGAGGACGCAGCCATGGCGGCAGTCGATGACACGCTAGCCGTAGTTGATGCAGTTGTCGAATGCCTTCAGCGGCAGTGAGGAGGGTGTGGTGGTGGAGACAAAGCGAATTAAGCTCAGCTATTTAAGATACATACACCCAATTAGCCATCATCTGCTGTTAGTCAAACCAAGTTGACTAAAAAAGAGCTTAAAGCAAGATGTGCTTGCTAGTACTGCAAGAACGAAAGACATATCATCTGTCAATGCCACAAAAGCATCTATACCAACTTGAGAAGAAGGATGTGAAACAATGAGATCCTTAAAGTTTGGAAAGAGTCCGATGTGAACCATGAACCTACAAATAACTTTCTATCACCTTTATTTTCTTGCTAGCCTTCCCTAATCTCGAGGACGAGATTCTTTTTAGGGATAGAATTTGCAACAACCTAAATCCATCAAATCAAAGCAATCTAATTGATATATTAATTTTCAATAGAAATGAAAAATTGTGATTTCAAATAATGAAATAGTGATATAAATAAATTGAACAATTTCTTGACTAGATAAAATTTTATCAAGTGTTTGATGCACTCATGTCGAAGCATATATTTTATTTGGCTTGATTTGTAAATCAATTTATTGGATTTAATTGTGCGAGGAGATCTCGTTTTATAAAATAATAATGAATATGCATTTTTGATATGTTAATGATTTTTGTGTGTAAGAATTTCAAATTTTCATTTTATTATATTTTATGTCAAAAACCATTTATTTAAACAAGGGAACGTCTTAAAATAATTTATTTTGTAAAATAAGTTTTTGTTATGTTAATAATAAAATTGGTATTATTTTGAATTTTTAGAATATATATATATTGTTATTTAAAAAAGAATTTCGACGTGCCACGCCACGATGCCTCCACACCTACTTGCCTTTGCCGCGCTCGCCTGCTGCTGTTGCACCACTCGTCGATGCTTCACCCGATGCTGTCGTCTATGCGTCAGTTGGTGCCCACGTCATGCTCGCTGAGCCTTGCGCCCGTACTCATGCAGTGAACTCGCTGTTGCCGAAAGTTCCAATGACTGAACCCTACGACCAGTCTGCTCTGCTTGCGCTGAACCAAGGAAGAAGGTCAAAAATAAAATCACAAGTTATTCCTCTAAGTATATGTTTCATCACGTTTAGACCTTGCGATAGTTTTTTAATTTAAAATTTTTATTTGATACTCAAGTAAATAGTATTTTGTTAGCTTCATAATTTTGTGCTAAAAACTTCAAATCAGTGTTTGTAACAGTCTACATGTTTTTGTAATTTAAATTTGATTAGTGATTATTATAATTGATCTATGCGTAGATTTCTAAATAAGACATTAAAATAAAGTTTTCATATTTTAACCACAAATAAAAGATAGTTATTCATAGTGTTGTCCGTGCACAAAAATATTAATTTATTAACTACCCCTCCTAGTCTACCTTTAATTATGTTTGGATCTTGCTAGAGTTTTGTTAATAACATGTATATTTAGAACCTAAATAAAATGGTTTTGTTAGTTCCATAATTATGTCATAAGAATTTTAATTAGTGTTTATAACAGTTCACGTATTTTCGTAGTATAATTTGAATTATAGTTGTTATACAAGAAATATTAAAGTGACTTTTTCAATAGATCATGTTTTCAAAATATAATAATGTTCATTATAGATGTTTAACTATAGCTTTCTTAAATAGAAATTTAAAATAAAAGTAGACCATATGCTTCTCAATAAAAATAAAATATAATTATCTTTTCGCCTGAAGTAGTTATGTATTCGAGTTCTCATAATTATACGTAATGTGCCTTACTGTAACAGCTCAAAATAATATTTTGAGTAATCTAGAGAATGTTTTCCAATATTTAAAATTACATACGCGTTATAATAAAGAAATTAAAGAGACTAAATGAAAAGTGAAAAGATCTTCATATGAACTAAGTTACTTCTTTGAATATTATAGTTGAGGGATATTCTTAAGGAAGTATAGGTAAAATTACCTTTTAATGAATGATACACATTAGAAATTATTTTACTAAAATAAACCCTTTCCTATTTATGGCCTTCTATGTTGTGAACATTTGTTAAAAAAGAATAATAAATAAATAACTAAAATTATATTCTTGCATTCACGTTGGAGTTTTGTCTCTGCACTTAAATTTGTTTCGAAGTTGAAGTCTATTTGAATTTAATTCGAAACTCGAATTTGAATCTAATTTGAAATTGGAGAATAGAAATAAAAAAATAACAAAAAAAGTGAAACCATCGGTTGGGCTGAAACCCCCAACCCCGACCCAACTTTCCTTCCCCTCGCACTGGCCCAGTTGCTTCACCACCGCGTGGCCCGGGTCGCTCTCTCCCGTGCGAGCCATTGCTTCCACCTTATCTACTTAGGGACGCTTACATGTGCGCCTCCCGTGTCGGCCTCGCACCGCGTGGACGCCGCTCGCCTACACTTGCTCCAAGTCAATGGCTGGTGGGCCCGCATCGTCATCCACTACTCCTTTTTCGCGCTGTCTCAATCGCTGTCGTGTGGGACCGCCCTACTAGGGTCACCTTCTTCGTTACAAACAGATCCCACGCAACAAACTCAAGCATGAATCACGGAGTCCGTTCCATGAATGATTTCCCCTAGGCTATAAAACCTGACCGTCGTGCCCCTCTGCTCACCAAAAATCGAGCGAAGGAGCTAGGATTTCTCGTCGCTATAGCAGGGAGTGGATGGTCGTGGCAGAGAATTGGCAGGCGTCGTCGCGCCGCTGCTGGTTAACCGAGATCACACCGTCGCTCAGGGGCTATTGATTGGTCAGAGAGGTGCACCAGGTGTCAAGGAATATGTGTGTCGCATAAACATAGGTGGGGAGTGATCGGATGACGAAGAATTGCTCACCGGAGTTCTTCCATTATCATCGAGCCACCCTCCACAGTGTTTTGCGCTCCTACTCGCGCGATTCGTGGTAAGAACCCTCTCATCCCATGCGCCATCATTCCCTCTACGTGTAGCAGCTTTTAGATTGAAGCTTAGTGCGCTAGGTTGAGGGCGGGTTGGTCTGGTAATGGCGCCACCGTGGGGCCTGCGCGCCACAGCCGTGATGGCATTGTGAGGTAGGGGGTGACACTGGGACCCTATAATCTTCTACGGCCAGGATTTAGCCGAGGGAATGGGGGACCTTGGGCCATTAGATCTAGATCGTGGGGACTAGGAAAAGCGCGGATTAGGCAAAGTCGGCTTCCGATCTAGGCCGTAGATCTCATAACCAGCGGGTGATAACTGATCGGGTTTATTTAAAATCTGGTTTATTTAAAATCTGGTCGTTGATTCCCGATCTAATGGGCTGCATTATTGACCAGCTCGGTTGGCAGTGCGATCTAATCAGGACCGCATGCGTTGGATCCAACGACCGGAAATCCATACCGACTCACCGAGAGTGCAGTCTAATCGGAGTCGTGTGTTCCACATCCGACGACCCAGATTTCAGGGTGTAAGGAAAATGGACCCCGGGCCTTTTGGCTAATTGAGTTTTGGTGTTTGATGAACAATACAATCCGTGAACTAATAAGTTTTCTAGTGTTTGTGTTTGTAGTTCACAGGATGCGAAGAGAATTGGACCAAGGCAATGAGGATGCAACACCTCAAAAGAAGACATAAAAAGATGCATAGGAGTCCAATACTCAGGAACAAAGAAGCCCGAAGAAATCAGCGAAGAAATCCAAGATATGGGCTGTCAGCCAGCGCCTGGTGGCGCACCGGACATCGGTGTCCGGTGTGCACCGGACTGTCCGGTGAGGCACCGGATAGTCTGCGCAGAGAGGCCGCAGACAGGCGCTCTCTGGCTGTAGCACCGGACTGTCCGATGTGCACCAGACTGTCCGGTGTGCCAACGGGCAGACGGCAACGGTCGAATCCAACGGTCGGATCCAACGGTCGACTGCTACAGGCGCCAACGGTCGGCTGACGTGGCGTGCACCGGACATCTACTATTCAGTGTCCGGTGTGCACCGGACTGTCCGGTGCACCCGACGACAGAAAGCTGCTGCTTTCTGTCCAACGGCTAGTTTGGGGTGTGGAGGCTATAAATACCACCCCAACCGGCCATTCTCAAGTGTGAGAGCCCAAGCAACATACCAATACACATAGTGCATATTTCCAAGAGCTCAAACACCCAAGTGCTTAATAGAATCACTCGGTGATTAGCGTAGGTGCTTTGCGAAGTGCTTAGGTTAGTTAGACCGCTTTAGCGCTTGCTCTAGGTGAATCCTAGTTAGTTGAGTGAGTTTTGTAAAACCACACAACCCCTCGGCTCTTGTGTGAGTCGTTGTAATTGTACCGAGTGGGGCGAGAGTCTTGCGAGACCGTGACAACCGCGTTTGTGTCACGGCCGCCACCGTGTACCGGAGGGAACGAGGCCCGCGGCGTTTCGGCCGGAAGCTCGATAGTGGAGACGGCGGGGAGCGTCCGAGAGGAGCCGGAAGCGGAGCACCACTTGCGCGTGGAGAAGGCCCGCGGCTCTCTACGGAGTTACCCGACCGTGGTGCTTGGCCCTCGCGTGGGCTTCCCTTTGCGTAGGGGCACCAACGAGGATTAGTCGGGACCTTGCGTGGTTCCGGATACCTCGGTAAAAATACCGGCGTCATCCACGAGAGTTTGCTTCTCTACTTAGCTCTTTACATTCCGCATTTATATTAAGCATTTAAGTTTCAATCTTGTAGTCATACTTATTTAGTATAGATTGAAACTTAGCCTTTTGCGGTAGAGATAGCAACACTTAGACAAAACCTAGTTTGCACATTCTAGTTTTGATTACTTGCATAGGTTTTGCTCTAGGGATTTAATTGTGGCCTAGTTTAGTAAAAGTTTTAGAAGTCCTAATTCACCCCCCCCCTCTTAGGCGTCACCCGTTTCCTACAAGTGGTATCAGAGCCCGGTTTGGCTCATTTGAAACGCTTTAGCTTCACCGCTAAAAAGAGCCGACGCTTTTTAGAGGAAGGGATGGATACCCATAGGCCACCACACTTTGACGGCACTAACTTCCCATATTATAGTGCTAGAATGGCTTGTTACCTAGAGGCCGTTGATCTAGGTGTTTGGAGAGTCACTCGTGACGGGATGAAACCCCTCAAGAATCCCGAGAAACCCACCACGAGTGAGGAAAAAGAAATTCATTTAAATGCTAGAGCCAAAAATTGCTTGTATGAATCTCTTAGCATGGATATTTTCAATCAAGTATTTACCTTGAAAACTGCTAATGAGATTTGGCTAAAATTGCATGAGCTCCATGACGGCACATCCAATGTCCGTGAGCAAAAACATTGCCTAGTCTTAAATGAGTATAATTCTTTTGCCATGAAAGATGATGAGCTTGTTAGAGACATGTATTCTCGTTTGAATCTAATAATCAATGAGCTCAACTCTATTGGCATTAATAAGCTAGGTGATGCGAACATTGTGAGGAAGATTATCTCCCTGCTACCACAACAAAGATATGGGAGCATCATCACCATCCTTCACAACATGGAGGATTTGAGCAACATGACCCCGACCATTGTGATTGGCAAAATCGTGGCCTTTGAGATGTCGCGAAAAATGAGTCGAGGAGAGGAGCCAACTTCCTCAAGACCATATGCTTTTGCATGTGATGAAAGGAAGGGCAAAAAGAAGGCTCCCACTCCAAGTTCCTCAAGCGAAGAAGAGGAAGAAGAAGAAGAAAGTGATGATGATGAAGATAATCAACCGTGCACATCATCCTCCGAGGACGAAGAAACAATCCGACGCGTCGAAAAGGTAATGAGGATGATCCGCAAGATTAATCTAATGGGTGTGCCCCTGCAGGTCGAGGATCTTCTCTTTAACATTGACAAGAAAAAGCAAAGGAAGAGAGGATGCTTCGCATGTGGGGAGAAGGGCCACTTCAGGGACAACTGTCCAAATATGGCCAAACCCAAAAAGGAGAGGAGCAAAGGCAAGGCGCTCACAAGTGTTAGAACTTGGGATGATTCTTCAAGTGAAGATGAACCTCCAAGGACGCGCAGCCACCGGTCCTCGTCACGATCATCACGGTCATCACACAAATGCCTTATGGCAAGAGGTAACAAAAGCATTCCATCCTCTAGTGATGAAAGTAGTAGTGATGATGAAGGTGAGGGAAAGGCCTCTCTAGAAGAGCTTGCGGAAGCCGTAAAATTTTTCTAGGATGTTTGCACTAAGCAAAAAGCTCAACTTAAAACCTTGAAAAATAAGTTGGTTAGCTCTCAAAATGATTACAAAGGTTTGCTAGAAAAATTTGAAACTTTTGCAAACTTAAATAGTGAGCTATCAACTAAAATTGAGCTATTAGAATCTAGTGCCCCATCCACTGCTACCAATGATGGTCTTATTAAAAAGAATGAAAAACTTAAGGCTAAGTTAGCTAGCTCCCAAGAAGCTATTGAAAATTTGCTAGAGAAAATGGAAATTCTTAGCATACACAATAATGAGCTAACTACTAAGCTAGAAAACATTGGTAGCACCCCAGCAGCATCTTTAGTTGAAATATCTGAAATAATTAAGAAAGATGCTTCTACTTCCTGCTTTGATTTAATTGATGATTCTAACCCCTGCAACCAAGTCGTTGTTGAGAATATTGTTGTAGAGACATGTTCGGACGAGGTTGCAAAGGAAAATGAACAATTGAAGCAAGAAGTGGCTCGCCTTGGGAAGGCTTTGTATGACAAGAAAGGCAAAGCCAAACAAATCCGACCTCCACAGGATAACACCACTGCGGGAGTGAACAAGCCTATGGAGGGAGAAACTGTGATTTGTAGGCTATGCCACAAGGAAGGCCACAAGTCTTTCCAATGCAAGGCGATGACCGGGGATAAACAAAAGCAAAAGCTCAAGCAAAAGCCTTCAAGCAAAATCTCCAACACCTACATCAAAAAGGTGAACAAAAAGGATGCTACACCATATTTGATCAAGAAGAAAAAGAACGGAAAGGTGATAGCAATCAAGGCCAACAAGCAAGCCAACAAAGGAAAAGGGGTCAAACGCATCTGGGTGCCAAAAGAGATAATTTCAACCATGAAAAGCACCAAGAAGGTTTGGATCCCGAAAGGGAAGTGAGTGGACCGAAGGTCTGCGGGAAATTTGGAGACTTGGCTAAATTGGGATGTATATCATGGGATACATCATATTGGATCAAGTTTATTGCCAAGTGGGTTAGTGAAAATTTTGGACCCAAATTTCCCACCCATGACTAAGGTAACTAGTTTTATTGTATTCTTCGTTTTTAGATATGCGTATCTATTTACCTTTTATCTAGTTTACCTTTCTTGCCTAGTATTACATTTGTTATGTACTTTTCATGCATACTAGGTAAATCATATGGTAGGATTGCTTGTTTTTAATTCATATACTTAAGCAAACCTACATGGCTTAAAATGTTTAGTTAAAGCACGGCACATAGCTTTTATATCACTCCATAGTAAATGATGCATCAATTGAAAATTTTGATTTTTACAAAGTGTATCATTTAACTTATATGTGCCAAAGTTTGGATTATAGATAATTTGCCCCTCTTGATATCAAATCAAAGTGCATGTCTCCTACAAGTATTCAAAACTTGTATGCATACCTTTAGGGGGAGGTTACTCTATAATCTAACACTTTGAGACTAACACCTTTTCAAGTCTATTTCATGAGATAGTCTCATTGTAAGGAAAATGAAGTCCCTGGAGAAAGACAACAATCTTCCACTGCAAAATCTCCAAGAACTCTTATGTCTCTCAAGCTCACCATTGACTTTCAATTGGTATCTTTTGAGACTACATTCAGTATCATTTACATGTCTTCTCCAATATTTGACTAGACTATATTTCATATCATATGCTTCCATGTTGCTAAAAATGCATAAGTAGTTAACTCATATTCTGTTACCTATGCATAAGGGAAGTTAGTCTTTTCAAATCATGTCTTGCACCTCTAATTTTCACATGCTTTTTCCTAAGTAGAGGATCTCTGTCAGGGGGAGTATTTCTTCATCTCTAAAGGGGGAGAAAAACTCTTTCTAAAGGAGAATACTCATTTAGGGGGAGTAATCTTTTGAGGACTCCTTCAAGTGGTATCATTCACATAGTTTAATTTAATATCCTTCTAGTGATATCATTTGATACAATTCTTGATGAGGGCAAGCTTTTATTTACTTCCTACATGCTTTTAATGTCTTCCTTTTCGGTGATTGATGCCAAAGGGGGAGAAGTTTAGGGACCAAAGCAATGAAAACTATATCAAACACCAAACACCACCAATTTAAAATTTTATATCTACAAATGGCTTTTCAAGTGGTTTTGGTTATTTGGTCCAAAAATAGGAAGTAAGTGAATTATGGAGTTAGGGGGAGGCTTAAGTCCATAATATCACATTGTGGGGACAATCATGCATCTTAGCAAGTAAAATGCATATTTTCACTCAAATACTTGTATTATTTGCTTGCTTTGGTTGTGTTGTCATCAATCACCAAAAAGGGGGAGATTGTAAGGAAAATGGACCCCGGGCCTTTTGGCTAATTGAGTTTTGGTGTTTGATGAACAATACAATCCGTGAACTAATAAGTTTTCTAGTGTTTGTGTTTGTAGTTCACAGGATGCGAAGAGAATTGGACCAAGGCAATGAGGATGCAACACCTCAAAAGAAGACATAAAAAGATGCATAGGAGTCCAATACTCAGGAACAAAGAAGCCCGAAGAAATCAGCGAAGAAATCCAAGATATGGGCTATCAGCCAGCGCCTGGTGGCGCACCGGACATCGGTGTCCAGTGTGCACCGGACTGTCCGGTGAGGCACCGGATAGTCTGCGCAGAGAGGCCGCAGATAGGCGCTCTCTGGCTGTAGCACCGGACTGTCCGATGTGCACCGGACTGTCCGGTGTGCCAACGGGCAGACGGCAACGGTCGAATCCAACGGTCGGATCCAACGGTCGACTGCTACAGGCGCCAACGGTCGGCTGACGTGGCGTGCACCGGACATCTACTGTTCAGTGTCCGGTGTGCACCGGACTGTCCGGTGCACCCGACGACAGAAAGCTGCTGCTTTCTGTCCAACGGCTAGTTTGGGGTGTGGAGGCTATAAATACCACCCCAACCGGCCATTCTCAAGTGTGAGAGCCCAAGCAACATACCAATACACATAGTGCATATTTCCAAGAGCTCAAACACCCAAGTGCTTAATAGAATCACTCGGTGATTAGCGTAGGTGCTTTGCGAAGTGCTTAGGTTAGTTAGACCGCTTTAGCGCTTGCTCTAGGTGAATCCTAGTTAGTTGAGTGAGTTTTGTAAAACCACACAACCCCTCGGCTCTTGCGTGAGTCGTTGTAATTGTACCGAGTGGGGCGAGAGTCTTGCGAGACCGTGACAACCGCGTTTGTGTCACGGCCGCCACCGTGTACCGGAGGGAACGAGGCCCGCGGCGTTTCGGCCGGAAGCTCGATAGTGGAGACGGCGGGGAGCGTCCGAGAGGAGCCGGAAGCGGAGCACCACTTGCGCGTGGAGAAGGCCCGCGGCTCTCTACGGAGTTACCCGACCGTGGTGCTTGGCCCTCGCGTGGGCTTCCCTTTGCGTAGGAGCACCAACGAGGATTAGTCGGGACCTTGCGTGGTTCCGGATACCTCGGTAAAAATACCGGCGTCATCCACGAGAGTTTGCTTCTCTACTTAGCTCTTTACATTCCGCATTTATATTAAGCATTTAAGTTTCAATCTTGTAGTCATACTTATTTAGTATAGATTGAAACTTAGCCTTTTGCGGTAGAGATAGCAACACTTAGACAAAACCTAGTTTGCACATTCTAGTTTTGATTACTTGCATAGATTTTGCTCTAGGGATTTAATTGTGGCCTAGTTTAGTAAAAGTTTTAGAAGTCCTAATTCACCCCCCCCCCTCTTAGGCGTCACCCGTTTCCTACACAGGGTACTCCTTCGGCCACGTCTTTTTGCTAAAGAGTCCTCAGTTTCTTAAACAATCAACCCGCCATCCTATTGAATGCAAAAGTAATTACAAATCAGTCCATTTTTTTAGATAACACCCTGACTTTCCTAAGAATAATAGTCGTCGTCCATTGGTGTCATATAATTGTAAAATTAAATCAGGAAATAGAAGTTATTACCAAGGTAATTCTAAAACTTAGAAAATGCATAACTAATTCATTTTAAATCCTTTTTGATCCATTCCAATTGCATTAGTCTCATAATAATATTCTTCATCATCTAGTAACTTTATATTGTTATGAACCCTAGGATAAAATTGTGCATTTCATTTCTCTTGTACCCAACATTTAAGTCTTCAGAAAATCATAACTCGCTACCCGTAACTCCGAATTTAGTGGTTTTCGAACTTAAGTTCTTATTACGATACATAGAATATTATTACACAATTTGTTCTTATATTGGGTGTGATGTTAATTTTGCCTATACCATGTTTGTTTGTATTGCTACGATTAGCAGCAAGTTTACGAGTCATCTGAAGATCATCCTGGTACCTGGAATCTCGAGTCCCATGCAAGTTATGCCCTTGATCACTCCTTTTTACCTAATAATGTTTGTTGTTAATCACTGTGACATGCTCAGGTTAATTTGACAGAACCTAATAGGTTTCCCTAACATTGTTTATCCCCACCTTGCAAATAGATCAATTATTGGGTAGATTTGCTATTGCTCTACCTCGTTTTGGGAAACTAATGTTTTAGTATGATCATGTCCCAATTATGTTGTTGTTTAATTATTGTTCATGATAAGATCATATTGTTAATTGGAACATGGAGAACCACCCGGGACAACAGTGCTACCACAAGGGTGGAATGGGACGCCCTTGACCAAGTAATTAGGAAAGCTAGGGAGAGATTACCTTACCTGGGTAGGGGCAAGCGGGGAGGCATCGCGATAGAGTATTGGGAGGTCCTCGGGTCGAACTGTCTATAAAGCTTTTCGGACGAGGGATTACTATGCATCCTTCTTCCTGAATCCGTAGCGGGTTTTCTCGAACTAGTGGAACTTTGGAAAGGCCTCGTAGTGCTACCCTGCCTCGCTTCCTTGGTAGAGGTGTATGGGGTCCGTACAACCCCGTGGTAGATGGGTAACACAACTTGTGGGTAAAGATGTGCAACCTCTGTAGAGTGTAAAACTGGTATATCAGCCGTGCTCACGGTCATGAGCGGCTCGGACACTCACATGATTAATTTATGGAATTAAACTCAATTTTTCATTTGCATTGCATTGTGGGTGTTGTTATTAATCTTGATCTCTTACTTAATTGGGTTGATATCTAGTTATACCTAGTTGTAAGGAAAATGGACCCCAGGCCATTTGGCTTAATAGATTTTGGTGTTTGATGATCAACATAACCTGTGAACTAATGTGCTTGCTAGTGTCTATGTTTGTAGTTCAACATGATGCTAAAGTTACTTAGACCAAGGCATTGAGGAAAGCAACACCTCAAAAGAAGACATTATGAAGATCAAGTAAAGTCCAAGAAAAATAGGAGTGTTGCCACAGTCGGACTATCCGAAAAGGAGCACCAGACTATCCGGTGGCGCACCGGACTATCCGGTGCCACACACTGGACTACCCGGTGCACTAGGGACAGTAGTGAAAGGGAAATGTGCCCTTGGGCCATTTCTAAGTATTTTGGTGATTTAGTGTCCAACACAAGTGCCTAAGTGTAAAAAGGTGGACAAAGTACAAACCAAGAATTAAGGTATGTTTCTCAGACTTAGTACATTGTTTTATGGACTAATGTATTGTGTCTAAGTGCTGGAAACAGGAAAAATCCAATTGGAAATGTCTTGGCTCGAGCAGCCAAGAATCTGCTGAGTCTGCAAGCACCGGACTGTCCGGTGGTGCACCGGACAGTGTCCGGTGCGCCAGGCTGGCTTGGGCAAAGTGGCTGCTCTCGAGAATTCACCGGCGACGTACGGCTAAAATTCACCGGACTGTCCGGTGTGCACCGGACTGTCCGGTGAGCCAACGGTCGGCCGGGCCAACGGTCGGCCGCGCAATCTGCGCGGGACACGTGGCCGAGCCAACGGCTAGAAGAGGGCACCGGACTGTCCGGTGTGCACCGGACATGTCCGGTGCGCCAACGGCTCTCAGGCTGCCAACGGTCGGCTTCGCTATTTAAGGAAGGAAATCGGTCACCGGACAGTGTCCGGTGTGCACCGGACTGTCCGGTGCCCCCGATGACAGAAGGCAAGAATGGCTTTCCAAGTTTATGCTCAACGGCTCCTAGCTGCCTTGGGGCTATAAAAGGGACCCCTAGGCGCATGGAGGAGAATACCAAGCATCCTTTGAGCATCATTGATCACTCACACTTCATTCTCGCGCACTTGTTTGACATTCTAGTGATTTGAGCTCCGTTCTAGTGTGCTAGTCTCTTGAGCTCAAGTCTGGGTTTTGCGTGTGCGTATTCGCTGTGATCTTTGTGTCGTGTGTGAGTTGCTAATCCCTCCCTGGCTCTGTGATTCTTCGTGAACATCTTGTGTAAGGGCGAGAGGCTCCAAGCTGTGGAGATTCCTCGCAAACGGGATTAAGAGAAGCAAAGCAACACCGTGGTATTCAAGTTGGTCTTTGGATCGCTTGAGAGGGGTTGATTGCAACCCTCGTCCGTTGGGACGCCACAACGTGGAGTAGGCAAGCATTGGTCTTGGCCGAACCACGGGATAACCACTGTGCCATCTCTGTGATTGATATCTCTTGGTTATTGTGTTGTGTTGAGATCCTTCTCTAGCCACTTGGCAAACTACTGTGCTAACAAGTAACCAAGTTTTGTGGCTTAAGTTTTTGAAGTGTTACAGGATCACCTATTCACCCCCCCCCCTCTAGGTGCTCTCAAGTAGCCCTAACGGCTAGTTCCAGGTAGCACCGTGGAGGGAAGACCACCAGACTATCCGGTGTGAAGTCCGGACTGTCCGGTGCAAAAAGCTTGTGCGCCAACGGTCACATGCGCTAACAGATCCAACGGCTAAGCGCACCGGACAGGGGCACCGGACTGTCCGGTGACCCCGCCGGACAGTCCGGTGCACCACAGAAAGCAGCAGCTTTCCTCCAACGGCTAGTTTTGCGTTGGGGGCTATAAATACACCTCCAACCAGCAATTTCCAAGTGTGAGAGCCCAAGAAACATAACAAGGCATATAGTGCACATTTCCAAGAGCTCAAACACCCAAGTGCTTAATAGAATCACTCGATGATTAGTATAGGTGCTTTGCAAAGTGCTTAGGTTAGTTAGACCGCTTTAGCACTTGCTCTAGGTGAACCGTAGTTAGTTGAGTGAGTTTTGTAAAGCCACACAACCCCTTGGCTCTTGTGCGAGCCGTTGTAATTGTACTGAGTGGGGCCGGAGGGAACGAGGCCCACGGCGTTTCAGATGGAAGCTCAATAGTGGAGACGACGGGGAGCATCTGAGTGTGGAGAAGGCCCGCGGTGCTTGGCCCTCGCGTGGGCTTCCCTTTGTGTAGGGGCATCAACGAGGATTAGTTGGGACCTTGCGTGGTTCCGAATACCTCGATAAAAATATCGGCGTCATCCACGAGAGTTTGCATCTCTACCTTGCTCTTTAAGTTTCCGCATTTATATTAAGCACTTAAGTTTCAATCTTGTATTCATACTTATATAGTGTAGATTGAAACTTAGCCATTACGGTAGAGATAGAACCACATAGACAAAACCTAGTTTGCACACTCTAGTTTGATTATTTGCATAGGTTTTGCTCTAGGGATTTATTTGTGGCCTAGTTTAGTAAAAGTTTTGGAAGTCCTAATTCACCCCCCCTCTTAGGCGTCACCTGTTTCTTTCACTAGTAACTGCTAATAAAATTTTGACCACTTTAAAAGCAATGCTCAGCTTTAACCATCCTCTTTGGTAAGCCTTACACTTCACATGGGCTCCCACCTTTGGTGAGTTCATGCACATTATTCCCCACAACTTGTTGAGCGATGAGTATGTGAGCTCATCCTTGCTGTACTCACATCCCCCAGGTCAAGAACAAGTACCATAGGATGAGGCACGTGAAGGATGCTGTGATGAGTTCATGAGTGGTCTAGACCATCGTCTCCGAGTCAACTTGGATGAGGCGCACCTTTGGTGAGTTCATGCACATTATTCCCCACAACTTGTTGAGCGATGAACGTATGTGAGCTCACCCTTGCTGTACTCACACCCCCCAGGTCAAGAACAAGTACCACTAGATGAGGTGCATCAAGGATGATGTGAAGAGTTCGTGAGTGGTCTAGGCCGTCGTCTCCTAGTCAACTTTGGTTACTGGATCGTTGTCTTCGTATGATGTAATTATTTAACTATTTTGTACAGAACTTCGTTATATATTAAAGATGTGACATTCGTTTCTGTACCATGAGTCGTCATATGTGTGAGACTTGATCCTAGCACACTTGGTGATTATCTCACGCCCGAGTTTTGGTGCCCTTGAATTCTGGGTGTGATAGAAGTGGTACCAGAGGAATGTTGACTGTAGGACGAAACCTAGATAGAACTGGATAACCCTTATCTACTTACCTTTTACTCTGACTCTTTCTAAACTTTTCTTAAGCTTTTCTCATCTATTGCTGCTTTACTATGATTACTCTTACCTTTTCACTTCTAAGAAAACAAAAGTGGATTTCACACTTTGAAATCCTGTATCTAAAGTGACCTTTAGGAATAGGAGACCTAATCTTAGGAACCAAATCAAAACTATTTTTTGTATGTATATGCTTGAATGTTTGTTCTTATGATAACTGCTTGATTCAGTTCTTTGATTGAGTGTGATGAGTTGTGGAGTAATGTCCGCAATTGCATCTGCACATATACATATAGGCACAAAAAATATGTTTATAAGATACCCTGTCAACTTAGATTTTTCCCATACTAAAAGATAAATATATTATAATAGATCTATCTCATCTTAAAAGATTCTGTCTTACCTTATCCGAACCACTCTGCTTATCTCATCCTAGTGTAACAACTATTATCTAATCCAAATCATTCAGATCCTATCCAGTCTAAGTCTTACCAATCTAATCTAGATCCCATCTAATCTAATATGATGTAATCTAAAATGAGTTACTTAACATGTTAGTTAATCTAGGTGATATGGATTAGACACTGCTTCTACAAACACATCTTAACCTAAATTTGTACCTTAGACCAACTTGGCCATGCAGAACTACCTGACCTACCTGATAAATTATCTAACCCACCTATCCTAACCTATAAGCAAAGTAAACCCTGTTTGACCTATATCACGTTTCACAACCATCTACGCATCTAAACCTTCTAAAACCCAGGTGGAGACATCAGGACTAGAGAAGAGAAGATCAACCTCGTCAAGGAAGGATATAACTATCAAAGCGAATCTCGAGGTGAATCAAGACTTAAACATTTCGGATGAAGTCTTTTCGTACCATAATCCTTCTTACCCCAGCCTTCTCTAATCCTACCTATTAGCTAAAACATAATATGGCCATGTTTTTCTAGCCATACCTAGTAATGAAGAGTAACTTGTGAGAGCATTAAAATTATCTGGAAAATAAAAGTCAAGACTAAACACAAAACCTTATTTATCCCTTTTCTTACTAATCTCGAGGACGAGATTATTTTTAGGGGGGTAGAATTTGTAACACCTCAAAATAATATTTTGAGTAATCTAGAGAATGTTTTCCAATATTTAAAATTACATACGTGTTATAATAAAGAAATTAAAGAGATTAAATGAAAAGTGAAAATATCTTCATATGAACTAAATTACTTCTTTGAATATTATAGTTGAAGGATATTCTTAAGGAAGTATGGGTAAAATTACCTTTAAATGAATGATACACATTAGAAATTATTTTCCTAAAATAAATCCTTTCCTATTTATGGCCTTCTAGGTTGTAAACATTTGTTAAAAAAAGAATAAAAATAAATAACTAAAATTATATTCTTGCATTCACGTTGGAGTTTTGTCTGTGCACTTAAATTTGTTTCGAGGTTGAACTCTATTTGAATTTAATTCAAAATTCGAATTTGAATCTGATTTGAAATTGGAGAATAGAAATAAAAAATAACAAAAAAGTGAAACCATCGGTTGGGCTGAAACCCCCAACCCCAGCCCAACTTTCCTTCGCCTCGCACTGGCCTAGTTGCTTCACCACCGCGTGGCCCGGGTCGCTCTCTCCCGTGCGGGCCATTTCTTTCACCTTCTCTACTTAGGGATGCTTACATGTGGGCCTCCCGTGTCGGCCTTGCACCGCGTGGACGCCGCTCGCCTGCACTTGCTCCAAGTCAACAGCTGGTGGGCCCGCATCATCATCCACTACTCCTTATCCGCGCTGTCTCAATCGCTGTCGTGTGGGACCGCCCTACCAGGGTCACCTTCTTTGTTACGAACAGATTGCGCACAACAAACTCAGGCATGAATCAGGGAGTCCGTTCACCGGATGATTTCCTCTGGGCTATAAAACCTGACCGTCGTGCCTGTCTGCTCATCAAAAATCAAGCTAAGGAGCTAGGATTTCTCGTCGCTGTAGCAGGGAGTGGGTGGTCGTGGCAGAGAATTGGCAGGCGCCGTCGTGCCACCACCGGTTAACCGAGATCACGCCATCGCTCGGGGGCTAACGATTGGTCGAGGAGGTGTGCCAGGTGTCATGGAATATGTGTGTCGCATAAACATAGGTGGGGAGTGAACGGATGACGAAGAATTGCTCACCGGAGTTCTTCCATTACCGTGGAGCCGCCCTCCACCGTGATCTGCGGTCCTGCTCGCGCGATTCATGGTAAGAACCCTCTCATCCCATGCACCATCGTTCCCTCTACGTGTAGCAGCTTCAAAATCGAAGCTTAATGCGCTGGGTTGAGGGCGGGTCGGTCCGGTAATGGTACCGCCATGGGGCCTGCACGCCACCGCCGTGATGGCATTGTGAGGTAGGGGGTGACAGTGGGAGATCTAATCGTCTACGACCAGGATTTAGCCTAGGGAATGGTGGACCTTGGGCCGTTAGATCTGGATTGTTGGGACTAGGGCAAGCGTGGATTGGGCGAAGTCGGCTTCCTATCCGGGTCATAGATCTCGTAACCAGCGGGAGATAACTGATCGGGTTTATTTAAAATCTGGTCGTTGATTCCTGATCTAATGGGCCGCATTGCTGACCAGCTCAGTTGGAGGGGCGATCTAATCGGGACCGCATGCGTTGGATCCAACGGCCAGAAATCCATACCGACTCACTGAGAGCGCAGTCTAATCGGGGACGTGTGTTCCACATCTGATGGCCCAGATTTCAGGGTACCCCTTCGGCCACGTCTTTTTGCTAAAGAGTCTTCAGTTTCTTAAACAATCAACCCGTCATCCTACTAAATGCAAAAGTAATTACATATCAGTCCATTTTATTTTAGATAACACCCTGACTTTCCTAAAAATAATAGCCATCGTCCATTGGTGTCATATAATTGGAAAATTAAATCAGAAATTGAAGTTATTACCAAGGTAACTCTAAAACTTAGAAAATGCATAACTAATTCATTTTAAATCCTTTTTGATCCATTCCAATTGCATTAGTCTCATAATAATGTTCTTCATCATCTAGTAACTTTATATTGTTATGAACCCTGGGAAAAAATTGTGCACTTCATTTCTCTTGTACCCAACATTTAAATCTTCTAGAAAATCATAACTCGCTACCCGTAACTCCGAATTTAGTGGTTTTCGAACCTAGGTTCTCATTATGATACGTAGAATATTATTACACAATTTGTTCTTATATTGGGTGTGATGTTATATTTGCTTATACCATGTTTGTTTGTATTGCTACGATTAGCAGCAAGTTTACGAGTCATCTGAAGATCATCCTGGTACTTGGAATCTAGAGTCCCATGCAAGTTGTGCCCTTGATCACTCCTTTTTACCAATGTTCGTTGTTAATCACTGTGACATGCTCAGGTTAATTTGACGGGACCTAATAGGTTTCCCTAGCATTGTTTATCCCCACCTTGCAAACAGATGAATTATTGGGTAGATTTGTTATTTGTCTACCTGGTTTTGGGAAACTAATGTTTTATTAAGATCACAGTGTTACCACAAGAGTGGAATGAGACACCCTTGTCCAAGTAATTAGGAAAGCTAGTGAGAGATTACCTTACCCGGGTAGGGGCAAGCGGGGAGGCGTCGTTGCAGAGTATAGGGAGGTCCTCGGGAAAAACTATCTATAAAGCTTTTTGTATGAGGGATTCCTATGCTTCCTTCTTCTTGAATCTGTAGCGAGTTTTCTCGAATTAGTGGAACTTTGGAAAGGCCTCGTAGTGCTACCCTACCTCGCTTCCTTGTTAGAGGTATGGGGTTCGTACAACCCCGTTGTAGATGGGTGACACGACTTGTGGGTAAAGATGCACAACCTCTACAGAGTGTAAAACTGGTATATCAGCTGTGCTCACGATCATAAGCGGTTCGGACACTCACATGATTAATTTATGGAATTAAACTCAATTTGTCATTTGCATTGCATTGTGGGTGTTGTTATTAATCTTGATCTCTTACTTAATTGGGTTGATATCTACTTATACCTAGTAACTACTAATAAAATTTTGACCAACTTTAAAAGCAATGCTTAGCTTTAACCATCCTCTTTGGTAAGCCTTACACTTCACATAGGCTCCCACCTTTAGTGAGTTCATGCACATTATTCCCCACAACTTGTTGAGCGATGAACATATGTGAGCTCACCCTTGCTGTACTCACATCGCCCCCGAGGTCAAGGACAGGCACCACTGGATGAGGCACATGAAGGATGCTGTGAAGAGTTCGTGAGTGGTCTAGGCCGTTGTCTCCCAGTCAAATTTGGTTGCTGGATCGTTGTCTTCGTATGATGTAATTATTTAACTATTTTGTATAGGACTTCGTTATATATTAAAGATGTGACATTCGTTTCTGTACCATGAGTCATCATATGTGTGAGACTTGATCCTAGCACACTTGGTGATTATCTCATGCCAGTGTTTTGGTGCCCCTGAAATCCGGGTGTAACACCTCAGGTGTTACCATTGCTAGAGCACATCTATGCACTGGTGACTGTGATCACATGTGGTAGAAACTTGAGAAGAACATAAGAACCTTGGAAGCCATGGGTTAATCAAGGATGTTAATGACCTAAGAGCATCACTCAAGCTTTTGTGCACTTACCACCTTGGACAAGATGAGAATAGACCCTAGACCCCTCTTGAACCCCATCTTCCAAAGCCATGGTTGAAAGGGGGAGAGAATGAGCAATTGTGCAAACCATGAGTTAATCTTTAACCAAACTTTAAGTAACCTCATAACCAGCAATTATGGGAGGAAATATTGCAAAAAGACCCCTGGAGAAACCCCAAATCAAATCTCCAAGTAGAGAGAGAGAGAGCTAGAGCTCTCTAATTCTCTCTAAGTCAAAAACTACACCTACACTAAAGATCAACCGTGTTCACCTTGAAGATGGCACCAAAACCACCTATGTTCTATACCAAAAATGTGGTATACCACCTAGGGCACCCACTGGAAAAAGTTGAGCCCGAGACCTTGACGTTTGGCATGCCTTGGCACGGCTTTTGTCGCGAGGTGGGCAGAGTGACATACCTGATTTGGCGACCAAAGATCTCCCTCCCTAGGCCATATCTGCCATGGCAACTCACGGATGAGAGACAGCCCTAGGTGCCAGGAAAAGACTCGCGCCGGATTTTTGCCAAGATTCGCACGTTTGCGACTTGGGTGAGCTGTGGAACAAGGGCAGAAGAAGACTTACACATGTTCGACGCGCTCTGCGCACGCCAGAGCACGCCCACGCCCATGACCCCTGTGTGCACCGCGCCTATAAAGCCCACTCAAGCATCGACCACACTTCTCCGCGCACGCTCAAACCTCACCGGAGCTCAACTCACCGTCGTTTGCCCGTGCACGGCGTGTCCGCGGCCACCCGAGCCCCTGCCGTCGTAGACCGGCCAGCCCAGCCTTTCCCAACCCCATCCAACCCTCGGAGACGAGTGAGCACACCTCGGTGAAGCTCCCCGAGCGAGGAATCGAAGCCTGCTTCGCCGGAGAGGCCAGTCCACGATCGCCGGAGTTCACAACCCCGCCGGAGTGCGTGGACCGGGTAAACCACTGAACCATTTTCCGATTCCTTGTGCACACATTCTCTACGTCACCCCGTGGACCGGGTAATCCACTGAACCGTGCCATTGGATTGAACCAGATCGCCGTGATTTGGCCGGCACACCCGCCGTCGACGAGGACACCCGCCTGCGCACGTGGATCGAGCGATTCCGGCCATCCCCGCCGTCGAGCCGTACATCGCTGTGACCGCTAGAGCCTCCCCGAGCCAACCCCACCCCTCGTCGGACCAATCTCGCCGCCGGTAAGCCGCGCCACCCTTTTCTTTCTTGCGGGCACTGTTTAAACCTAGGGAAGGACCGTGGGGTGAAGGAAGGAAGTCTGGGGGGTTTTGTGAATTGTCAGTGACTCAAATGAATAGTAGCGTGGGGGTATAACTGAGAGAGTTAGTTTGGAAATAACCCAGGGTCCTCGGTGTAAACTGCTTTTCCAGGAAACCTTTATTAAATCTGATTTTAAATTGAGCAGAAACTTTAATAATTCATAACTTCTGTTTAGTTCATCCAAATTTGGTCAAACCAATTTTGTCAGACTCTAAATAATGTAAACTACTTAGGAAAAATATAAAACCCCTATGTACTACAGAGAACTTTAGGGTTCTGATTTAATTATTGTTTTGACCAAAAGCTAAATAATAAGGATAAAAATAGTTGCACTATTTGATTAGAGTTAGAAAAATTTGGAAAAGTTTATATCCACCTACTGACCTGTTTAAAAATGCTAAAACTCTCTGTCCAACCCATTAAGTTAGTTTTTGCCATTTATCTTACAATATGCTTAAGATTAAGAAAAATAGAAAAGATGATTTAAATAATGAACCAGAGAGCACCCCTATTTTTGTTAGAGTACTTATTCAATGTAGTTTACTAGAAAAATCTATTATACCCTGGTTTAGTATGAAATAAGTAGGATCCCTTTTATTTTTAGAAAACAAGGAAAACTTAGAAAAACCCTACAAAAATAACCCTAAAGTGAAAACACCTCAAACCTTGGGATAACTAATGTTTGGTTATTATGAACATAGGAAAAATACAAAATCTGTTGTTTGATATTTTTCAAATGGAAGTTAGTTATAAGCACCTTTTTGGCATTAAACTTTAGAAAATCACAACTAAATAACCACTAATTAACCTTCTGTGATTTTTGGCACAGAAGCTCATTATTACTGTTAGATGCCAACAAAAATAACCTTTAGGACAGAACCTACTCCTAGTTAAGAGTTGTAGTACAAAGTGGCCCATTTTGCACAACCTTTGTCATTTTTGTCTAAAGCATGGCCTTTTTATTTTAAGCCCCAAATTCCTAGAACAAGATGTAATGACCAATGGCAACCCACTGAAATTTTTTATAGAATTTTTGGAAAATATTAAGCCACTGTCATAGATCAAACCTACACTAGAAACCATAAGTAGAAAATAAAGGAAAAGTTGAATAAAAGGAAATGAGTGTCATCCTAAAACCCTTTATAACTTGTCCACTGAAATATATAAAGGCAATACTAATTCCCTATGCCTATCCTTAACAAAACCTAAACCTAGAGTGATAAGCCTAAGCCACTAAAAGCCCCGCAGGACCAAGAAAACCCTAAGTTACTAACTAACTTAGTTTATCTTCTCTTAGCATAACGTTATTAAATCCTGCATAATCTTGACATGCATGTTCATTGCATTTCGATAGACTGTAACCTTGCTGACGGAGAGTACATCCTCGTGCCAGAGCAAGGAGCTGCTCAGGAGGTAGCCCCGGACCCAGCACCAGAGCCTGCACCAGAGGATCTGCCTGCCTCAGCTTTGGAAGGCAAGCCCCGGTTTTATGCATAACCTGTTATTTATGCTATTTTAGTATACTTAATGATTGTAGGATTGATTGTGCACTTAAGTGTAGGAGTTGTTTGAAACCCTAGTTGCATGATCTCAGGAATCCTTTTGAGATGGATATTAGTATGCTAGGTCGAGTAGCTGCTTTACTAATTAGGGATCTCGGTAGAAGTCGAGTGATTTTTCCAGCACTCGCGCGAGGTCAGGAATTTGTTGTACTCACTTTCATATCATAATGAGGTTGGTTTGTGGGCAACAATCCATGGGGATTGGTTGTCTACGGGATGAAAATTTGAATAAGGATTAAGGTGTGGTACCGTGTGTCAAGCGTTTGAACGTACTAAACACATACCGAGAAATATGGTAAATCGGTAAGCCTAGTACCTGAGCGAACCTGCCCGCAGATTGCCCTCCTCACGCGACCTGAGACGTGGTCTCCCATTCTGGTTATGGTGGGTACAAGTGCGGTCACTGCACGATGGCAGTCGGGGTCAGTGGGGCATTGTACGCCAAGGCGGTGAGCCCCTTTCTGTTGCCAGGGAATCGATGGGGACGGTTGATGTGTGTGGGGACGGAGTGCCTCGCCACGTTGTGTGTTTAGGTTTACCTTGCAAGGTTTAAAAACTCGATTCGAATCGTCTGCTTCTCGCAGCTAATGAGACTGCTTGATCCATGCTGCTACATTGAGTAACAAGTGGAAATACGATGAGATGCTACAAGTTGTTGATTGCTAAAGTGTTTGCTACTATGTATGAGTAGATAGTACACATTTAGCCTTAAGAGAGTCACACTTAAATTTGACAAAGTTAAAACTGTAATTTAGAAACTCAGCTAGTGCTTTTAGCAAACCAAACCCCACAGCCAAACAGCTGCATGTCTAGAGGTAGAGGAGTAGACTCCTCACACCGGTAAGTCTAGCTGAGTATTAGTATACTCAGCCTTGCTTCTGGCATAATTTTACAGGTGCTTTGGAGGACATGGTTGCTGGAGTGACTTGGCCGTCCATCTTGCCACCGGGATGGACTGTCGAGTGGGACCCCGCCTCGGCTGAGGAGGAGCATGAGGAGTGATGGGACAGGCTTCCCCATCTCTCTGTCTATTTATCGTTAGTTTCATTCCGCTGCACTTCGAACAATGATGGCTACTTTTGCAAAACTCCGATGGTGATGTAATAATTTTAATACTCTTACATGCATGGTTTTATGCTTTATTGTATTTGCTCTGTGATTCACCATCAAGTGAGATTGTGGTACTTGATCCTGTCAGTGGCCATGTCGGACTAGATCCGAGGGATTGACAGGTTATTCCCATTTAATTGTGGTCTAGCCTCTAAGGCGGGGCTTAGGCACTTAAGTTGGAATAATTCGGGCAGTTCCGCCACAGCTAGTATTGGAGCTTGTACCACCACAGAGGAATCAATAAAATATGAATACCATCCCTTTCCAAAATAAAATTTGATAGAAACAATGTTGGATAGATCGTAGGACGAGCAGGATAGACCTAGGACGTGAAGCCTTAGGATGATAGAGGGGTAGCTAGGTGGCTAAGTATTTAGGCCCCACAGGCCACTTTAGGGGATGGGAGTTCTTCCCTAATCCCTTTTCATTGCTGTGAGGTCGTTCAGGACGAGCATGCATGCATTCTTAAATTTAACAAATGGAAAAATTTAGTAAGAACTTAAATTAGAACCAATTAAGTTTCCCAGTACCATTCTGATTTAGTTAGAGAGGAGCTGGGTCTTATTTTTTTCTTGTTCTTTTTATAATTCTTTTCCTTTACTTACGCCTAACCGTCCACAGATGGCTTCCCACGGATCCTCAGACGACGGGAATGCACTGTCCCACACTGACGGGCTTGCACGAGAGGGCTTTCCCCACATTTTGTGGGAGGTACTTCAGGGGGCTGGGTACATGACACCCCCTCAGTACACGGTGCAGTAGTTCGAGAAGCACCGGGTGCCCCGCTGTAGGGTGAGGATGACCTTGGAGCCTCATCCCCTGCAGCCAGGCTGGCGTTCACTAGACTCTGAGTCTTTTGGATACCGGGCTGAGGACACGATCGAGGCGATCGCTCTGCACGGGTTGACTACTTTCTGCGGATTTCACCCCTTGGAGCTTTCCACCCACCCCATTGGCTTGTTCCCCGCTGAGAAGGAGGACGACCCGATGTGGAAGGATCGGGTGGAGCATGCCAAGGATATCTGGGCTATCTACCCGGGACAGACGGCTCACTTGACAGTGCGGTGCATGAACGCCTTGTACCGTCTGCAAGTGATGCGTGGCGAGGCAATGTTCCATCTGATGGCATTGTTGGAGGCAACCAAGATCACCCTGGACAACAGGGAGGAGCTTGTGGTTGACTTGTCCCAGGAGATGGTGGAAAAAGACTTACAAGTGGAACAGTTGTCCGATGAGATCCAAGAGCTGGAGGAATTGGTGGGGACCAGGGAGAACACCATCAAGGTTCTCGAAGATCAGCTCATCAACACCCAGCAGCAGCTCGCCGAAGCTAATGAGCACCTGGATATGCATCACCAGGAGATCCAGGATGTGGAGGCTAATGAGGACGTCAACATTGAGGGAGGGGAGGAGCCTGCTTCCAGTGTGGACACTGCTGGCTCAGGGAGGCCAGCTTCCCCCGAGTCAAGTGTTGCCTCGTTCGCTCATTAGATATCAGGGATAGAGTTGGAAGTTGGTAATGTTAGGACTCCTCGCAGCTAGCTTAGCTTTTGCACCCTTGGGGTACTAGGCTAGAGAGAGTTGAGTCTTTTTTGGGCCATTAATGTAATCGTGATAAAACTCTTTTGGAAGCACGGTTGATGGATGCTGTTAATTTTAATTTAGGAAGGAAAGTTTATGCCTTTTTAAATCCTTTTTGATTTATGATTGGAATCTATCAGTTCGCCTTTGACTCTTTCACCACGATTAAACTTTGAACTTGAAGATGTGTTATTGAGGAAATATGTGATTTTTCAGATGGCCAGGAGAGCGCGTCGTGGTCAGAATGAGTGCATTCCTCCACCGCCGCCACCGCCTCCCACCCTGCAGGAGCTAATGGCTCAGCAGAACGAGATCTTGAGGCAGCTAGCTCAGCGTCAGCCACCACTCCAGCACTATGGTGGTGGAGATCATCAGCGTCACCCCGCAGTGGCCACTTACCAGGAGTTCCTCAGTACTCAGCCGCCTTTGTTCACCAGGGCAGAGGATCCACTTGATGCTGATGTATGGCTGAGGGTAGTGGAATCTAAATTCCCACTACTCAATGAAGTTTGTTCGGAGGTGACTAAGGTCAGGTTCGCCACTCAACAGCTTCGCGGACCCGCGCGGACATGGTGGGACCACTATCTCGCTATGCAACCCGCTGACCATGAAGTGGATTGGAGAGAGTTCAAGGCAGCTTTCAGAGGGCACCATATCCCAGCTGGCATTATGGACCGTAAGCTCAACGAGTTTCTGGCACTCACTCAGGGCAACAGGACAGTGTTGCAGTATGCTCAGGCTTTTAATGATCTGTGCCAGTATGCTGGGTACCATGCAGATACAGACGAGAAGAAGAGAGACAGGTTTAGGAGGGGGCTCAGCACTAAGCTCCGTGACCGTCTCAACACTGTCAGGGCCAATAGCTATAATGAGTTGGTCAACATGGCCATTTCCTAGGAGGACTGTATCATAGCTCGTCAGGCAGAGAAGAAGAGGAAGACCCCTATGGCAGGACCCTCAGCTCAGCCACAGCGCTTCAGGATTGTGTCTGACACTCAGAACAGGGGACCCCAGCAGCAGCAAGGGAGGTGGGTGATCCGACCACAGCAACAGCAACAGGCACCCAACCGCACCCAGTTTCCAGCTCAGAGGAACAATCAGCAGCAGCAGCAGTATCGCCAGGCAAATGACAACAAGTGTTTCACCTGTGGCAACACCGAGCATTATGCCAAGAATTGCCCCAGGAACCAGCAGAGGCAGGGGCAGAATGTCAATCAAAACCAGGGCAAGAGGCAGAAGGTGCAAGTGAGGCAGGGCAAGCTGAACTTTACCACCATGGCTGATATTCCAGAGGGAGCACCCGTCATGACTGGTATCTTTACCGTTTTGAATTGTCCTGCTATTATTCTTTTTGATTCTGGTGCATCACATAGCTTCATTAGTGCCAAATTTAGTGCCAAGTGTCAATTGCCCTTTCATCACACCAATGGGGGTATCACAATTTCAACACCCGGAGGCAGGATTGCCACCAATCAAATCAGCAGGCAAGTGCCTATAAAATTTGGTAGTCTTGTGATTAGAACCACCCTTCTCATCTTAGGATTGGATAGCGTGGATATTATATTGGGAGCTGACTGGTTGACCAGGCATCAGGCAGTATTGGACATTGCAGCCAGGGCAATTGAGATTCATTCCCCTGCTTATGGCGAGACTGTTTTATATTTGCCTGATCAGGGTTGTACCCGTTCTTGTGCCTTCGTTATGATAGAATCCCCAGTGGGAAAGATCCTAGTAGTCTGTGACTACCCAGATGTTTTTCCGGATGAATTGCCAGGAATGCCACCTGACAGAGACATCGAGTTTGCAATTGAATTGCAACCCGGGACTACTCCTATCTCCAAGAGACCCTATAGGATGCCTCCCGCGGAACTGGCAGAACTGAAGAAGCAACTGCAAGAATTGTTGGACAAGGGGTTCATTCGCCCAAGTACTTCACCTTGGGGATGTCCTGCATTATTTGTGAAGAAAAAGGATGAGAGTTTGAGAATGTGTGTTGACTACCGCCCTCTCAATGCAGTGACCATCAAAAACAAATACCCGCTACCCCGCATCGATGTTCTGTTTGATCAGTTGGTGGGAGCCAAGGTATTCTCCAAGATAGACCTTCGCTCGGGCTACCATCAAATCAAGATCCGTGCCAGTGATATTCCAAAGACTGCTTTCTCTACCAGATATGGGCTCTATGAGTTTTTGGTGATGTCTTTTGGGCTGACCAATGCCCCGGTTTATTTTATGTACCTGATGAACTCGGTATTCATGCCAGAGTTGGACAAGTTCGTGGTCGTTTTCATCGATGATATTCTGGTCTATTCCAAGAATGAAGCCGAGCACACTAAACATTTGCATACTGTACTTCAGAGACTGCGTGACCATCGGTTATATGCCAAGTTGTCTAAATGTGAATTCTGGCTGAAGGAGATTAAATTCTTAGGTCACACAATTTCTCAAGAGGGGATATCAGTTGATCCTGAGAAGGTACAAGAGGTGATGGATTGGAAACCCCCGACTACAGTGAGGCAAATTCGGAGTTTTCTGGGATTGGCAGGGTACTACCGACGATTCATTCCGGATTTCTCCAGGATTGCCAAACCAATGACTGAACTATTAAAGAAGGGAGTCAAGTATGAGTGGAGCCGAAAGTGCGAAGATGCCTTTCATACCTTGAGGCAGCATTTGACAACAGCCCCAGTACTGGCTCAACCTGATAACACCAAGCCATTTGAAGTTTATTGTGATGCTTCCGGTACTGGATTGGGATGTGTCTTGATGCAAGATAACAGAGTGATTGCTTATGCTTCCCGAGCACTCAGACCCCATGAGCAGAACTACCCTACACATGATCTGGAGTTGGCAGCTGTGGTTCATGCTCTTAAGATTTGGAGACACTACTTGATGGGAGCTCACTGTAACATCTACACTGATCACAAGAGTCTCAAATACATCTTCACTCAGGCAGATCTGAACATGAGGCAGAGGAGATGGTTAGAACTAATCAAGGACTACGATTTGGAGGTGCATTACCATCCAGGCAAGGCCAATGTTGTGGCAGATGCCTTGAGCAGAAAGGCCCAGTGTAACTGTATGAGCATGGATGCAAGAGTTACCACCCTATGCGATGAATTGTGCAAGATGAACCTGGAAGTTGTTTCTTCTGGTGACCTAAACTATATCTCGGTGGAGCCCACATTGCAAGAGCAAATAGTCCAGGCACAGATTGGGGATAAAGGTGTTCAGGTTATCAAAGACATGATCAAGCAGAAGGTAGAAAAATACAAGTGCTTCCGTCAGGACAGTAAGGGAATTTTATGGTTTGGAGATCGATTGGTTGTTCCCAAGGACCCTGAGCTCAGAAAGAAGATACTGGATGAAGCTCACCTTTCAAAATTCTCCATGCACCCTGGTAGCACCAAGATGTACCATGATCTCAGATCTTTATACTAGTGGACCAGAATGAAGAGAGAAATTGCCAAGTATATATCCGAGTGTGACACCTGCCAAAGGATTAAAGCCAGTCATTTGAAGGCAGCAGGCCCTTTGCAACCCCTCCCCATACCTTCTTGGAAATGGGAGGACAATTGCATGGACTTTATCGTAGGATTGCCCAATACCTCCAGGCAACATGATTCAATTTGGGTTATTGTGGACAGATTGACCAAGACCGCTCATTTCTTGCCAGTACATACCACCCATAGGACGGAGAAGTATGTGGAAATCTACATTGACCAGATAGTTCGTTTGCATGGAATACCAAGGACTATAGTGTCAGACAGAGGAGCACCATTTGTGGCATGATTTTGGGAACAATTGCAAGAATCACTTGGGACCCATGTCATACGAAGCTCAGCATACCATCCCCAAACAGATGGCCAGACAGAAAGGGTAAACCAGATTTTGGAAGACATGTTGAGGGCATGTGTGCTACACTATGGAAAGGATTGGGACAAGTGTCTTTCTTTAGCAGAGTTTTCTTACAATAACAGCTACCAGTCCAGTTTGAAGATGGCACCTTTGAGGCCTTATATGGGAGAAGGTGTAGGACCCCGCTGAATTGGTCTCAAGCAGGAGAGAGGGAAATATTTGGGCCAGATTTGGTACTGGAAGCAGAGGAAAAGGTCAGAATCATCAAGAAGAACTTAGAAGCTGCTCAGGCCAGGCAAAAGAGCTATCATGATAAGAGGCAGAAACCTCTACAGTTTGCAGTGGGAGACCATGTTTATCTTAAGGTGTCACCCACCAAGGGTGTCCAGAGATTTGGGATCAAGGGCAAGTTAGCTCCTCGTTACATTGGACCCTACGAGATCAAGGAGACTTGTGGACCTGTAGCATATCAATTGAAGTTGCCACCCAGCATGTTAGGTGTTCATGATGTGTTCCATGTATCTCAGCTATGGAAATGTGTTCGCCTACCCACTGAAGTGCTACCTGAACCAGAAATTGAGAAAGAGCCCGACCTGTCCTATCAAGAGTACCCCGTCAAGGTATTGGATCAGAAAGAAAGGTCAACACGGGCAAGGTCAATCAGAATGTATAAAGTTCAGTGGAGTCACCATTGAGCAGAAGAAGCTACATGGGAGACTGAGGATTTTCTACGCTCTCGCTTCCCCGACTTTCTGCCCAAAGGAGTCGGTATGTAGCCCAAAACCCCACCCCCACCTGCCCTTTGAAAACAATTATAAGAAATACTTAGATAGTAAGGGTAGTCTAAGTTGTGGTTTTAACTTAAAAAGGACTTCCTTCTGAAGTTGCAAAGAGGATGACATTCGAAGAACAGTTAACTAGGGAAACTCAAGGAAAAGCAGAAACCACACACCAACACACCTTCACAGCACCCCTCTAGAGGACTCTGCCTGAAATCTTGGGACGAGATTCCTTTAAGGGGGGAGGGCTGTAACACCTCAGGTGTTACCATTGCTAGAGCACATCTATGCACTGGTGACTGTGATCACATGTGGTAGAAACTTGAGAAGAACATAAGAACCTTGGAATCCATGGGTTAATCAAGGATGTTAATGACCTAAGAGCATCACTCAAGCTTTTGTGCACTTACCACCTTGGACAAGAGGAGAATAGACCCTAGACCCCTCTTGAACCCCATCTTCCAAAGCCATGGTTGAAAGGGGGAGAGAATGAGCAATTGTGCAAACCATGAGTTAATCTTTAACCAAACTTTAAGTAACCTCATAACCAGCAATTATGGGGAGGAAATATTGCAAAAAGACCCCTGGAGAAACCCCAAATCAAATCTCCAAGTAGTGAGAGAGCTAGAGCTCTCTAATTCTCTCTAAGTCAAAAACTACACCTACACTAAAGATCAACCGTGTTCACCTTGAAGATGGCACCAAAACCACCTATGTTCTATACCAAAAATGTGGTATACCACCTAGGGCACCCACTGGAAAAAGTTGAGCCCGAGACCTTGACGTTTGACATGCCTTGGCATGGCTTTTGTCGCGAGGTGGGCAGAGTGACATACCTGATTTGGCGACCAAAGATCTCCCTCCCTAGGCCATATCTGCCATGGCAACTCACGGATGAGAGACAGCCCTAGGTGCCAGGAAAAGACTCGCGCCGGATTTTTGCCAAGATTCACACGTTTGCGACTTGGGTGAGCTGTGGAACAAGGGCAGAAGAAAACTTACACGTGTTCGACACGCTCTGCGCACGCCAGAGCACGCCCACGCCCGACCCCGCGCCGCGCCGAGCCGCGCTCGTGTCCCCTGTGTGCGCCGCGCCTATAAAGCCCACTCAAGCGTCGACCACACTTCTCCGCGCACGCTCAAACCTCACCGGAGCTCAACTCACCGTCGTTTGCCCGTGCACGGCGTGTCCGCGGCCACCCGAGCCCCTACCGTCATAGACAGGCCAGCCCAGCCTTTCCCAACCCCGTCCAACCCTCGGAGACGAGTGAGCACACCTCGATGAAGCTCCCCGAGCGAGGAATCGAAGCCTGCTTCGCTGGAGAGGCCAGTCCACGGTCGCCGGAGTTCACAACCCCGCCGGAGTGAGTGGACCGGGTAATCCACTGAACCATTTTCTGATTCCTTGTGCACACAGTCTCTATGTCACCCCGTGGAGCTCACCGTGCCATTGGATTGAACCAGATCGCCGTGATTTGGCCGGCACACCCGCCGCCGACGAGGACACCCGCCTGCGCACGTGGACTGAGCGATTCCGGCCATCCCCACTGTCGAGCCGTACATCGCTGTGACCGCTAGAGCCTCCCCGAGCCAACCCCACCCCTCGCCGGACCAATCTCGTCGCCGGTAAGCCGCGCCGCCCTTTTCTTTCTTGCAGGCACTGTTTAAACCTTGGGAAGGACCGCGGGGGTGAAGGAAGGAAGTCTGGGGGGTTTTGTGAAATGTCAGTGACTCAAATGAATAGTAGCGTGGGGGTATAACTGAGAGAGTTAGTTTGGAAATAACCTAGGGTCCTCGGTGTAAACTGCTTTTCTAGGAAACCTTTATTAAATCTGATTTTAAATTGAGCAGAAACTTTAATAATTCATAACTTCTGTTTAGTTCATCCAAATTTGGTCAAACCAATTTTGTCAGACTCTAAATAATGTAAACTACTTAGGAAAAATATAAAACCCCTATGTACTACAGAGAACTTTAGGGTTCTGATTTAATTATTGTTTTGACCAAAAGCTAAATAATAAGGATAAAAATAGTTGCACTATTTGACTAGAGTTAGAAAAATTTGGAAAAGTTTATATCCACCTACTGACCTGTTTAAAAATGCTAAAACTCTCTGTCCAACCCATTAAGTTAGTTTTTGCCATTTATCTTACAATATGCTTAAGATTAAGAAAAATAGAAAAGATGATTTAAATAATGAACCAGAGGGTACCCCTATTTTTGTTAGAGTACTTATTCAATGTAGTTTACTAGAAAAATCTATTATACCCTGGTTTAGTATGAAATAAGTAGGATCCCTTTTATTTTTAGAAAACAAGGAAAACTTAGAAAAACCCTACAAAAATAACCCTAAAGTGAAAACACCTCAAACCTTGGGATAACTAATGTTTGGTTATTATGAACATAGGAAAAATACAAAATCTGTTGTTTGATATTTTTCAAATGGCAAGTTAGTTATAAGCACCTTTTTGGCATTAAACTTTAGAAAATCACAACTAAATAACCACTAATTAACCTTCTGTGATTTTTGGCACAGAAGCTCATTATTACTGTTAGATGCCAACAAAAATAACCCTTAGGACAGAACCTACTCCTAGTTAAGAGTTGTAGTACAAAGTGGCCCATTTTGCACAACCTTTGTCATTTTTGTCTAAAGCATGGCCTTTTTATTTTAAGCCCCAAATTCCTAGAACAAGCTGTAATGACCAATGGCAACCCACTGAAATTTTTTATAGAATTTTTGGAAAATATTAAGCCACTGTCCTAGATCAAACCTACACTAGAAACCATAAGTAGAAAATAAAGAAAGGAAAAGATGAATAAAAGGAAATGAGTGTCATCCTAAAACCCTTTATAACTTGTCCACTGAAATATATAAAGGCAATACTAATTCCCTATGCCTATCCTTAACAAAACCTAAACCTAGAGTGATAAGCCTAAGCCACTAAAAGCCCCACAGGACCAAGAAAACCCTAAGTTACTAACTAACTTAGTTTATCTTCTCTTAGCATAACGTTATTAAATCCTGCATAATCTTGACATGCATATTCATTGCATTTCGATAGACTGTAACCTTGCTGACGGAGAGTATGTCCTCGTGTCGGAGCAAGGAGCTGCTCAGGAGGTAGCCCCGGACCCAGCACCAGAGCCTCCACCAGAGGATCTGCCTGCCTCAGCTTTGGAAGGCAAGCCCCGGTTTTATGCATAACCTGTTATTTATGCTATTTTACTATACATAATGATTGTCGGATTGATTGTGCACTTAAGTATAGGAGTTGTTTGAAACCCTAGTTGCATGATCTCAGGAATCCTTTTGAGATGGATACTAGTATGCTAGGTCGAGTAGCTGCTTTACTAATTAGGGATCTCGGTAGAAGTCGAGTGATTTTTCCAGCACTCGCGCGAGGTCAGGAATTTGTTGTACTCACTTTCATATCATAATGAGGTTGGTTTGTGGGCAACAATCCATGGGGATTGGTTGTCTACGGGATGAAAATTTGAATAAGGATTAAGGTGTGGTACCGTGTGTCAAGCGTTTGAACGTACTAAACACATACCGAGAAATATGGTAAATCGGTAAGCCTAGTACCTGAGTGAACCTGCCCGCAGATTGCCCTCCTCACGCGACCTGAGACGTGGTCTCCCATTCCGGTTATGCTGGGTACAAGTGCGGTCACTGCACGACGGCAGTCGGGGTCAGTGGGGCATTGTACGCCAAGGCGGTAAGCCCCTTTCTGTTGCCAGGGAATCGATGGGGACGGTTGATGTGTGTGGGGACGGAGTGCCTCGCCACGTCGTGTGTTTAGGTTTACCTTGCAAGGTTTAAAAACTCGATTCGAATCGTCTGCTTCTCGCAGCTAATGAGACTGCTTGATCCATGCTGCTACATTGAGTAACAAGTGGAAATACGATGAGATGCTACAAGATGTTGATTGCTAAAGTGTTTGCTACTATGTATGAGTAGATAGTACACATTTAGCCTTAAGAGAGTCACACTTAAATTTGACAAAGTTAAAACTGGAATTTAGAAACTCAGCTAGTGCTTTTGGCAAACCAAACCCCACAGCCAAACAGCTGCATGTCTAGAGGTAGAGGTGTAGACTCCTCACACCGGGTAAGTCTAGCTGAGTATTAGTATACTCAGCCTTGCTTGTGGCATAAATTTACAGGTGCTTTGGAGGACATGGTTGCTGGAGTGACTTGGCCGTCCATCTTGCCACCGGGATGGACTGTCGAGTGGGACCCCGCCTCGGCTGAGGAGGAGCATGAGGAGTGATGGGACAGGCTTCCCCATCTCTCTGTCTATTTTTCGTTAGTTTCATTCCGCTGCACTTCGAACAATGATGGCTACTTTTGCAAAACTCCGATGGTGATGTAATAATTTTAATACTCTTACATGCATGGTTTTATGCTTTATTGTATTTGCTCTGTGACTCACCATCAAGTGAGATTGTGGTACTTGATCGTGTCAGTGGCCTTGTCGGACTAGATCCGAGGGATTGACGGGTTATTCCCATTTAAGTGTGGTCTAGCCTCTAAGGCGGGGCTTAGGCACTTAAGTTGGAATAATTCGGGCAGTTCTGCCACACCGGGTGTGACACTTACAATATTAACTTGCCATACAATCTTTCTAAAATGTTAAATGACTTAATTGAGTGCTCATATTTTCATAAGGATAAAGAAAATGATAGTTTACATATTGTTGAAACATAATTTATTTAGTAATGAACTAGATCATTTGTTCCTAATTTGAAACTAAAATATAATTAATTAATTATATAATTAATTGGCCTTTCTCATAATTTATTAATAAATCATATATCTCAATTTGTTCATAACTAGTCATATAGGCTTGATTAATCTTCCATCAAATTGAGTCCATATTAATTATATATATCACCTAGTTTTTCCTAAATGATAAAATAAATAAATTAGTTTTCATGCTTTGGTATTTAAAATGTTAGCTTATATATTGTTTTGAATATAGATTTCTTAATTAAAATATTCGGCATATGTTCTCTTAATAAAACAAAGATAAAATCAATCTAAGCCTATACCTTAGTTTTCATAAATAAATGCTTATTAATGTTTTATAATGTGTTTATAATCTTGTAAACCTATAACTTTAGATATATAACATATGTCTTCTCTAAAAAGATGAAAATGGTTTATCTAGTGTTTATATTTTTATATTAAAGTATGCCCAAACTTATGTCTTGTTTTATAAAATATGAACCAAACCTTTTTCAAAAGAGCGCCTTCTTGTTATAACCTTTGCTTGTGATGTTTTCGAAAAGTAAATAATTTTTTCTTATGTTTTCTTTTTAGCGTTGTCTCTAATGATTGATGTATGTTATTGAGTGGTGTATGTTTCTTCTTGTTTGTTTATGTGATGTTCAGTGATTGATCCCGTAGTTGAGAATCAAGATAAATTCCATGGAAGAATCTCAAGTTTTCTATAAGCAAGGCAAGTGGTCTTCTCCCCCTGCATTTTCTCTTTGATCCTAATCAACACATGATAACTAAGTTTATATTTATTCTATGCATAATTTGAGGGGTTACCTATTGAGATACCCCTAACCTTTCCAACCTTATCCCTTGTTTAACCTGGGTTATGATCTAATCAAGTAGCTATGCTATTGCTACAACTTCAACTTCATGCTCGTACTCCTACTGATGATATTAAAGTTCCAAAGGGTAAGTTTACATTATTGTTGTTAATTCGATGACTAAGATATTATGATAATTGGAACATGGAATGACCACCCAGGAAAACAGTGCAACCACGAGTGTTATCATGGCTATGGCTTTAGTAATTAGCTTAATGTGTTTAGTGCTTAGCAACCTTACCTGAAATATGGGCAAGAGGGGTGCAGTTTTTGGTGCTTCTCTTTTAGGGTGCGCTCGGGGTTGTCACCATCCCGACTCGAAGCCTTAGCGGGTTGTTTCGTATTAAGTGTATTTTGTGAAAGCCTCATAGTGGATCCCTAGCCATTGACCTTGGAAGTGAATATGGGACTTGCAAACCTAGGCTAGAAGGGATACATGGCTTGTGGGTAAAGTTGTACCATCACTGCAGAGTGTAAAACTGATATATCAGCCGTGCTCATGGTTAAGAGCCTAGACCCTCACATGATAATTGAACTTGAAGATGAAAATAAATCATGTTCGATTTTGTTTAAGTAGTATGCTTAAGTGGTTCGCTCAAGTGGATTGAGCTTATGCTGGTGATTATTTATGTTGATGATATATATGTTGAAGATTTATTGCTTATGCTTAATATGGGTTTGGTATATACTTATACTTAGTAATCAGGTGTTGATAATAAAATGTTGACCAACTAAAATGCCAACCACATTAAACTTTAGCCTTACCTTGTTAACCTTGCATTTTCACCCCACTTGATGAGCCCCACCATAAGTGACGGTGAAATTGATGGATGCTAGTCTAGTGATACCCCTGGTCATCTTCCTGTGGAAGGATGCCTATGTTTTGCTGTATTTTGATGAATAAAGGTTAAGACATTATGTCTGTTCAAAGTGTAATATGTTAATATAATCTTTATTTACGCTTTTATGCATTATTCCTTTGATATATTACACTTGCAACATCAACATATGTGTGGAAATAGATCCTGGCACACATATGCTATGCATTTAGTTTTGTCCTTATAACCGGGTGTGACACTCGAGAGAGATGCTTCTGGAATTCTAGTCCCATGCGATAGTGAACGTAGTACGCGAAGGAAACAGACCCACATAGTGGTGAAGGGGATCGTGAGCGTGAGCGGGCGTCAATGCCTAAGTGGGCCCACGCGTCGGTGAGCCAAACCCAAGAGTGTGTGAGGTAAGTCACTGGTTGAGCGGGCCCACTGTCGGTGTCTAGTGTCCGACCGCAGACTCAGGGATACCCTCGCGATGCTTTTGGGAGCACGAGAGAGAGAGAGAGACAACCGATTTTCTGCAGGTTCGGGCCGCTTTGAGAGGCGTAATACCCTACTTCCTGGGGTGGCTCTATATGTGTGGTGTGTTACAAGTGGTGTCTCCTGAATGGAGAAGGGCTAATGAGATGAAAATGATGGGGTTCCCCCTGGGCCTTATATACATGACCGTGGGATACTCCCTACGTACATGATGATCACGTTCTTCCAGTATATCTTCTAACTAATAGCGAAGCGACTTAGCTTATCTTAAGGAGAACCTGCCGACTCCATCCTGGTCTATCCATGCGTTCGAGGGCGCCGGGCATGGGGAAGTTGGACGGTTCCTTGAGATTGCGCCTAATCCCCAGACGATCCGGGTATGGGCCCATTGCCTTCTTGGCTCAGCCCATTTCACTTGCAGTCTTTGCCTGGCCCACGACAAGACGGCCTTGTAGGTTTACTGGTCTGTGGCCCCATGCAAGGATCTTTCGCCTCCTAGTGGACCTGGGGGATATCTATCCCCCACAAGCCCCCAATCTTTGAGTTGATTTTGAAATAATCGACTCAAAGGTTCTTGGTCCGGCCTGTGGGTTCATTGCATGGCTTGATTTTTGTACTGTTGTTGGGTGTAGCCCCCCGAGCTTTGAGTGGATTTTAGAAGTAATCCATTCAAAGGTCTTCATTTTATGCTTTTGAAATCAGCATTTTTGCTTCAGGGCATTATGAGTCTATCGAAGGTGCACCCAATGGATGTAGCTCCCGAGCTTTGAGTGGATTTTTAGAAATAATCCATTCAAAGGTCTTCATTTTTATGCTTTTAAAATCAGCATTTTGGCTTCAAGGTACTATAAATATATTGGGTGCACCGAAGGTGCACCCAATGGGTGTAGCCCCCGAGCTTTGAGTGGATTTTAGAGATAATCCATTCAAAGGTCTTCATTTTTATGCTTTTGAAATCAACATTTTCTGAATAACCAAGCGATGCCATTCGTCCATGCCTTGTTAGGTCTGAAATCAATTTGATTGGTGACATGTTGGACATCTGGCTAGTTGAGATAGATGGCCTTCGGCTGGACACCACCCTGCTCTGTGCTTCAATGCTTCTGTTGATTGGACTTGCGCTTTAGTAACCACAATTGTGTTTCCTCCCATTTCAGCCGATCTCCTCCTTTTGTCGTTGTACATTCATTGCGTATATAGTGTGGATATCGTTCCTTCAGAAAATCTTGAAAATTCTGGGTGACACACCCAATGGGTGTGCCCAAGGGGTGTCTTGGTGCGCAGAGTGTTTATCACGTTGTCCTGAAGTAGTAACTTGATGTGACGGAGAGGTGTAATCATTTGCCTGAGCAGTTGACTTGGGTTGAACCTGTGCCATGTTACGCGAAACGGCACTAGTTTCCTAACTCATTTTCAGGCGGCTTGAATTGCTTATTGAATTCTTGTGACTGTTCGACGAGCGGGGTAGGAAGTGGACGGTCACCCCTCAGCCCCTTTAAATAGCCCGCTTGCCCTGGCTGTTTTCTTCACTCGTTCTTTGATCACTTGCTCTCTTCTTCTTCTTCACTTCCTCAGTTTCTACCCGACCATGGGTAGGGGCAAGAGGGGCAAAGGCTCGCCTCGCCGCACCGATGCAAGTGCAAGCGCCCCCAAGTCCTCCCTCGGAGGATTTTGGTGACTAGGAGTACTCGGAGGAAGCTTCCTCCGAGTACGATCGATCACCCGCTCCTGCCTCCCCCGTGGCGTCATCCGAGGACTCGGATGACTCCATGGGGTTGTCCACTGTGGCTCGAGCATACTAGCGCTCCATCGAGCGCGCCGAGCTCAGCGGATCGGATGACTCGGAGGAGGTCTCCTCGGAAGAGATGGACTCCTCCAACTCTTCCGAGGAGTGGAGTGACAGCGAAAGTGATGGCAGCGAGGACGACGGCAGCAGAGGCGACGACGACGACAAGGGTGGTGGCGGCGGCGACGGCGAATGTGGTGACAACGAGGGCGATGGAGACGGCGGCAGCGATGGTATGGGCGACGACGGTGACCGCAAGGGTGATGGTGGTGACGGCAAGGGCGACAGTGACGGTGAGGGCGATGGTGACGGTGACGGCAACGGCAAGGGCGACAGCGACGGCAAGGGCGACGACGACAGCGACGACAAGGGCGATAGCGATGGTGGCAAGACCAGTGGCATAATGTTGTTGGTTTTGATATTAGTATAGATAGCAGCAGCAGTAGTAGTAAGCAGTAGTAGATTAATGTAGTATTAGTATAGCGTAGTGTAAGTAGTAGAGTAGTGTAATGTAATGTAATGACCAAGGGGTGAAGGATGCCGACTCATAATGAGTCGGTCTCAAGTTTGTGACAATCTCCCCCTACGAATAAATTGCAGTTCTTTGCTGGCCCACTGTTGCATGCTTTTGTTTGTGCAATTGACGGCTCGCTAGCATTTTAGAGGTAATGCTTGAGTGATGCATGTGATTTCTGCTTTTCCAAGTTATGATCTAGCACTTTTGCGTCCGACTTATTGAGCCAACTCATATTTATGCTGACGTATCCCCTTGAGTTTCGAACCCTAATTCTTTGCTTTTTCCTCCACCGCTTCTCTATTTCCTGAGTTCTTGAGCCGGCCCGCTTTGCTTGAGAGATTGCGATGGCTCCCAAGAGGAAGAGATACAGTGCTATTGTTCCAATTATCCTGCCAATCGATCCTAATAGCCAACTTTCATTTGCTGGCAACCATATGTCCGTCGTCTCCAAGTCTAACCTCTTGCGCCTTGTCGAAACCAGTGTTCTGCCACTGAAGGAGCTGTGTTCCTGGCGAATCTAGCGTGGGGTTACCGTTCCGACAGAGGACACCTATGAAGCTGTCGTCTTCATTCCTTTTCTCACCCAAGGACTGGCCCTGCCAGCTTCTCCCTTTTTCCGCGGCCTTCTCGATTTTTACGATCTGAATCTTACACACTTAAACCCCAATTCTCTGCGAAGCTTTCCTTGGAATTATTCCTCATTTCGGGCTTTGGAAATACCTCTACCACAGTTGGCCCGGGATGGCCGAAGGACAACATCAGCTTGTTGGTGCCAGCCTGGAGCTTTGTCGGGGTTGGAAAATAGAGTATCTTGATATCCCCCTGAAGGACATCATTAAAGGATGGTGCCTTGATGGTTTGCCATGGAGAACCACAACAAGTCCCTCCCTCCTCGATCGGGGAGGCACTCCGACGTCCGCACGCCCAGCTAGATAGAGTCCCCCACAGGTTCATAGCTAGCCGAGTCCAGGGTGCTGCTTGCCGAGATATGTGCGCTGAAAGACCAGGGCCTGACCGCCGAAGCTGTTGTTGTTGACTTATTTCAAGAACATCCAGCCCCTGAAGGATAGAGTTTACCCAGCTTATCTGTATATTGGGGTCAATGATCCTACCAGAATTACCAACAAACAGACTCCTGATGAGGACTTACTGAGCCGGATTAACTTGATGCTAAGGGGCAAGGTTTCAAATGCTGGTGCCCCCTATCTTATTCTGCTTGGAATCTACCTCCACAGAGTCCTTTTTCTGAATTCATTTCCAACCCTCCTATTCAAGATGGCAATCCGGGTCATAGAGTGTGACCCTCATTGGATAACACCAAGGCTTTCATCGCTCCATTCTGGAGTCTCCCTGAGGCCCAGAGGTAGGCCTACTTCCAGATGCCGACCAACACTGATGAGGCTGAGATGGACGCTGTTCTCAACATGCTGGCTGGAGAATCATCTAACTCTGCCCGCATTGAGTCGATGGCTGTTGCGATTGGGCAGAACCTTGGTGAAGACGAAGAAGTTTAGATCCTAAAGGTGCTCGTCGCCAGCGATCACGCCGGACGAGCTATCCAGCTGCGCCTGATCAGGAGAAAAGAGAAAGATACGACTCCAACGGTTATCATGCCTAGAACAAGATGCTGGTCCCTCAACATCACTCCTCGATGATGGCCCGGCGAGCACCACCCTTGAGGACGATGTTAGAGGTTGTGACGATGCTAGGGTTGGCAGTTGTGTGCTTGATGAGGATGAAGAGGAGGAGGAAGAAGAAATTCCCTTGATTCACAAGAACAGCCGTCGCAGCAGGAGCAGTGTCATCCTGATGCAGGCCCTATCAGGACTTGTCAGCCTCCAAGGGTTGTTGATGTCTCCTTTTGACCATGCGTTAGAAGAGATTATCCCTGAGAACCTTTTATCGGAGCCACCTAAGGTTGACAGTTCCATCGTCCGCTCAGAGGTCCTGGATGATGTTCCTTTGCCATGCGATCCTATCGGGCAAGAGGTAACCCGGATAGTTTCTCGCGCTTCGTCGACCATGGAGGGCGGTCTAGCTCAGGAGGACATGCTGGCCCTCGACACTGCTGATTAGAGTCACTCAGCTCCTCTTGGCATGGCTAAGTGTGCTATAGCTTCGGAAGTTGCCACTAAGGACAACCCAGCCCCTGAGGGTGGTGCTGAGGACGACACAACCCCCGAGTGTGCTAGGCCAGGCTCCTTTTCGACTGCTTCTATGGACGTTCACGTTGGATCCCACTGGTTCAATCTAAGGAACTCGTGGTGACAAATTTGGCTGCCGCTCTCGTCGGTCCGGTCACCTTAGAGGCCAGTGACCCAGATGCTAGGAATCCACTGCCTGCTGATGGAGTTGAGGCCTCTCTGAGTCATGCTCTCAACATTGTTCCTGTTGATGCCCCCTCAACAAGCAGTGCATTAATGCTTCCAGCTTTGGGTCTTCCCCTATTTCTCTCCAATCTTCAGGTTAGTCAACTTTTGCTTCTTACTGTTCATGTTAGCAAACTAGTTCTCTTTCTAATTTTTGAAATTGCAGAATGTCCTTGATTCTATGTCTGTCCAACTGAAATCCTATGGCGCTCCTGTCCCCGACCTAGTTTCATCTTTGATACAGTGGAACCCTCTACTGCTTCAAGGGCAGATAGAAGATCTGAAGGCCTCCAACCTTGGTTAGTGAGTCTGCAGTTTCCTTTTTTGCTATTTATTGCCTTTCTTATCTCGTATATTGTGCTCATCTCTACTGCTTTACTAGCTTTGACTCAGCAGTGCTCTGATGATGAGAAGTATACCCAGAGCCAGGCTGACCTGAACCAAACATCTGCCTTCTTGGACAGTGCTCGCACCTTGAATTTTTCTTTGAATGCTCAGCTTGACTCCAAGAAGATGGCTGTTGGGGACCGTAATTAGGGGTACCCCAAGGCTCCTAATCTCAACTGGTAACCCCCATCAGCACGAAGCTGCAAAGGCCTGATGGGCGCAATTCCGGTCAAGGCTCCGTCCACTCAAGGGACACGATCTCGCCTCACCTGAGCCCAGCCTCGGGCAGGAACGGTAGACCAAGGCAGATTCACGCCTCGCCCGAGGGTCTCCTCAAGCAACGGGCGCACCTTCGACTCGACCGAGGCCCAGCTCGGGTAGGCTTCACGGAGAAGCAACCTTGGCCAGATCGCCTCGCCAGCCGACCGGATCGCAGGAGCATTCAATGCAAGGATCGCTTGACACCTTATCCTGACGCGCGCTTTCCAGTCGACAAGGCCGAAGTGACCGCAGTCACTTCGCCCCTCCACTGACTGACCTGACAGGAAAACAGCGCCGCCTGCGCTGCTCCGACTGCTGTGCCACCCGCCAGGGTGAGGCTAACAGCAGCCAAGTCCAGCCTCGGGCGCCATAGGAATCTCCGCCTCGCCCGACCCCAGGGCTCGGACTCCACCTCGACTCCGGAAGACAATCTCCGCCTCGCTCGACCCCAGGGCTCGGACTCCACCTCGACTCCGGAAGACGATCTCCGCCTCGCCCGACCCTAGGGCTCGGGCTCAACCTCGACCTCGGACGACGGTCTCCGCCTCGCCCGACCCCAGGGCTCGGATCAACCTCGACCTCGGACGACGGTCTCCGCCTCGCCCGACCCCAGGTCTCGGACTCAACCTCGACCTCGGACGACGGTCTCTACCTCGCCCGACCCCAGGGCTCGGACTCAACCTCGACCTCGGACGACGGTCTCCGCCTCGCCCGACCCCAGGGCTCGAACTCAACCTCGACCTCGGACGACGGTCTCCGCCTCGCCCGACCCTAGGGCTTGGACTCAACCTCGACCTCGGACGACGGTCTCCGCCTCGCCCAACCCCAGGGCTCGGACTCAGCCTCGACCTCGGAGGAGCCACTGCCTCGCCTGACCTTGGGCTCGGACCGACCACGCCACAAGGGGGGCCATCATTACCCTACCCCTAGCTAGCCTAGGCTACGGGGAACAAGACCGGCGTCCCATCTGGCTCGCCCCGGTAAAACAAGTAATGATGGCACCCCGCGTGCTCCATGACGACGGCGGTTCTCAGCCCCCTACGGAAGCAAGGTGACGTCAGCAAGGATCCAATACCCCGACAGTTGTGCTTCTACAGGGATCAAGCACTCCTCCGACGGCCACGACGCCACATGAATAGGGCTCCAACACCTCTCCGACAGCCACGTTGGCATGTACATGGGGCTCTGGCTCCTCTCTGCTAGACACGTTAGCACACTGCTACACCCCACCGTTGTACACCTGGACCCTCTCCTTACGTCTATAAAAGGAAGGTCCAGGGCCCTCGTACGAAGGGGGTGGCCGCACGGGAGAACAGGCTGACGCGCAGTCTCACGCCCTCTCTCTCTCTCCCTCGCGTACGCTTGTAACCCCCTACTGCAAGCGCATCTGCCCTGGGCGCAGGACAACACGAGGCCGCGGGTTCCCCTTACTATTTCCCCCCCTTGTGTCTCCGTCTCGCGCTGACCCATCTGGGCTGGGACACGCAGCGACAATTTACTCGTCGGTCCAGGGACACCCGGGGTCGAAACACTGACACTTGGCGCGCCAGGTAGGGGCCTGCTGCGTGTTGACGAACAGCTTCCCGTCAAGCTCCAGATGGGGAGTCTCCAGCAACCTCTCCAACCCGGGACGAAGCTCTGTTTCGGGAGTCTCGAGTTCATGTCCCTCGATGGCAGCTATGACATGATACTCCTTCCTCCGCCACGCGACAACGACAATGGCGGCCGTCAGCCCGCCCACCGGTGGCGGAATCGACGACGTCTTCCCCGCGTGGCGGAAGAACAGCATCCGAGTCTGTCCCGTCACCTTCCTCGTCGACGAGGAAGGAGACGGGGCAATCATGGCCAAGCAGGAGGCGGTGCCTCATCGGCTGTCGAGCGAGTCGACGACGCCGGCGCCCTAGCAGGGGACACGTCGGGCATTGACCTCGCGTTTGAGACGAAGATGAGCGTCGTTTCCCCATGACACGCCAACCCCGAGCAGACGGGCGATGCCAGCACGCTCGCGAAGGACATGCTGGGCGTTAGCCTCGTACCTGAGATAATGGTGCAGTCCGTCCCCAACGTGACTTCTTCACCATCCGTTGATCAAGAGGTATCGTCCGTTTCCCATCCTGTGCCTTTTAGATTCAGCTTCGACCCACCAAGCGACCCCGCTTCGGTGGACGGTTTCATAAAGGCATATCCAAACCTTCTGGGGTACCATATGTGGTCAACCTAGGACCGATTGATGGCCGTCTCGACCTACGAGCCCCTGGGTTCCGAGGAAGACGACGAGCCCCACTCTGGTTGGGATTTCTTCGGGCTCGATAACCCCAGTGCCATGCGGGACATCATGACCGCATGTGACTACTGCCTCTCCAATTGCTCCGATGATAGCCACAGCCTCGGCGACGAGGACTGTGGCCCAAGTCGCGAATGTTTCCACGTCGATCTAGGGGGTCTCGACGAAGGCAACCACCTTGGTATGCCGGAGGACGGCGATCCCCCTAGGCCTGTGCCTCGCGTTGACATCCTTCAGGAGCTAGCTGTGGTCCCAGTCCCTGCGAGGGGTCAGGACACATAGCTCGAGCAAATCCGCGAGATGCAGGCTAGGCTCGACGAGGAAGCAGGACAACTTGTGCAGCTCCGGCTGAACATCGGGCAGGAGCGGGCAGGCCGAGCACCGGCCGGAGAAGCGCGTCATCTGGCCCAGGACGTCCAGCACCGCATCACCGACGATGCCAGGGCAAGGCTGCCCCTGGCTTCCAGTGGGGTCGGCCAGAACCTGGCTGGAGTAGCAATACTACTCCGAGCGATGCCGGAACCATCCACCACCGAGGGACGGCGTATCCAGGGAGAACTCAAGAATCTCCTGGAGGATGCCGCGGTCCGACGGGCCGAAAGCTCTGCCTCTCGAAGGCAGGGATACCCCCCGGAGCATCGCGCCGCGACTTCCCGATTCATGCGGGAAGCCTCGGTCCACACCGGGCGCACGCGGGACGCAGCGCCTGCGGCCCCGGGCCGCCTCGGCAACGAGCACCATCGCCGCGACCATCGAGCCACCTCGACGAGAGGGTGCGCCGAGGCTACCACCCCAGGCGTGGGGGATGCTACGGCAGCGAGGAGGATCGGAGCCCTTCCCCAGAACCACCTGGTCCGCAAGCTTTCAGCCGGGCCATACAACAGGCACCGTTCCCGACCCGGTTCCGAGCCCCGACTACCATCACCAAGTACTCGGGGGAGACGAGGCCGGAACTGTGGCTCGCGGACTACCGGCTGGCCTGCCAGCTGGGTGGAACGGACGATGACAACCTCATCATCCGTAGCCTCCCCCTATTCCTCTCTGACACGGCCCGAGCCTGGCTGGAGCATCTGCCTCCTGCGCAGATCTCCAACTGGGACGACCTGGTCAAAGCCTTCGCCGGCAACTTCCAGGGCACATACGTGCGCCTTGGGAACTCCTAGGATCTCCGAAGCTACCGCCAGCAGCCGGGAGAATCCCTGCGGGACTACATCTGGTGATTCTCGAAGCAGCGCACCGAGCTACCCAACATCACCGACTCAGATGTCATCAGCGTGTTCCTCGCCGGCACCACTTTCTGCGACCTGGTGAGCAAGCTGGGTCGCAAGACTCCTACCAGGGCGTGCGAGCTGATGGACATCGCCACCAAGTTCGCCTCTAGCTAGGAGGCGGTCGAGGCCATCTTCCGGAAGGACAAGCAGCCTCAGGGGCGCCAGCCAGATAACGTCCCCGAGGCGTCCGCTCAGCGCGGCGCGAAGAAGAAGGGCAAGAAGAAGTCGCAAGCGAAACGCGACGTCGCCGACGCAGACCTTGTCGCCGCCGCCGAGCACAAGAACCCTCGGAAGCCTCCCAAAGGCGCCAACTTGTTCGACAAGATGCTCAAGGAGTCGTGCCCCTATCATCAGGGTCCCATCAAGCACACCCTTGAGGAGTGCGTCATGCTTCAGCGCTACTTCCACAAGGCCAGGCCACCGGCAGAAGGTGGCAGAGCCCCCGACAACGACAAGAAGGAAGCCCACAAGACAGAGAAGTTCCCCGAGGTCCATGACTGCTTCATGATCTACAGTGGGCGGGTGGCGAACGCCTCGGCTCGGCACCGCAAGCAAGAGCGCCGGGAGGTCTGCTCAGTAAAGGTGGCGGCGCCAGTCTACTTAGATTGGTCTGACAAGCCCATCACCTTCGACCAAGGCGACCACCCCGACCGTGTGCCGAGCCCGGGGAAGTACCCGCTCGTTGTTGATCCTGTCATCGACAACGTCAGGCTTGCCAAGGTCCTCATGGACAGAGGCAGCGGCCTCAACATCATCTATGCCGACACCCTCGGGCTCCTGCAGGTCGATCTGTCCTCGATCCGGGCCGGTGCGGCGCCCTTTCACGGGATCATTCCTGGGAAGCGCATCCAGCCCCCTTGGACAACTCGATCTGCCCGTCTGCTTCGGGACTCCCTCCAACTTCCGAAAGGAAACCCTCACGTTCGAGGTGGTCGGGTTCCGAGGAACCTACCACGCAGTGCTGGGGAGACCATGCTATGCCAAGTTCATGGCCGTCCCCAACTACACCTATCTCAAGCTCAAGATGCCGGGCCCCAACGGGGTCATCACCGTCGGCCCCACGTACCGACACGCATACGAATGCGACGTGGAGTGTGTGGAGTACGCCGAGGCCCTCACCGAATCCGAGGCCCTCATCGCCGGCATGGAGAACCTCTCCAAGGAGGTGCCAGATGCAAAGCGCCACGCTAGCAACATCAAACCAGCAGAGGCGGTTAAGTCCGTCCCTCTAGACCCCAGCAACGACGCCTCCAAGCAGATCCAGATCGGCTCCGAGCTCGACCCCAAATAGGAAGCAGTGCTCGTCGACTTTCTCCATGCAAACGCCGAGGTTTTTGTGTGGAGTCCCTCGGACATGCCTGGCATACCGAGGGATGTCGCCGAGCACTCGCTAGATATCCGAGCTGGAGCCTGACCCGTGAAGCAGCCTCTGCGCCGATTCGACGAAGAAAAGCGCAGAGCCATAGGTGAGGAGATCCACAAGCTGATGGCTGCAGGGTTCATCAAAGAGGTATTCCATCCCGAATGGCTAGCCAACCCTGTGCTTGTGAAAAAGAAAGGTGGGAAATGGCGGATGTGTGTAGACTACACTGGTCTAAACAAAGCATATCCGAAGGTTCCCTACCCTCTGCCTCGCATCGATCAAATCATGGATTCCACTGCTGGGTGCAAAACCCTGTCATTCCTTGATGCCTACTCAGGGTATCACCAAATCAGGATGAAAGAGTCTGACCAGCTCGTGACTTCTTTCATCACACCTTTTGGCATGTACTGCTACATTACTATGCCATTTGGTTTGAGGAATGCGGGTGCGACATACCAAAGGTGCATGAACCACGTGTTCGGGGAGCACATTGGTCGAACGGTCGAGGCTTACGTCGATGACATCGTAGTCAAGACGAGGAAAGCCTCCGACCTCCTCTCCGACCTTGAAACGACATTCAAGTGTCTCAAGGCGCAAGGCGTAAAACTCAATCCTGAGAAGTGTGTCTTCAGAGTCCCCCGAGGCATGCTCCTGGGGTTCATTGTCTCCGAGCGGGGCATCGAGGCCAACCCGGAGAAAATCACGGCCATCACCAACATGGGGCCTATCAAGGACTTGAAAGGAGTACAGAGGGTCATGGGATGCCTTGCGGCTCTGAGCCGCTTCATCTCGCGCCTCAGCGAAAGAGGCCTGCCCCTGTATCGCCTTTTAAGGAAGAACGAGCGCTTCACTTGGACCCCCGAGGCCGAGGATGCCCTCGGGAACCTAAAGGCGCTCCTTACAAGCGTGCCCATCCTGGTGCCCCCCGCTGCCGGAGAAGCCCTCTTGATCTACGTCGCCGCTACCACTCAGGTGGTCAGCGCCGCGATCGTGGTCGAGAGACGATAAGAAGGGCACGCATTGCCCATCCAGAGGCCGGTCTACTTCATCAGTGAGGTACTGTCTGAGACCAAAATCTGCTACCCGCAAATTCAGAAGCTGCTGTACGTGGTAATTCTGACACGGCGAAAGTTGTGACACTACTTCGAGTCTCATCCGGTGACTGTGGTGTCATCCTTCCCCCTGGGGGAGATCATCCAGTGCCGAGAGGCCTCGGGTAGGATTGCAAAGTGGGCGGTGGAGATCATGGCCGAGACAATCTCGTTCGCCTCTCGGAAGGCCATCAAGTCTCAAGTCTTGGTGGACTTTGTGGCTGAATGGGTCGACACCCAGCTTCCAACAGCTCCGATCCAACCGGAACTCCAGACCATGTTTTTCGACGGGTCGCTGATGGAAACAGGAGCGGGCGCGGGCCTGCTCTTCATCTCACCCCTCGGGAAGCACCTCCGCTACGTGCTGCGTCTCCACTTCCCGGCGTCCAACAACGTGGCCGAGTATGAGGCTCTAGTTAACGGGTTGCGCATCGCCATCGAGCTAGGGGTTCGGCGCCTCGACGCTCGTGGCGACTCGCAGCTTGTCATCGACCAAGTCATGAAGAACTCCCACTGCCGCGACCCGAAGATGGAAGCCTACTGCGACGAGGTTCGGCACCTGGAGGACAAGTTCTACGGGCTCGAGCTCAACCACGTCGCTCGACGATACAACGAGACTGCAGACGAGCTAGCTAAGATAGCCTCGGGGCGGACGATGGTTCCTCTGGACGTCTTCTCCCGAGACCTACATCAACCCTCCATTAAGACCGACGACACGCCCTAGCCCGAGAAGGCCTCGGCTCTGCCCGAGGCGCCCTCGGCCCAGCCCAAGGCACCCTCAGCTCAGCCCGAGGCAGCCTCGGCCCCGCCCGAGGCACCCTCGACCCCGAGGGTGAGGTACTGCGCGTCGAGGAAGAGCGGAATGGGGTCACGCCTAATCGAAACTGGCAGACCCCATACCTGCAATATCTCCACCAAGGAGAGCTACCCCTCGATAGAGCCGAAGCTCGGCGACTGGCGCGGTGCGCCAAGTCGTTCGTCTTGCTGGGTGACGGAAAGGAGCTCTACCATCGTAGCCCCTTAGGCATCCTCCAACGATGCATATCCATCGCCGAAGGTCAGGAGTTATTGCATGAAATACACTCGGGGGCTTGCGGTCACCACGTAGCACCTCGAGCCCTCGTGGGAAATGCCTTCCGACAGGGTTTCTACTGGCCAACCGCGATGGCCGACGCCACTAGGATTGTACGCACCTGCCAAGGGTGTCAATTCTAGCAAGGTAGACCCACCTGCCCGCTCAGGCCTTGCAAACAATACCCATCACCTGGCCGTTTGCTGTGTGGGGTCTGGACCTCGTCGGTCCCTTGTAGAAGGCACCCGGGGGCTTCACGCACCTGCTGGTCGCCATCGACAAATTCTCCAAGTAGATCGAGGTCCGACCCCTAAACAGCATCAGGTCTGAATAGGCAGTGGCGTTCTTCACCAACATCATCCATCGCTTCAGGGTCCCGAACTCCATCATCACCGACAACGGCACCCAATTCACCGACAGGAAGTTCCTGGACTTCTGCGAGGACCACCACATCCGGGTGGACTGGGCCGCTGTAGCTCACCCCATGACGAATGGGCAGGTAGAGCGTGCCAACGGCATGATCCTGCAAGGACTCAAGCTGAGGATATACAACGACCTCAACAAGTTCGGCAGGCGGTGGATGAAGGAACTCCCCTCAGTGCTCTGGAGTCTGAGGACGACGCCAAGCCGAGCCACGGGCTTCACGCCGTTTTTTCTAGTCTATGGGGCCGAGGCTATCTTGCCCACAGACTTAGAATACGGCTCCCCGAGGACGAGGGCATACGACGCCCAAAGCAACCAGACAAACCGAGAAGACTCACTGGACCAGCTGGAAGAGGCTCGGGACATGGCCTTACTACACTCGGCGCGGTATCAGCAGTCCCTGCGACGCTACCACGCCCGAGGGGTTCGATCCCGAGACCTCCAGGTGGGCGACTTGGTGCTTCGGCTACGACAAGACGCCCGAGGGCGCCATAAGCTCACGCCTCCCTGGGAAGGGCCGTTCATCATCGCCAAGATTCTGAAGCCCGGAACATACAAGCTGGCCAACAGTCAAGGCGAGGTCTACAGCAACGCTTGGAACATCCGATAGCTACGTCGCTTCTACCCTTAAGATGTTTTCAAGTCATTCATGTACCTCGTTTACATACCCAAGCAAAGTCTAACCATCAAGGAAGGGTCAGCCTTGCCCCGGCAAAGCCCGACCCTCCCTCGTGGGCTAGAAGGGGGGAACCCCCTCTACGTCAAAATTTTCCTCGGAAAAAGTCTTTCTACCAGAACATATTTCGTGCTTTTCGACTACTTCGATAGTGGAATCCTGAAAACGACGGAGTACACGTAAGCAGGCAAGGCCGACCGAGCCGAGGGACTCCTACGCCTCCGGGATACGGATACCTCACTCATCACGTTCTGCATTAAGTAACTCACGCTCGGATAAGGGATTCGGCTGTCCGAACAAGTCTTAACGCTCGAAAACTTTTTCTGCCAAAACGATTTTTTGTGCCTTCTCGACTATATCGATAACAGAATCCTACGGACGAGTAAGAGTACACGTAAGCAGCAAGGCCTACCGAGCCGAGGGACTCCTACACCTCCAGGATACGGATACCTCACTCATCACCTTCTGCGATAAGTAACTCTCGCTCGGATAAACGATTCTGTTACCGACGAACAAGTCCTGATACTCGAAACAAGGGGAAAAGAAACGTAGCTTTACAACACGACAACGGTATGTTTTGGCCTCGGCGGCCGCAAAAAACATACACACACTACAGACAAACTGTTCCTGCAGGTTCAGACGTCAGTAGGGGAGCAGTAGCACCCTCGACATCGACTCCACCTTCAGCGAAATCCGACCTGGCCTCGGACAGCGACACGGTCGGAGGATCTCCACCTCAAAGGAAGATGTCAGCACCGCGCCTGGGCCATCGCCGCCAGGGTCTCCTCCAGGAACCCGGCCCAAGCAGACGACCAGACCGGCCGCTCCGTAGCCTTAGCCAGCTGTCCCCTGAGGACACCAGCCCGGCTCATGGCCTCGGCAGCCCGACTCCAGGGTTGGTCCCCTAGTGGACGACCTGGCCAGGTCCCAGCCGCCACTGCTACGCCTCCTCGGCTTGGGAAGTCCCCTACTCCTGGGCCGACGAAGTTTCTTCTCCAGCCGACTCCGCCTCTGTTCATGCTGACACCGTTGCCTCCGGCTTCGGCTCATCGCAGGGTAGTCGAGGGTTCCTTCACTAAGAAAGAGAAGCCTTGAGCGGCAAGACCGACCGAGCCGAGGGACTCCTACGCCTCCGGGATACGGATACCTCACTCGTCACCTTTCGCACAGGGCAACTCACACTTGGTTAAACGGTCCAGCTAGCCGACAGGCGAGTCCTGGCGCTCGAAATGGGGAAGAAACACGGCTTTACGCCCAAATACACAGATGTTCAGGCCCCGACAGCCGCAATGAACATACGCCGGCACTCAAGATGCCATTACAAACGGGACTTCGGTTCCGTTCCCGTGGGTATGAACAACCTCCATACCAGGAGGCCCGCGGGACGACGAACTCCAAGCGGCTCACCGCCGCCCGCTCCGACAGCAGCGACAACGACCTCCGTCCCGGGCGGCAAGACAGCTGCAGCAACGGCTTCAGGGCAAACGCTGCGGCGGAAAAGCTCTCACCCACAAAGGACGAGAACCAGCCATTCAAGCCAGGGAGACGGAGGTCCAGGGGTGCAGGCGGAGTTGGCGATCTCGTCGGCAGAGAAACCTTCTCCGGCTGCTGCCACCACATCACCGACGGCGGCGTCCACCTCTCCACCAACACCGCACCAGCGGGCGCTGGCCGCCCCGAAGCGCACCAGCAGGTCCTCACTCCCGCCCTCGCCGAGGCCGCCCCAGAACATGAGCACCGCCCTCGCGGCGTACTACGTGCTGGGCAACCCTCTAGCACGGCTATCGGCGCGAGGAAGACCTGGACGTGGCCGGCCCGTACGTGGCGCGGCCACCGCCCGGACGAAGGACAGAACGCTGCACCCTGTCCAGGAAGCAGCGGTTCGCCTTCCCCCGCATGGCTGAAGGAAGCCTCCGTGGGGCTGGAGGATGCCTTTCTCCCCCAAACGCCGGGGGAAGAAAAGGGTTACCGGCCCACGCTGAGGCAACCCCCCACTCGGTGCGCTCCTCTGCCCCAGCAAGGATGACGAAGATCCTTAAAGCTGAGGGCGGGGCAGAGGCCGCAGCCCAGCTTGCTTCTCCCCACCATCGAACTGGTGGTCACCGTCTTGGGTGACCATCGGCGAGGGGATGCAGCCGGGCTGCACGACGAAAATCCTTAAAGCCGAGCGATGGCTGAAAGGTGCTGACCTCCACAAGGCTGCGCTCCTCCAACGATAGCAAGAGCAAAGCGGCGCGGGCGCTCCGCATCCGTGGGCTCGGAAGGCGGAAGGACGCGACGCATGAGGAAAGTGCGAAGGCATGGCTACCACCCAGGAGGTCGATCCCTTTTTAAAGGCGACTCTCCCCACTTGCGTCCTCAGCCGTCGCGGACTGAGTCTTCACCAACACGCTCTAAGGTCCTCCCCCTATGACACGGGGGCTGGGCCCCACGCGACATGCAAGCTACCCAAGGATAGAAGAAGCCAAACCGCCGCACGTGGAGCGTGTAACTGCCCAGCGGTTACAAGCACTCCTCCACTTTCGCCTAGACCAGCGGGTGAAAGGGCGGACCGCCATGCAGGCGGCATGCAACTACACCAAGGGGGCGCACCCTTTCAACTTCGACACATCCAGCATGGAGGCCCAGGCCCACATATCATGTAACCGGTGCGCCGGTTACTACGTGCGAAAAACTGCACCGCCACTCGGGCCAGCGCCGCGCCTTCTCGACTACGGAACCGGTGCCGTGACTCGAGGCAACCCTGCGCATGGCCCAGCAGTGCCAACCAGGCACGCTGGTCATGGGTCAGTCAGCCGCGGAAGAAGGCGCGACGGTCAACATGGCCAGAAGTGGGTCGACAGTAATGGCGGCAGCAGGCGAGCGGAAGCGGCGGTCAAATCGTCTGCAGGCTCACGTCCTCTCCTGGAACAGCGAGAGAGCCCTCTCCCACGGCGTGAAGACGACGCGCCCGTGTTCCGTTCATCGAACGGCTCACGCATGCACAACGGCTGCCCCGTGAACCACTCGTCCCGTCGCATTAACTCTGCAGCAGGGCAGGCGACACCTTTAGTAGGTGGAGCAGGCGACGCTTCACCTCCGCCGTAATGACCGCGTCAAAAAAGGTGCGCCACGTCGTTCAATTTTGTATCCTTTTCTTCTTCCCCTTTCTCTCTCTTGCTACAGGGACCGGGAAAGGGGGATACTCCGAAAGGGATCCTTCTCCGCGAAGGAAGCGGGTCCCGAGCCCTCCTACAGATAAGAGGTTCGAAGGCTGGCCCCACGGAAGGGTTCAACAACCGCCTCAGAGCACTCGGGCTCCGCGCCCACTACTGGTCAGAGGTTCGAAGGCTGGCCCCTCGGAAGGGTTCGATAGCCGCCTCAGGCCACTCGGGCTCCGCGCCCACTACTGATCAGGGGTTCGTAGGCTGGCCCCCCGACAGGTTCGACAGCCGCCCCAGAGCATGCAGAGTGAGGGATGACTCTAGGTACGTTCGATACATAACTAAGGCTCGGGCTACGCTCCCGAGGTACCCTAGGACATTTCCGAGACCAGCAGGAATGATTCTATAACAGAATCCCATCAGAGGGAGGCATCGAGCCCTCGGACCCTATCGAACGGGACCGGGTCCGGCAAATCACCTGCAGGTACTTTTGGAGTGCGCCTCTGGGCCACTAGCCGACCCTTATCGAACGGGGCACGGGCGTCCACTCGGATCACCCGTTAGCAACTCACTGGAGACACCATGTTCGGCGCCCTCCGAGGGCAACATGGCGCTTTCCCCCCTCCTCCTTGCGGAAAGGCGACGAAGGGGCTTATGAAAAAGCCGAGTCAGCCCTTGATCGTCCTCTCGCCCTGTGTAGAGGCTCGGGGGCTGCTCTCGCAAACCCGGCTCCGGCCAAACCGTTGACGGCGTCAACATACCAGCCCAAGAACTCGGAACCTGACTATGCACCCGGGCAACGACCAGTTCGCATGAGGGAACAACCAGATCGGCCGAGGCATCACGAAAGACATTAAGACCTCGAAGGAGTAAAACCACTCCTCCGAGGCCTCGGGGGCTACACCCGGTGGGTGCGCTTGCACGCACCCACCGGGATAAAATGCAATCGAGAAAGGTAGGTCCCCTTGCAAAAAAGTGTGACAAAGCCTCCAAGCGAGCACCCACAATCCCTTTGAGGCTCGGGGGCTACTGTCGGGGACCGTAATTAGGGGTACCCCCAAGGCTCCTAATCTCAGCTGGTAACCCCCATCAGCACGAAGCTGTAAAGGCCTGATGGGTGCAATTCTGGTCATGGCTCCGTCCACTCAAGGGACACGATCTCGCCTCACCCGAGCCCAGCCTCGGGCAGGAACGGTAGACCAAGGCAGATTCACGCCTCGCCCGAGGGTCTCCTCAAGCAACGGGCGCACCTTCGACTCGACCGAGGCCCAGTTCGGACAAGCTTCATAGAGAAGCAACCTTGGCCAGATCGCCTCGCCAGCCGACCGGATCGCAGGAGCATTCAATGCAAGGATCGCCTGACACCTTATCCTGACGCGCGCTTTCCAGTCGACAAGGCCGAAGTGACCGCAGTCACTTCGCCCCTCCACTGACTGACCTGACAGGAAAACAGTGTCGCCTGTGCTGCTCCGACTGCTGTGCCACCCGCTAGGGTGAGGCTGACAGCAGCCAAGTCCAGCCTCGGGTACCATAGGAATCTCCGCCTCGCCCGACCCTAGGGCTCGGACTCCACCTCGACTCCGGAAGACAATCTTCGCCTCGCCCGACCCTAGGGCTCGGACTCCACCTCGACTTCAGAAGACAATCTCCGCCTCGCCCGACCCCAGGGCTCGAGCTCAACCTCGACCTCGGACGACGGTCTCCGCCTCGCTCGACCCCAGGGCTAGGACTCAACCTCGACCTCAGACGACGGTCTCCACCTCGCCCGACCCCAGGGCTCGGACTCAACCTCGACCTCGGACGACGGTCTCTGCCTCGCTCGACCCCAGGGCTCGGACTCAACCTCGACCTCGGACGATGGTCTCCGCCTCGCCCGACCCCATGGCTCAGACTCAACCTCGACCTCGGACGACGGTCTTCGCCTCGCTCGACCCCAGGGCTCGGACTCAGCCTCGACCTCGGAGGAGCCACCGCCTCGCCCGACCTTGGGCTCAGACCGACCACGCCACAAGGGGGGCCATCATTACCCTACCCCTAGCTAGCTCAGGCTACGGGGAACAAGACCGACATCCCATTTGGCTTGCCCCGGTAAAACAAGTAATGATGGCACCCCGCGTGCTCCATGACGACGGTGGTTCTCAGCCCCCTATAGAAGCAAGGAGACGTCAGCAAGGATCCGACAGCCCCGACACCTGTGCTTCTACAGGGCTCAAGCGCTCCTCCGACAACCACGACGCCACATGAACAGGGCTCCAACACCTCTCCGACAGCCACGTCGGCATGTACATGGGGCTCTGGCTCCTCTCTGCTAGACACGTTAGCACAGTGCTACACCCCCCGTTGTACACCTGGACCCTCTCCTTACGTCTATAAAAGGAAGGTCGAGGGCCCTCGTACGAAGGGGGTGGCCGCGCGGGAGAACAGGCTAACGCGCAGTCTCACGCCCTCTCTCTCTCTCTCCCTCGCGAACGCTTGTAACCCCCTACTGCAAGCACATCCGCCCTAGGCGCAGGACAACACGAGGCCGCAGGTTCCCCTTACTATTTTCCCCCCTTGTGTCTCCGTCTCGCGCCGACCCATCTGGGCTGGGACACGCAGCGACAATTTACTCGTCGGTCCAAGGACCCACCGGGGTCGAAACGCCGACAATGGCTTATGAGGTAAATTTTCTTGACTGCTTCCGCTTTGCTTTCTTTACTTCGATGCTCAGTGCTGTTCTTGCTTGCAGGAGGAGAGACAAACGCTCATTACTTCTCGCGACAATCTAGACAGATTATATCGCGACGCCAGCAATTCCTTGACTATTCTGGAGAGGAGTCATCGCTTCACCATGTGTGACATGGACCATCATTGGGATGAACTGAGGGCATCCTAGTCTAAAGTGTCTCGACTTGGTAAGCTGCTATCTTCCAAGGATTCTATCATCAAAGAACTACGTGCTTCAAAGAAGCTTGTTACTCAAGATCTGGAGGCCACCCGCCTCAACATCAAGGCCTTAGAAGATGACCGTGTCATCATGAAGGCGATGTGCGACAAGGCCATGGACAAGGTTGTTCGCGCCGAGCGGATCCTGATGAGGAGGCCTGGTGTTGTGGTGTCTGAAGACATTATTGCCGATGTTCTTGCTGCGCCTGCTGTCGTGAGCCGACCCTCTTCTTCTACTACTCCTGTAGCCGAGGCTTCCTGCAAAAATGCTCCTGCACAGTGATTCGTTCAAATCGAAAACACTTTTTCATTGAGTTATTACTTTTTAGTGAAATAATGTATTATGAATTCCACGTGCGTGTAATTGCGCTACGTTTGAACTGATCGTTCTGTTAGCAGGGTGCTGAAACCACCCTCGGGCATGTGAACGAGTTACTTTTCTTTGAAGTGCTCCCATTTTGAGTTGATTATTTTGCTAGTAGGGTATAGTGTTCACCCTGAGTCACGCAGGTGTGATCATGTCGTATCGACTTAAGGCGTTTCCGACTTAAGCCGACTTCTCTGTTAGCAGGGTATAATGATCACCCTGAGTCGTGTAAGCGTGAGCATGTCGCACCGACTTAAGGTGTTTCCGACTTACGTCGATTGCTCCGTTAGTAGGGTATAGTGATCACCCTGAGTCATGTAAGCGTGAGCATGTCGCACTGACTTGAGGCGTTTCCAATTTAAGCCGATTGCTCTGTTAGTAGGGTATAGTGATCACCCTGAGTCGTGTAAGCGTGAGCATGCGTCACATCGACTTAAGGCGTTTCTGACTTAAGTCGATTGCTCCGTTAGTAGGGTATAGTGTTCACCCTAAGTCATGAAAGAGTGAGCATGTCGCATCGACTTAAGGCGTTTTTGACTTAAGCTGATTGCTCCGTTAGTAGGGTATAGTGATCACCCTTAGTCGTGTTGTGCTGATTTCGAATTGAGTTCAACCTTGGTCAGTTGTTGATCAAGAACTTGCATGCCTTGGAAAATGGAAGCTTTATTGATAATGAATCCTTCTGCTTACAAGGTACAACTTGTCCTTAAGAGTTTTGAGGCATTGCTAGGGGTAGAATTTTCTGAGGTGCTCGATATTCCATGAATTCCCCACTTCGGTGCCGTCCATCTGGGTCAGCCTGTAGGATCCCAGTCGTGTGACTTTTGCGATAATGAATGGTCTTTCCCACGGTGGTGACAGCTTGTGTCGTCCCTCCCCCGTTAGCACTCAATGGAGGACCAAGTCTCCTACTGCGAAGGATCGATGCCGCACCGCTTTGTCGTGGTAGCGCCTCAGCTTCTGCTGGTATCTGGCCGACTGAATTACCACATTTAGTCATTCTTCCTCTAGTACATCGATGTCCTTAGCCTGGTTGCTTCTGCTTCGACTATGCTTTCGAACATTAATTTGGGCGCTCCGAAGATTAGATCTGCTGGTAGCACTGCTTTCGATCCATACACCATGAAGAATGGGGTGTTTCCGTGTAAAGCTCAGCTCGGCTGGGTTCGCAAGCTCCAGACTACATATGGCAGTTCCCTGATCCATTTCCCTGCGAGCTTCTCGCTCTTGTCGAACACCTTTTCCTGAGTGCATCGAGTATCATCCTGTTGGCTCTTTCCACCTGCCCATTAGCTCTTGGGTGTGCCACTGATGCATACTTGATCTAGATGCTCCTCCGCTCGCAGAAGTCAAGGAACTCCGAACTAGTGAAGTTAGATCCCAGGTCAGTGATGATGCTGTTAGGTATTCCAAACCCGAAAATTATTTCCTGAATGAACTCCACTGCCTTTGCTGAGGTCAAAGAAGCGATTAGCTTGTATTCTATCCACTTTGTAAATTTGTCGATGGCAACCAGTATGTGAGTATATCCTCCTTGAGCTTTCTTGAAGGGCTCGATCATGCCCAGTCCCTAGCATGCAAACAGCCAGGTCACAATAATAGTCTGCAACTATTGTGCAGGTAGATGCTGCTGCTTTGATAGAAATTGGCATGCCTCACACTTCTGGACTAACTCGGCTACATCATTCTTCGCAGTCGGCCAGTAGAAACTGGATCTGAAAGCCTTTCCCACCAGAGTTTGTGACGCTGCATGTATGCCACATTGCCCAGCACGGATCTCATCTAACAGCTGTGTCCTAGTAGCCGAGTAGATGCACTTCATGAGGACCCCTCCTGCACCTCTTCTGTACAGCAGCCCCCCTATGATGGTATAGTGGCCCGACTGTCTTGTGAAGCATTCCGCCGTAGCTTTGTCATCTGGTTCTTCCTCGTTTCTTATGTATCTGATGATTGGCTCTCTCCAGTCATTGGGATCCGCCTCTGTCTGACTCAGAACGTGGCATTCTTCCATCTGATCTATGGTGACACTCGGCTGGTGTATTTCCTGGATGAAAACCCCAGTGGAACTTGAGCCCGACTGGACCCTAGCTTCGACAATGCGTCAGCCGCTGCATTGCAATCCCTTTCCACTTGGTGGATTTCTAATCCTTCGAACTTGTCCTCCAGCTTCGCACCGCTGCACAATATTTGTTCATTGAGTCGGTCGAGCAATCCCAGTCTTTGTTTACTTCACTTATGACCACCAGTGAGTCACCGTACACCATTAATCTCTTGATGCCGAGTGAAACTACGATGCTTAGCCCGTGGACCAGTGCTTCGTACTCTGCTGCATTATTGGATGCTAGAAATAAGAGCTATAGTGCATACTTGAGTTGTTCTCCTTTGGGAGCGATAAAGAGAATTCCTGCCCCTGCTCCTTGCAGTCTCAACGAGCCATCGAAGTACATCCTCCATATTTCAGTGACCTCTAGGCTTTCCAGGACTTGGTGCTTAGTCCACTCTGATATGAAGTCGACCAGTGCCTGAGTTTTTATCGCCGGGTGGGGTCAGAACTCTATATCATGAGCTTCGAGCTCGCACGCCCACTTGGCTATTCTCCCAACAACTTCCTTGTTGTGAAAATATTGCCTATTAGAAATCCTGTGACTACTATGGCTTTGTGGTCGTCAAAGTAGTGACGGAGCTTGCAAGCGGTTAGAAGTACCGCGTATAACAGCTTCTGAACTTGAGGATACCTTATCTTTGAGGGTCCGAGGACTTCGCTGATGAAGTAAACCGAATGCTGCACTGGGTATGCGTGCCCTTCTTCCGCCCGCTCGACTACTAACGTGGTGCTTACCATGTGAGTCGTGCAGGAGATATATAGCAGCAAAACTTCTACCGGCTGACCGGGCGTAGCTCAGTGTGGTGGCTTGAGTACTAGCAGAGTGGTTAGGAATTTCTTCAATGCCTCTAGAGCCTCCTATGCTTCTGTGGTCCACTGAAATTAGTCCACCTTCTTGAGTAATTTATAGAATGGCATTCTTTTCTCGCCTAGCCTTGGTATGAATCTGCTTAACGCTGCCATGCACCCAGTGAGCCTTTGCACCTTTTTCTGCAACCGCGGCGGTCCCATCCTCATAATGGCCTCAATCTTCTCTGGATTTGCTTCTATTCCCTGATGACTGACAATGAACCCGAGTAGCTTTCCGGCTGGCACTCTAAATATGCATTTTTCTGAGTTTAGCTTCCATCGGTAGCGTCTCAAGCTGTTGAAGACTAGTTGCAGATCCTCGATGAAGTTTTCTGAGTTTTCTGTCTTGATAACCACATTGTCGACATAAGCTTCCACCCGCTTGCCAAGTGATTGGCTAAGCATGTATGGATGGCTCTCTTGTAAGTCGCTCCAGCGTTCTTGAGGCCGAACGACATGTAGGTATAACAGAAGGCTCTAAATGGTGTGATGAAGGTGGTCTTCTCCTCGTCCTCTTTCGCTAGGCTGATCTGATGATACCCAGAGTAGCAGTCTAGGAAGGAGAGCATAGAGCAGCCAGTGGTTGTGTCAACTACCTGATCTATCCTAGGGAGCCGAAGGGATCCTTCGGGTAATGTTTGTTGAGATCAGTATAGTCGACGCACATGCACCAATCAACTTTATTCTTTTTGAGTACAAGAACAGGGTTTGCTAGCCACTCAGGGTGCAGTACTTCTCTAATGAATCCTGCCAACACTAGGCGAGCTAACTGTGCACGAATAGCTTCTCTTTTATCGGGCGTGAAACGACACAACTTCTGTCGAATCGGTCTCGCCTGAGGATACACTTTAAGTTTGTGCTCGGACAGTTCTCTTGGGACTCCCGGCATGTCCGTAGGTTTCCATGTGAATACATCCCGGTTATCTTGCAGGAACCAGACGAGCGCGCTTTCCTATTTGTCGTCGAGGCTATTGCTGATGATGGCAGTCATGCATTCAACAGAGAATCCCAAATTAATCCTTGTAGTTTCTTTAGTCGACCACATAAAGGTCGCGGCCTGAGCTTCATTCGAGGGGATCGTGAGACTTTCTTCCTCCAGTCTGCTATTCGCCTGTGTGGGAAGGGCTACCGGGGGCCCGACGGTGACAGCTGTTTGGATGGCGCCCCGAAAGCACTCTGTGATGCCTTGGAAGTCGGCGCGCACGATGATGATCCCTTGAGGTCCCGACATCTTTAGTATCATGTATGGGTAATGTGGAATAGCCATGAATTTCACCAGTCCGGATCTTCAGATGATGGTGTTGTCCCCGCAGTCGAAGCATGCCACCTGTAACACCCCTGGTGTTACTAGCACTAAAACATGAGCATAAAGTCATGTGCATTGACATTTTATGTGTTTGTTACACCTAGAGTGCATTCACTAGGTAAAAATTTCAAAGAAATTGTGATGATAGGACTTGGTGTGTAATAAACCCTAGGGTAGGGTACTTAACCCTGAATTACGACTTATGGGTGAAAGTGAAGCTTAATGAGTAAAAAGCTCATAAGACATGAGAAATGGTCATAAGGTATCACATTTGATGGACTTTAGTGGCACAAAAACCCTAAACTACTCAAAACCCTAAAATAAACCCTAGAAAACCCTAACTCGAATCCTAGGGGGTAAATGTAAATTCTAGGCACTTTTGGACCAAAGTGCAAATGGAAAAATGATAATACACCACAAACCAAGTAACTTTTGTATTGAAGAATTTCCAAGTTGTATGATGGAATTTGGACTTATTTGCAAAAGGGTCACATGAGTACTATGTGACTAAGTCTGAAATTTCAGTTGAATGGGGTCAACTTTGGAGATCTACATCTCTCAATCCTTAAGGATTTTACCCTAGGTCAACACATCAAATTTGTAGAGCTATGATAGGGGTATAACTTTGCTTAAGTTACCGAGCCTTGATGCTATAGAAAAATTGGAGTTAAATGGGTTCAAAGTATGGCTGTCAGTCACCAATGAAGGCTGATATTGGTCTGACAGTGAGTTTTGATGAACTTTGGACTCGATTCAAGCTCGATGGAGTAAGTAAATGATCAAGGTTTCTATAGTCGAATTGTAGCTAGTTTATAGAGCTACAACTTTGGTGTAGATGGATCAATAGCTCACAACATGAAAAATGGAGAATGAAGCTTCTCAACTCGCTCTGATAGACACATTGATGAAGGTGGCCATTGTACAGTAACTAAAGAAGATCTTAGGTGCGTTGCACCTCGCCGCCGGTGACCTCACGCCAGGATTCGCGCCGGCCGCTGCGATTTGTGCCCAGTGCAAAGTGGATAACTGAGGGGAGTAAAAGATCTTAGCGCCCAGATTGGCTCGGACTCAGTCACTGTTGAGTTCACCGTACCCACTTGGTCTGCGGCCGACCAAAATGATCTTCGCCGATGTTGGCCGCTTACTGATCATGCGCCACATGCCTGGGAGGTTTAACACGTCGCAGTGAACCCTTGTAGCAAGCCCGTCCATTGTCGGAGGCCTTGCCACGGTGACAGCCACAATCACCCACGTTAGTACATTTCCCCTCTCTCCGACCGCCAGCACACTTCCTTCAATGCCGCCGCTAATGGACATTATAAATCAATGCCCTAGTGAGCTCCGTTAGGTTGTCATGAAGCCATAGCACCCACCCTTGCCTCTGATTAGCCACCACAACGCCCGAATTTCCTTTTTCCCCCAATTCAGTTCTCCACGCCGCCGTGAGTGAGCTCGCCGTGGCCAGCCTTCTGCAGGTCAGTTCAAGCTTCCTTAATTGGTGTTCTAGCCTCCCTCGTGTCCTTGATAGCTCACAGACCCATTCAATTGAACTAAACCGCATTGGATTGCCCTGAACACCATAGTTTCCTCTCGGTTTTCGCCATCGTCATGAGCAGACATGCTCCGGGCCAATTTAGTGCAATTGATGGAGGGATTAGTGTCGCCGAGGGTGGAATTAGGTGTTGTGCAACGGAGGGGCCTAGTCGTTGCATTTTCCGGCCGGTACAAGCTCACCGGAGCAACTGCTCCACCGTCCATGGTCGGGGATCTCACCTTGTGAAGAAACAGAAAAGGAGGGGCCTCGGTGCAGATGTCAGAGACACATGTGAATAGTGCATGGGGTTCTTTACTGCTTGTTCAAAAAGCCAAGGTCTTCTGTGTAAAACCACCAACGCGGGCGCGCGCAACGCGTTTTGCCTAAGCGTGGGCCGTATCAGGCTGGTTTCAGCTCGTTACTATTCATCCTTTCTCTTTTTGTTTTTCTACTAGGCTTAGAGAAATTGTAGACAATTCTATAAAATGATAAAAATATGAGACCAATTTTACTAGACTCCTAAATTTCTCTAGTATTTGATAAAAATAGTTCCAAGATTTTTAGTCCAAACCAAGAATTATTTAGTGTTTAAGAGGGTTTAAACCTAGACTTTTGGAATTTTAGAATTTACTAAATAACTCCAAAAATCATAAAACTTTTTGGGTAAACTTAATTTGATAATTAGAACCCATGGGTGAAGTTTGACATTTGTTGGACATAGTTTGATTCCCAAACCCAAAACCCTAGCTTTCTAGATAATAGTTGCCTTATTCTAGAGGAATGCTGACTCAGAAAACCCTAGTTTTCCTGGTGTACCGTGAAGGAAAGTTGTATTCAAGACACAACTTGAAGAATCTCTGTTACAATTGCATCTTCATAGCATCACATGAGCATTCATGTATATGTATGGTTATGTATAGAAAACGGAGAATAAGTGTTGAAGAAGAAGAAGAGACTACACCACCAGCTAAAAATTCACCTGCCGGGAACTGCTTTTATTTTGATATCTGTGGAACAGATCATGACTCCCCTACAACACAAGGCAAGCCCCGGTGCATTTGCCACCTCCTTGCTGTTTTAAAATCATTATCACCTTGTTTGATGCATTAGGTGATAGGAGTTGTGTGCTAAACAGCTGATGCATTTCCTTCCTTGGAAAATTGATTACCTTACCTTGATACCCTTTTATAAAAAGGATTTTTATGATACTTAGCCTTGCTTTAGAGAAACAACATGTTTCGTTTTAAAAACAAAAGGTGATGCTTCACAGTGGATGTGAATGTTTTCAAAAATAAAACTTGATGGTGGATCCATCATCGCCGTGATGGGTTTAACATCGGACAAGATGTACCTCTGCCAGGTACCAAACTTTGGGATTGTAAATGATAAAGCTGAGACCGGGCGGGTGACTTGCACGAGAAGAGAGTCTCGTTGTAGTGTCTCCGTCTGAGTCGCTTAAGGACCGTGTCGATGTGGGCCTGCTGTCCGAGGACCCTTTAACTAGTCACATGCCTCGTCATGGGTAAGCTTTGCCTCGGGCAGACTAATACCAGAAAGGACAACACGCAATGGGAGTCGAGAGGTGGCAAGAGTAGCGTGTACCCTCCGTGGCAAGAGGCTGGATGGTGGTGTATCTGTGCTCTCGGTTGGCGTGAACCTGGTCTAGTCTTAAGAAACTCAGTGGCGAGTTGACATATGCAAGGGTAAGTGCTACATATGTCGTGTGATTGGAGATCCTCAGCTGAGTATTAATCGATTCGGATCACCATTACTTCTTGGACATGAAGACTTGGTCACTGACTTACACGTAGCATTCCAGTAAACATAAGGGTTGATAAAAGACGGCTAGTGCAGATCAAGTGCTTGAACTAGGGTAGAAAGAACTCTAGTTACAGGTAATGACTTAAACTGATAATAAAATTGGATTTTTAAGGATCCACTATTAGTAACCATTTCTGCAAACAGAGTCTTTGATTCTTGAATAGCCTTACCTTGACTCCCTCAAGCTAGCATATCCTTGAGAGTCTTTTCTTTTAACGGGTAAGACTTGCGAAAGTACACTCCATACTCAGGGTTTCCGAACCCATGTTGTTGTAGGTGAGGATACAGCAGAGTTTTGCTGTTTCTGTTCAAAGGTGGTACCCAAGGAAGAGCCCCAACAGTGAAGTTGGTCGCGAGAGGATGTTGGCCTCCCACTTTGAAAACAATAAACTTGTGTGCGGGAGGGTGTTTTGCCTCCCTGGTCTGTAATAATAATACTTTATGCACTCGTAATACCCTGGTATTGTAATAATAATACTCTCTCTATATATATTTTATGAATGTAAATTAAGTTATTGTAATATGCTTCCGCTTATTCTATCCTCCGATGTGATGTAATATCTGCGTGACGGGTGAAGCGCTCTTGGGCGAAATGATGAGGATACAATTACCAAACTTGTCGAGTGATTATGTGCATCTACAGGGTTGTCCAAAGTCCTTAGGACAAGGACAACTACAGGTGGGCCTAATACCTTGGGAGGTTCCGTCACAGCTGGTATCAGAGCGAAGCCCATCTCTACAGATATTACGTAATACTTCAAAAGAATTTTCAAATACTCACCTAGAAATATTGTTTCATTCTTACCTTACCACTTTCTGGTAGTCCCTTATCTTATAAATTTGGGTAACAGAGTGCAATATATAGGAAGTTGGGAATCAACAAAAGTTGATTCCATAATTATTAGGTTATGCATGCACCATGTTTAAAATTGTACTAATAAAGCTTACCCTCTTATGGAGATATGGCACGAACAAGGAAAACATCACACAAATCTACTGGACCTTTTGGTGTGCCTCGTCATTAGCTAGCCCCCAGACATGAAGGGAGTAGTAGTGACAGCAATGACCCAATTGAAGACCTGGAAGCCAAGGTGGAACAACTTTGGTTAGAGCTACGTCACCGGAATATGGCATGGGCGCAGGACAGCCACCGTATAGCTGAATTATCAGCTAATGTCAGCCGCTTGCAATATGAGATCTCAGAACGGGATTCGGCCATTGATTGGGTCGTCAACTCGCGTTCTATCACTTGGGACCGCAAAGCAAAAGCTCGAGCTCGTGTGGCAGAGCTTAGTGCGTCCCTCGACAGCCTGCAAGTGTACTGTAATACTTTATATGAGGAAGTACATGTACTGTATGCTCGAATGCACCCGGACGTGCCCTCTGACGCTGCTGCAATGGGAGCTGGACCATCAGGGACAGCAAGTGAAGGACCTGATGGGGAGTTGGACCTTTTTAGGCCCCCTTCTTCCATGAACCTTGCTGACGAACGGTCTCCTGCCGCAGGAAATGAAGCAACAAAGGATGACAAACTAGAATAGTATAGTTTAGATGTTATACTTATGTAAAAAAAAGTACTGAAGTCAAGTTGTACGCTGGAGTCAGTATAATTATTACATTTTGGTAATGTAATATGATGGTGTGTGCTGGCATGTTATATTTTTTTTCCAAATGTTTCTTTGCCTCAGATGCCATCACGGACTCGTGCACATGATGGTGCCGGGACTTCCCGCGGTCGGGAGGATACTCCTAACCCTCCACCAGTACCACCGACTTTGGCCTAGGCTATCGCTGCCCTGGTCAATGCCACTGCGGATAATACACGCTTCTTGTGCGAAATGGCGGACAATCAGTTCCAACAGCATGGTGGGAGAGCTCCTCCTCAAGGACCGCGTGAAACTACATACTTGGAATTTTCTGAGACTCGACCCTCGCTCTTTATTAAAGTAGAAGAACCTCTAGAAGCCGATGAGTGGGTAAGAGTTATGGAATAGAAGTTTGGGCTGATTCGCTGCATGGAGATGCAGAAGCCACTGTTTGCTGCACAACAGCTGAGAGGGCCTGCCAGTACTTGGTGGGCAAATTTTTTAGCAGTTCAACCGGCTGGACATCAGATCACTTGGGAGGAATTCAAGCTAGCATTTCGGGAGCATTATGTTCCAGAGGGAGTGCTCCATATGAAACAAGAAGAATTTATCCGGTTAAAGCAACGGGGAGATACTGTAATGTAGTATCTCAACAAATTCAACCATCTATCTCAGTATGCCATTGACCAAGTGAATATAGATCTAAATAAAAAGAATTGTTTTATGAGGGGACTTAATGACAGGTTGCAACGGAAAATGGCAACATGTCTGGATCTTACCTACAGTAGGGCTGTCAGTACAGCACTAGCAGTGGAAGCCAAAAATACCAGGCATGGAAAATCAAAGGGGTTTGCAGGTGAAAGGTCAAATCAAGGACCTAAGAAGAGAACCAGGTTGGTGATCCGACCTTTTAATCAAAATCGTTCTTCACCTCGCCCACCTTTCTATCCATTCAAACAGCCTGTTTTCATTCGTCCCACTACTGCCCCCGCTCTTACCAATCAGCCGAGTAACCCTGGTACTCGTTTTCCTGCTCTCCCTAGTTCTTCCACTGGTTGCTCCAATTGTGGATAGTCCGGACACTTCATCAAGGACTGCCCGTATCCGAAGTAAAATAAAACCAATTTCCAACAGAACTCTAGGAACTCCAACCAAGGAAAGGGGAACACGGCAAATCCTTCAACGGGCAAGAACTTCAAGAAAATTGGACGGATTTATTATACCCAAGTGGCTACAACACCGAAGGGCGAGCCAATAATGATGGGTACGTTCCTTGTTGCCAATTACCCAGCAGTTATTCTCTTCGATTCTGGTGCATCACATACCTTCATAAGCAAGAATTTTGTGGAAAAGCATTGCATTCCATGCACTAAATCAAGTGAAGGATTTATTATCCACTCACCTAGGGGACAGATATTTACTAAGGAAGTAGCCTTCCACATACCAGTAATATTGGCCAGACGGGAATTTCCCACCAACATGATTGTTTTAAAAGGTCAAGACATAGATGTAATTCTGGGCATGAACTAGTTAGCCCAGCATAAAGCCATCATCAATATAGACTTAAGGACCATCAAGTTGAGTTATGGTCATGAAGAGATTCAATTGTCCATCCCTATAGCTGTCCTAGCCAAACCATCTAGACAAGTCTATGAAGCTATCGTGCAAGAAATTCAGGATATTTCGGTGGTATGTGAATTCCCGGATGTCTTTCTTGAAGATTTGTCTGGGTTGCCTCCAGAAAGGGATGTAGAGTTTGTGATTGAACTAAAGCCCGGTACGACTCCTATTTCTAGAAGGTCGTACCGAATGCCACATAATGAATTAGTAGAGCTCAAGACTCAATTACAAGACTTGCTTGAGAAGGAGTTCATTAGGCCTAGTTCATCACCATGGGGATGTCTAGCAATTTTTGTTAAGAAGAAGGATCAAACACTTCGGATGTGCGTGGACTACAGACCCCATAATGAGGTCACCATCAAGAACAAGTACCCTCTTCAATGTATCGATATCTTATTTGATCAGCTTACTGGAGCTCGGGTATTCTCCAAGATTGACCTCAGATCAGGTTATCATCAGATCCGTATTTGACCCGAAGATATACCCAAGACCGCATTCACTATGAGGTATGGATTATTTGAATATTTGGTTATATCCTTTGGATTGACAAATGCTCCAGCCCACTTCACGTATTTAATAAACTCGGTATTTATGCCCGAGTTGGATAAATTTATGGTGGTCTTCATTGATGACATCCTGATCTACTCTAAAAATGAAGAGGAGCATGCTAAGCACTTGCGGATCATGCTAACGCGCTTAAGGGAGCACCAGTTATATGCTAAGTTCAGCAAATGCGCATTTTGGTTGGAAGAAATCTAGTTTCTGGGACATGTATTGTCTACAAAAGGAATTGTGGTCGATCCCAACAAGGTCAAAGATATTTTAGAATGGAAACTACCAACTACAGTACATCAAGTTTGAAGCTTCCTTGGACTAGCTGGATATTACCGCAGGTTTATTCCAGATTTCTCCAAGATTGTTAAACCTATTACAAGTTTATTGAAAAATGATACCAAGTTTGGTTGGTCCTCAAAATGCAATGAAGCCTTCGAGCAGCTGAAGGTGTTATTGACCACTACTCCGGTATTGGCTCAACCAGATATAGAAAAACCTTTTGATGTGTACTGTGACGCATCAGGCAGTGGACTCGGATGTGTCCTAATACAAGAGGGCCGAGTCATAGCTTATGCTTCAAGACAACTATGCTGGCATGAGGAGCACTATCCAACGCATGACTTGGAACTAGCTGCAGTTGTTCATGCCCTTAAGATATGGCGTCATTATCTACTAGGAAATACTTGCCATTTATATACAGAACTAGCTGCACATGAGGCAAAGAAGATGGCTTGAGCTGATTAAAGATTATAAGATTATGATTTAGAAATCCGCTATCATCCAGGAAAAGTCAATGTGGTGGTAGATGCACTGAGTCGCAAGACTTCCTGCCATTGTCTTACAGTAAGGACCCCTAACACCACACTATGTCAAGAAATGGAAAAGTTAAACCTAGGTATGATACAACATGGAACTTTGACCCAATTAAAGCTTGAGTCAGTTCTTCTATAGAGAACTAATGATGCCCAAAGAACAGACAAGGGTATGAAGCACATTTATGAGAAAATAGAGGCTGGTAAAGCTAATTGCTTCAGAAAAGATGACCAAGGAATTCTATGGTTTAATGATCGCATAGTTGTGCCTAAAGATGCTGAAGTCCGCCAACAAATTTTAGATGAAGCTCATCTTAGTCGATATTCCATTCATCCCAGAAGTACTAAGATGTATCAAGATTTAAAGGAGCACTACTAGTGGACGAAAATGAAGATTGAAATTGCACGCTATGTGGCAAGATGTGACACCTGTAGACATGTCAAGGAAGTACACATGAAGACCACGGGACCATTGCAATCCTTGCCTATCCCAAATTGGAAATGGAAAGATATTAGTATGGATTTCATTGTGGGATTGCCCAAAACTGCCAAAGGTTTTGACTCCATATAGGTCATAATTGATCGGCTTACGAAGATTGCTCACTTTCTGCCCGTCAAGACAAAATATCCAGTGGTCTCATATGCGGAACTTTATATTGCCCGTATTCTCAGCTTACATGGAATTCCAAAAACAATAGTGTTGGATCGTGGACCACAATTTGTATCCAAATTTTGGAGTGAACTGCATAAATCCTTGGGTACTAAACTGCTCCACAGTTCAGCATATCATCCTCAAACAAGTGGACAAACTGAAAGAGTAAATCAAATACTTGAAGATATGTTGTGGGCATGTGTTCTGGAGTTTCCGCAAAAATGGTATAATTATCTGCCATTAGCAGAATTTTCTTATAATAATAGCTATCAAGAGAGCATTAAGATGGCACCATTCGAAGCACTGTTATGGACGACGGTGCCGGACACCCTTAAATTGGTCTGAACCCGGAGAAAGATGGTTTTTAGGCCAGACGTGGTTAAAGAAACAGAAGAAAAAGTCCAACGGATCATACACAACTTGAAAGAGGCACAAGCTCGGCAAAAGAATTATGTGGATAAGCGACATCAACCTTTGGTCTTTCAAGTCAATGATCATGTATACCTGAAGGTATCACCAATGAAGGGTGTGAACCATTTCAGGGTAAAAGGGAAACTAGAACCTCGATATATTGGCCCGTTTCTTATTCTTGAACGATACAGATCACTGGCAGATCGACTTGAACTGCCAGAAACATTGTCTGCAGTGCATAATGTATTCCATGTATCTCAATTGAAGAAGTTCCTTCGAGTTCCTGATCGAACGATCGATATGGTAGATGTTGCCTTGGAACTAGACTTAACTTATTCAGAACATCCCATTCGAGTTTTGGATCAGAAGGACAGGATCACTCGAAAAAGGACTCTTAAATTCTATAAGATACAGTGGAATCAACATACAGAAGATGAAGCTACCTGGGAGACTCAAGACTTCTTGGAAAAGAATTTTCCTAGGTTTTTAGCTTCATGTAACCTGTAAGATATGTACATTTGTTTGTAAAGTTGGAATAAACCCCATACCACCCCCTGCTCTATAAGACAAGTAAGGAAATAAAGATGTGATGTGTTTCCTTTTCCATTACTTACCCTAGAACCTTAAATCTCGGGACGAGATTCTTTTATGGGGGGAAGGATGTAACACCTCTGTTGTTACTGGCACTAAAACTTGAGCATAACATCATGTGCATTAACATTTCATGTGTTTGTTGCACCTAGAGTGTAGGAAGACTAGTATCTTTAGTCCATGGGTGTAACACCATAAGATGGGATTGATGGTAATCTATCATAAATAGTTTCCTTTTTTGTCTAGATGACATCCCCACAGTGTCTATAATTTATGTCAACCAATAAGAAATACCAGAAAGAAGATGTGTAGGCCTTCAATCATGGTGCAATGAATATCGTAGATAGAGTGATGGAAGAAGTTCGATCTCATATAGCTAGCTGGAGTCTTTCTTTTCAAAGTGAAATGATTTTCCTTTTACGTTGAGATATTTGAATTGGATTTTCTTTCACCACTACTATCGTAACGCACAGAAAACATGTCAGATGATATGACTTGAAGAGTGCTTAACCTTATGGTAGGGTACTTGACCCTGGAATTAGGGCTTAGGGATGAAAGTGAAGCCAAAATGAGTAAAAATCTCAAAAGCCATGGGAAATGTTCACAAGATATCCATTTTGATGAACTTTAGTGGCACAAAAACCCTAATGTGCCCAAACCCTAAAGACAAACCCTAGAAAACCCTAATTGGACTCCTAGGGGGTAAATGTAAATTTTATGCACTTTTGGACCAAAGTGCAAATAACAAAGTGATAGAACACCACAAACCAAGTAACTTTCACATTGGAGAATTTTCAAGTTGAATGATGAAATTTGGACTTAATTGCAAAAGGGTCACATGAGCATTATGTCACTAAGTCTAAAATTCAATGTATTGAAGCCAACTTTGGAGCTTTATATCTCTAAATTCATAAGGAATTTGCCCTAGGTCAACACACCAAATTTATAGAGCTATGATAGGGGTATAATTTTGTTGAAGTGACTAAGCCTTGATGTTGTACAAAAATAGGAGATAATTGAGCTTGAAGTTGGCATGTTAGTCAGCCCTTGGATTGAATTATGATCACCAGTGAAGTCAGAGGAACTTTGAGATCGAATTCGAGTAGGATCCAATGATCGATTGGGTATGGTTACTATAACAAAGTTAAAGTGGGATTATAGGACAACAACTTTGTTACAGAAGGATTCACAAGTTGCCACATAGAAATCGAAGATCAAAGCCCTGCAAAGTGCTATGTCAGGTACTCTGAATGGGGCTTCACATTGTACAGTAGACTGAAAAAGATCACAGGTTCGCTGCACCTCGCCGCCGGTGATCCCGTGCCTAGATTTGCGCCGGTCACCGTGATTCGTGCTTGCCGCACAGTGTATAACCAAGAAGGGTAAAAGATCTTGGCACCCGGATAGGCTCGGACCCAGTCACTGGTGGGTTCACCGCACCTATTTGGTCTGCAGCCGGCTGAGATGATCCTCGCCGGCGTTAGCTGCCTACAGTTTGTGCGCCATGTGCCTAGTAGCTTTAACATGTCACACTAAACCATACCAGTAAGTCCGTCCATCGCCGGAGGCCTTGCCACGGTGAAAGCCACGATCACCCACGCCAGTACATTTCCCCTCTCTCCGGCCGCTAGCGCAACTTCTCAAAATTAGCCGCCACCGCACTCGGACACTATAAATTGAGTGTGTCGCTAGCTCCGTTTGGTTGTCCCGAAGCCAGAGCACTGTGACAGAACCTCCCAAGTCATTAGGCCCACCTACAGTTGTCCTTGTCCAACGGACCCTAGACAAACCTATAGATGCACATAATCACTCGACAAGTTCGTTATCTGTATCCTTTTCCTCGCCCAAGAGCGTTTCACCCGTCACACATATATTACAAACACATCGGAGGAACAAATAAGCGGAAGCGAATTACAATAACTTAATTTACATTCATTAAAATATAGAAAGAGTGTTACTATTACATCACCAGGTCATGAGAGTGCATAAGTATTATTATTACAAACTTGAAAGGCAAAAACCCCACCCGCATAACAGTATATTGTTTTTCAAAAGGGAGGCCAACATCCGTCCCGCAACCACATCACTGTTGAGGTTCGTCCTTTGGCACCACGTCCTTGGGCACCACCTTAGTACAAAAACAGCAAAATTCTGTTGTTTCCTCACCTACAACAACATGGGTTCAAAAACCCTGAGTACGAAGTGTACTTTCGCAAGTCTTACCCGTCAAAATAAAAGGCTCTCAAGGATATGCTGGCTTAAGGGAGTCAAGGTAAGGCTTAATCAAGAATTAAGACTCTGTTTGCAAAAATGCTTACTAATAGTGGATCCTTAAAATTAAGTTTTATTAGCAAGTTAAGTCATTACCTGTCACTAGAGTGCTTTCTATCCTAGTTCAAGCAATTGACCTATACTAGCCATCCTTTTATCAATCCATTTTTGTTCACTGGAATGCTACATGTAGGGCAGTGACCAAGTCTTCATGTCCGAGAAGTAATGGAAATCCGAATCGATTAATACCCAGCTGGGGATCTCCAATCACACGACATATGTAGCACTTAACCCTTGCATATGTCGACTCGCCACTGGGTTTCTTAAGACTAGACCGGGTTCACGCCAACCGAGAGCACAGATACACCATCGTCCAACCTCTTGCCACGGAGGGTACATGCTACTCTCACCATCTCTCCACTCCCATTGTGTGTTGGCTCAGACAGAGACACTACACTGAGACTCTCTTCTCGTGCAAGTCACCCGTCCGGTCTCAACTTTATCATCTAAAACCCCGAAGTTTGGTATCTGGCAGAGGTACATCTTCTCTGATGTTGAACCCATCACGGCCATGATGGATCCACCATCAAGTTTTATTTTTGAAAACATCCCATCCACTGTGAAGCATCATCTTTTGTTTTAAAACAAAACATTTCTTTTTCTAAAGCAGGACTAAGCATCAGAAAAACCTTATAAGAAAACAGGTAATCAAGGAATAGTAAACAGTTTCAAGGGAGGAAATGCAGCAATTGGTTTAACACACAACTCCTATCACCTAATGCATTATTCAAGTGATGAAGAGTTTAAAATAGCAAGGAGGTGGCAAATGCACCGGGGCTTGCCTTGTGTTGTAGGAGAGTCAGGCTCTGTTCCACAGATGTCAAAGTAAAAAAAGTTCCTGGTAGGTGGATTTTCTGTTGATGGAGTAGTCTCTTCCTCTTCAACAGTTATTTCTTCCTCGTTCTCTATACATAACCATATATAACCATGAATGCTCATGTAATGCTTATGAAAATGCAATAATATAGAAGCTATATTAAGTTGTATCTTGAATATAAGTTTCCTTCACAGTACCCCAGGGGAACTAGGGTCTTCTGGGTCAACACCCTAGTAGGGTTAGACAGTTTTACCCTAAGGGGCTAGGGTTTTGGTTTGAGAACCAAACAATGTCCAAAGCATATCAAACTTTACCCATGGGTTATAAGTACCAAAATAAGTTCACCCAAAAAGTTTTATGATTTTTGGAGCTATCTAGTAATTTATAAAATTCAAAAAGACTAGGTTTAGGCCATCTTAAATACTACATAATTCCCTGTTATGGCTAAAAATCTTGGAACTAATTTTATTAAATACTATAGAAACTTAGGATTCCAACAAAATTGGTCTCATATTTTTAGCATTTTTCTATAATTTTATACGGATTTCCTAAGTCTGGTAGAAAAAGAAAAGGGAAAGGCATAAACAGTAATGGGCCCAATTTAGCCCAAGCCAACCCACTACAGACAGAACGCGCCCGCGTTGCCAGATTTAAACAGGAGACCCTGATGATTTGAAAAACCGGTAAAGAGTCCTGTGCAAGATTCCTATGTGTCACTGACACTTTGCGTTGAGGCCCCTCACTTTCTAATCCTTCGTGAATTGAAGTCCCTAACCACGGACGGCGGAGCAATAGCTCCAGCGAGCCAAGACCGGCCGAAAAACGCAACGGTTATGCTTCTTCTTTGCTTGACCCCTAATTCTAACCCCGGCGACAAGAATCCCTCAACTAATTGCGCAGTTCTACGTCGAGAACTCTCTGTCCACGGGGATGACGCACACCGAGGACAATCCGCGGTATTCCCGGTGATCTAGCGTGGTCTAGTTCAATCGGCCGGGTTGATAAGCATCTATAGCACACAGAGATGTGGAAACGAGAACGAGGAGGTCATGAACGGACCTGTAGCGAGCTAGCCATGGTGAGCACTCACATGGCAGCGTTCTTGACTAATTTGGGGGAAATCCCAAATTAAAGCGCTCTGGTGGATAATCTGAGGCATGGGCTGGTGCATTGGGTGTGTGATTATCTAGCAAAGCTGATGGCATGCTCAATTTATAGGACCCGAGGGCGGTGGCTCCTAATTGGGCATGGCGTGCTGGCGGCCGAAGAGAGGGAAGAGCACTGGCGTAAGAGATGCGTGGCTTTCACCGTGGCAGGCTTACCGGCGACGAACCAGCTATCTAGAGCGGCTTACTACGACAAGGTGAAGCTTCAAGGCACGTGGTGCCCGATCGGTAGGAGCCCATCTCCGGCGAACTTATCTGGACCGGTCGTAAGGCAAGGGGTTACGGCAGCCAGCCTTGAGTCTCATCCGCGGCGAAGATCTTTTCACCCTGAAGTGTTATCCGGGCATCAGTGAGCACGAATCACCTCAGCGGCGTGAATCTAGGCGTGGGGGTCGCCAGCGGCAAGGTGCACTGCACCGGGGGTCTTCTTCAGTTACTGTACCATTGGAATCCCTATTCAAAGCGCCTGACAGAGCGAAAGGAAACGCCTAGATCTCCAATTTTTATGTGAGAACTTGTTAATCCACTTGTAACAAAGTTCTAGCCCTATAATCCAGCTACAATCTTGCTATACTAACCATACTCAAACACTCACTGGATTATCTTAAAAAGAGCTCCCAAAGTTCATCCCAAGTCACTGTCAGTAAAATTTCGGATTCTGAGTTGACTGACAGCCAAACTTTAGGCCTATTTATCTCCCAATTTTGTATGACACCAAGGTTTAATCACTTAAACAAAGTTATGCTCCTATAGTAGCTCTATAATCTTGATGTATTGACCTAGGGCAAATTCTTTATGGATTAAAAGATATAAGGATCCAAAGATGCTCCAAGTTCACTGAATTTCAGACTTAGGCCTATATGGTTTAGGTGGTGCTTTTTGCAAATAAGCCCAAATCCCACAATTTGACTTGCAAACCCTCAAATGTGAGAAACACATGATTTGTGGTGTTCTATTACTTTGGTATTTGCAATTGGGTCCAAAAGTGCACAAAATTGGCACTTAACCCCCTAGGGTTTAATTAGGGTTTTCTAGGGGTCTTTTTAGGGTTTTTAGCACTTCAGGGTTTTGGTGTCACTAAAGTCCATCAAAGATGATATCTTATGATCATTTCTCATGCCTTTTGAGGTTTTCACTTATTTGGGCTTCACTTATATCCATAAGCCCAATTTAGGGTTAAGCACTCTACCCTAAGGTCAATCACACATCAAGCCACATCAGTGCAACTTATTTGAAATTTTTACCTAGTAAATGCACTCTAGGTGTAACAAACACATGATATGCTAATGCTTATGATGTTATGCTCAAGTTTTAGTGACAGTAACACGAGTGGTGTTACATCCTTCCCCCCATAAAAGAATCTTGTCCCAAGATTTAAAGTCCTAGGGCAAGTAGTGGAAAAGGAAACACGTCATATTTTTATTTCCTTATTTCTCGTACAAAGCAGGGGGTGGTATGGGTCTATTCCATCTTTACAAATAATTGTACATATCTCACAAATTGCATGAAGCTTAAAAGCCAGGGAAATTCTTTTCTAGGAAGTCTTGGGTTTCCCATGTAGCTTCATCCTCAACGTGTTGGTTCCATTATATCTTATAAAATTTGAGAACTCTTCTTCGGGTGACCCTGTCCTTCTGATCCAAGACTCAAATAGGATGTACTGAATATGTTAAGTCTGGTTCTAAAGTAACATCCGCCACATCAATGGTTCGATCTGGAACCCGAAGACACTTCTTCAATTGGGATACATGGAACACATTGTGCACTGTAGACAATGTTTCGGGTAATTGGAGTCGGTATGCCACTAGTCCACATCTTTCAAGAATAGGAAATGGACCAATTTATCGGGGTGCAAGCTTCCCTTTTACACTGAAACCGGATACACCCTTCATAGGTGATACTTTCAGGTACACATAATCTTGGACTTGGAAGTACAAGGTTTGGCGTCGTTTGTCTGCATAACTCTTTTGTCGAGCTTGTGCTTCTTTTAAGTTATGTATGATTCATTGAACCTTTTCTTCCATTTCTTTAACCATATAAGGCCTGAAAAACCATCTTTCCCCTGGTTCAGACCAATTCAATGGAGTTCGGCACCGTCGTCCATACAAAGCTTCAAATGGTGCCATCTTAATACTTTCTTGATAACTATTTTTATATGAAAACTCTGCCAATGGTAAACAATCATCCCATTTTCGCGGAAATTCTAGAACACATGCCCGTAACATGTCTTCGAGTATTTGATTCACTCTCTCAGTCTGTACACTTGTTTGAGGATGATAGGCCAAACTGTGGAGCAACTTAGTACCAGAGCTTTGTGGAGTTCTTCCTAGAATTTGGATACAAATTGTGGTCCGCGGTCCGACACTATGGTCTTTGGAACTCCGTGCAAACTGAGAATACGGGCAATATATAGTTCCGCATATGTGGCCACTGTATACTTTACTTTGACTGAAAGAAAGTGGGCGATCTTTGTAAGTCGATCAATTATAACCCAGATAGAATCAAATCCTTTTGTTGTAATGGGTAATCCCACAATGAAGTCCATGCTAATGTCCTCCCATTTCCAAGTTGGGATGGGCAAAGATTGCAGTGGACCAGCAGTCTTCATATGTTTGGCTTTGACACGTCTATAGGTGTCACATCTCGCCACATAGCGTGCAATCTCAATCTTCATTTTTGTCCACCAATAATGTTGCTTTAAATCTTGATACATCTTAGTGCTTCCGGGGTGAATGGAATATCGACTAGATGAGCTTCATCCAAAATTTGCTGGCGGATTTCATCATTTTGAGGCACAACTATGCGATTATTAAACCACACTATGCCTTGATCATCTTTTTTGAAACAATTTGCTTTGCCGACTTCTATTTTCTCATGAATATGTTTCATACCCTTGTCTTTTCTTTGGGCAACAATAATCTTTTGCAGAAGAACTGACTCAAGCTTCAATTGGTTCAAGGTTCCATGTTGAATCATTTCGAGGTTTAACTTCTCCATTTCTTGACATAGCGTGGTGTCCAGAGTCCTTACTGTAAGACAATGGCAAGAAGCCTTGCGACTTAGTGCATCTGCCACTACGTTGGCCTTGCCTGGGTGATAGTGAATTTCTAATTCATAATCCTTAATCGCTCAAGCCATCTTCTCTACCTCATGTTTAGTTCTGACTGGGTAAAAATATACTTCAAACTTTTATGATCTTTATATATATGGCAGATATTTCCCAGCAGATAATGACGCCATATTTTAAGGGCATGAACCACAGCAGCTAATTCCAAGTCATGAGTTGGATAATGTTCCTCATGCTGGCGCAACTGTCTTGAAGCATATGCTATAACTCGGCCCTCTTGCATTAAGACACATCCGAGGCCACTGCCTGATGCGTCACAGTACACATCAAAAGGCTTTTCAATGTCCGGTTGAGCGAATACCGGAGCAGTGGTCAATAATACCTTCAACTGCTCGAAGGCTTCGTTGCATCTTGAGGACTAGTTAAATTTTGTATCATTCTTCAATAGACTTGTGATCGGCTTCACAATCTTGGAGAAATCCAGGATAAATCTATGGTAATAGCCACCCAGTCCAAGGAAACTTTGAACTTGATGTACAGTGGTTGGTTGTTTCCACTCTAGAATATCCTTGACCTTGCTGGGATCAACTGCAATCCCATTTGCAGACAATACATGTCCCAAAAATTGGATTTCCTCCAACCAAAACGCACATTTGCTGAATTTAGCATATAATTGATGTTCCCTTAAGCGCATTAATACGATCCGTAAATGTTTAGCATGCTCCTCTTCATTCTTGGAATAAATCAAAATGTCATCAATGAAGACCACCACAAATTTATCCAATTTGGGCATAAACACCGAGTTCATTCGATATGTAAAGTGGGGTGGAGCATTTGTCAAGACGAAGGACATAACCAAATATTCAAGCAATCCATACCGCGTAGTAAATGCAGCCTTGGGTATATCTTCGGGTCAAATACGGATCTGATGATAGCCCGACCTGAGGTCAATCTTGGAGAATACTCGAGCTCCAGTAAGTTGATCGAATAAGATATCGATCCAGGGAAGAGGGTACTTGTTCTTAATGGTGACCTCATTAAGGGGTCTGTAGTCCACACACATTCGAAGTGTTTGATCCTTCTTTTTGACAAAAAATGCGGGACATCCCCAAGGTGATGAACTGGGCCGAATGAATCCCTTCTCAAGCAGGTCTTGTAATTGAGTCTTGAGCTTTGCCAATTCATTTGGTGGCATCCGGTACGACCTTCTGGAAATAGGAGTTGTACCGGGCTTCAGTTCGATCTCAAACTCTACATCCCTTTCTGGAGGTAATCCAGGCAGATCTTTAGGAAATACATCCAGAAATTCACATACTACCAGAATATCCTTGATTTCTGGTATGATAGCTTCATAGACCTGTCCAAATGGTTTGGCTGGGATAGCTACAGGGATGGATAGGAGAACCTCTTCATGACCATGGCTCAACTTGATAGTCCTTAAGTCAGTGTTGAGGATAGCTTTATGCTGGGCTAACCAATTCATGCCCAGAATTACATCTATGTTTTTGCCTTTTAAGACAATCATGTTGGTGGGAAAGTCCCGTTCAGCCAATGTTACTGGCACATGGAAGGCTACTTCCTTAGTAAATATTTGTCCCCCGGGCGAATGGATAATAAACCCTTCCCTTGATTCAATGCAAGGAATGCAATGTTTTTCCACGAATTTCTTGCTTATGAATGTTTGTGAAGCACCAGAATCAAAGTGAATGACTGTTGGGTGATTGGCCACAAGGAACGTACCCATCATTACTGACTCTCCTTCCGGTGTAGTGGCCACTTAAGTGTAGTAAATTCGCCCAGTCTTCTTGACATTTTTGCCCGCTGAATTATTAGCCATGTTTCCTTTGCCTTGATTAGAGCTCCCAGAGTTCTATTGATTGTTGAACTTATTCTGCTTCGGATATGGACAGTCTTTTATAAAATGACCAGACTTTCCATAGTTAAAGCAGTCAGTTGGAACTAGGGAGGGCGGGAAAACGAGCACCAGGGGCACTCGGCTGATTTGTAGAAATGGGGGCAGTGGTAGGACGAATGAAAACAGGCTATTTGAATGGATAGGAGGGTGGACGAGGCGAAGAACGATTCTGATTAGGTGGTCAGATTACCATCCTGGTTCGCTTCTCAGGTCCCTGATTGGACCTGTCACCTCCAAATCCCTTTGATTTTCCTTGGCCTGTATTCTTGGCTTCTACTGCCAGCGCTGTGTTGATAGCTCTGCTGTAAGTAAGATCTAGGCAGGTGGCCATTATCCTTTGGAGTCGGTCGTTGAGTCCTCTCATGAAGCAATTTTTCTTCTCCAGGTCAGTGTTTACTTAGTCAATCGCATATTGGGATAAATGATTAAACTTGTTGAGATACTGCATCACAATATCCCCCCTTGTTTTAGTCGAATAAATTCCTCTTGTTTCATGTGAAGCACTCCTTTTGGAATATAGTGTTCACAGAATGCTAACTTAAATTCATCCCAAGTGACCTGATGTCCAGCTGGTTGAATTGCCACAAAATTTCCCCACCAGGTACTGGCAGGGCCTCTCAGTTGTTGGACAGCAAACAACAGCTTCTATGTTTCTGTGCAACGGATTAATCCGAACTTCTGCTCCATTACCCTTATCCACTCATCGGCTTCAAGAGGGTCTTCTGCTTTAACAAAGAGTGGGGGACACGTTTCAGAAAAATCCAGATATGAGGTTTCACGCGGTCCCTATGGAGGAGCCCTTCCGCCATGCTGCTAGAATTGATTACCCGCCATCTCACGTAAGAAGCGGGTATTATCGGCAGTAGCATTGACCAAGGCAGCGATAGCCTCGGCTAGTGTTGGTGGTACAGGTGGCGGATTAGGAGTATCTTCCCGACCACGGGAAGTCCCTGCACCATCATGCGCATGAGTCCTTGATGGCATCTGAGGCAAAGAAACATTTGGGAAAAATATAACATGCCGATACACACCATCATTTTACATTACCAAGATGTAATGATACAGACTCAAGTGTACAACATGACTTCATTACTTATTTTACATAGGTATAGTTTCTAAACTATATTAGTCTAGTCTTCGTCGTCCTTGGTTTCTTCATTTCCTGCCGTGGGAGACCGATCGTTAGCCAGGTCCATGGAAGGAGGAGGCCTAAAAAGGTCTAGCTCCCCATCAGGTTCTTCACCTGCTGTCTCTGAGGGTCTGGCTCCCATTGCAACAGGGTCGGCAGGTATGTCCGGGTGCAGTCGTGAATACAATACATGTACTTCCTCATGTAAAGTATTGCAGTACATCTGCAAGTTGTCAAGGGCCGCACTAAGCTCTGCCACACGAGCACGAGCTTTGGCTTCCCGGTCCCAAGCAACCGAACATGAGTTGATTACCCAATCGACCACCAAATCCCATTCAGCAAGCTCGTCTTGCAGGCGTCTAACGTCAGCTGTCAACTCATTTATACGCTGACCGTCTTGTGCCCACACCCTGTTTCGGTGACGTAGCTCCGTCTGAAGCTGTTCCACTTAGGCTTCCAAGTCTCCGATTGGATCGTTGTTGCTGCTGCTGCTCCCTTCATGTCTTGGAGCCAACTAATGACGAGGCACACCAAAAGGTTCAGTGGACTTGCGCGCGGTTTTCCTCGTACGTGACATATCATAAGGGGCAAAATTTATTAGTATAGTTTTTAAACATGAAGCATGCATAATTACGGAATCAACCTTTGTTGATTCCCAACCTCCTATATAGTGCACTCTATTACCTGGTCTTATAAGATGAGTACTTCTAGAATGTGGCAAGGTAAGAATGAAAGAAATTTTCTTAGATAAATATTTGAAAATTCTTTTTGAAATGCTTCATAATATCTGAAGAGATGGGCTTCGCTCCGATACCAGCTGTGATGGAACCTCCCAAGTCATTAGGCCCACCTACAGTTGTCCTTGTCCAATGGACCTTGGACAAACCTATAGATGCACATAATCACTCGACAAGTTCGGTATATGTATCCTTTTCCTCGCCCAAGAGCGTTTCACCCATCAAGTAGATATTACAACACATTGGAGGAAATAATAAGCGGAAGTGAATTACAATAACTTCTTACTCACCAGGTCATAAGAGTGCATAAGTATTATTATTACAAACTTGGGAGGCAAAAACCCCTCCCTCATAACAGTATATTGTTTTTCAAAAGGGAGGACTGCATCCCTCCCGCAACCACGTCACTGTTGAGGTTCGTCCTTTGGCACCATGTCCTTCGGCACCACCTTAGTACAAAAACAACAAAATTCTGTTGTTTCCTCACCTACAACAACATGGGTTCGAAAACTCTGAGTACAAAGTGTACTTTCGCAAGTCTTACCCGTCAAAATAAAAGACTCTCAAGGATATGCTGGCTTAAGGGAGTCCAGGTAAGGATTAATCAAGAATTAAGACTCTGTTTGCAAAAATGCTTACTAATAGTGGATCCTAAAAATCCAGTTTTATTAGCAAGTTAAGTCATTACCTATCACTAGAGTGCTTTCTATCCTAGTTCAAGCAATTGGCCTATACTAGCCATCCTTTTATCAATCCATTTTTGTTCACTAGAATGCTACGTGTAGGAAAGTGACCAAGTCTTCATGTCCGAGAAGTAACAGTGATCCGAATCGATTAATACCCAGCTGGGGATCTCTAATCACACAACATATGAAGCACTTAACCCTTGCATATGTCAACTCGCCACCGGGTTTCTTAAGACCAGACCGGGTTCACGCCAACCGAGAGCATAGATACACCATCGCCCAGCCTCTTGCCACAGACAGTACACGCTACTCTCGCCATCTCTCCACTCCCATTGCATGTTGGCCTTTCTGGTATTAGTCTGCTCGAGGCAAAGCTTACCCATGACAAGGCATGTGACCAGTTAAAAGGTCCTCGATCAGCAAGCTTACATCGATACAGTCCTTAATCGACTCAGATGGAGACACTACACCGAGACTCTCTTCTCGTGCAAGTCACCCGTCCGGTCTCAGCTTAATCATTTAAAACCCCAAAGCTTGGTACCTGGTAGAGGTACATCTTCTCCGATGTTGAACCCATCACGGCCATGATGGATCCACCATCAAGTTTTATTTTTGAAAACATCCCATCCACTGTGAAGCATCATCTTTTGTTTTAAAACAAAACATTTGTTTTTCTAAAGCAGGACTAAGCATCAGAAAAACCTTTTAAGAAAACAGGTAATCAAGGAATGGTAAACAGTTTCATGGGAGGAAATGCAGCAATTGGTTTAACACCCAACTCCTATCACCTAATGCATTATTCAAGTGATGAAGAGTTTAAAATAGCAAGGAGGTGGCAAATGCACCGGGGCTTGCCTTGTGTTGTAGGAGAGTCAGGCTCTATTCCACAGATGTCAAACTAAAAACAGTTCCCGACAGGTGGATTTTCTGTTGATGGAGTAGTCTCTTCCTCTTCAACAGTTATTTCTTCCTCGATCTCTATACATAACCATATATAACCATGAATGCTCATGTAATGCTTATGAAAATGCAATAATAGAGAAGCTATATTAAGTTTTATCTTGAATACAACTTTCCTTCATGGTACTCCAGGGGAACTAGGGTCTTCTGGGTCAACACCCTAGTAGGGTTAGACAGTTTTACCCTAAGGGGCTAGGGTTTTGGGTTTGAGAACCAAACAATATCCAAAGCATATCAAACTTTACCCATGGGTTCTAAGTACCAAAATAAGTTCACCCAAAAAGTTTTATGATTTTTGGAGCTATCTAGTAATTTATAAAATTCAAAAAGATTAGGTTTAGGCCTTCTTAAATACTACATAATTCCCGGTTTGGGCTAAAAATCTTGGAACTATTTTTATTAAATACTATAGAAATTTAGGATTCCAACAAAATTGGTCTCATATTTTTAGCATTTTTCTATAATTATATATGGATTTCCTAAGTCTGGTAGAATAAGAAAAGGGAAAGGCATAAACAGTAATGGGCCCAATTTAGCCCGAGCCAGCCCACTACAGGCAGAACACGCCCGCGTTGCTAGATTTACACAGGAGACCCTGTTGATTTGAAAAACCCGTAAAGAGTCTTGTGCACTATTCATATGTGTCACTGACACTTTGCGCCGAGGCCCCTCTCTTTCTAATCCTTCGCGAATTGAAGTCCCCGACCGCGGACGACGAAGAAATAGCTCTGGCGAGCCAAGACCGGCCGGAAAACGCAACGGCTATGCTTCTTCTTTGCTTGACCCCTAATTCTAACCCCGACGACAAGAATCCCTCAACTAATTGCACAGTTCTAGGTCAAGAACTCTTTGTCCACGGGGATGACGCACACCAAGGACAATCCGCGGTGTTCTCGGTGATCTAGCGTGGTCTAGTTCAATCGGCCGGGTTGATAAGCATCTGTAGCACACAGAGATGTGGAAACAAGAACGAGGAGGTCGTGAACGGACCTATAGCGAGCTAGCCACGGTGAGCTCTCACACGATGGTGTTCTTGACTAATTTGGGGGAAATCCCAAATTGAAGCGCTCTGGTGGATAATCTCAGGCATGGGCTGGTGCGCTGGGTGTGTGATTACCTAGCGGAGCTGATGGCACACTCAATTTATAGGACCCGAGGGTGGTGGCTCCTAATTTGGGCATGGCGTGCTGGCGGCCGGAGAGAGGGAAGAGCACTCGCATAAGAGATGAGTGGCTTTCACTGTAGCAGGCTTACCGGCGACGAACCAGCTATCTAGAGCGGCTTACTGCGACGTGGTGAAGCTTCAAGGCACGTGGCGCCCGATCGGCAGGCACCCATCTCCGGCGAACTTATCTGGACCGGTTGTAAGGCAAGGGGGTACGGCAGCCAGCCTCGAGTCTCATCCGCGGCGAAGATCTTTTCACCCTGAAGTGTTATCCGGGCATCAGTGAGCATGAATCACCTCGGAGGCGCAAATCTAGGTGCGAGGGTCGCCGGCGACAAGGTGCACTGCACTGGGAATGTTCTTCAGTTACTGTACCATTGGAATCCCTATTCAAAGCGCCTGACAGAGCGAAAAGAAGTGCCTAGATCTCCAATTTTTATGTGAGAACTTGTTAATCCACTTGTAACAAAGTTCCAGCCCTATAATCCAGCTATAATCTTGCTATAGTAACCATACTCAAACACTCACTGGATTATCTTCAAAAGAGCTCCCAAAGTTCATCCCAAGTCACTATCAGTAAAATTTCAGATTCTGAGTTGACTGATAGCCAGACTTTAGGCCTATTTATCTCCTAGTTTTGTATGACACCAAGGTTTAATCACTTAAACAAAGTTATGCTCCTATAGTAGCTCTATAATCTTGATGTATTGACCTAGGGCAAATTCTTTATGGATTAAAAGATATAAGGATCCAAAGATGCTCCAAGTTCACTGAATTTTAGACTTAGGCCTATATGGTTTAGGTGGTGCTTTTTGCAAATAAGCCCAAATCCCACAATTTGACTTGCAAACCCTCAAATGTGACAAACACATGATTTGTGGTGTTCTATTACTTTGGTATTTGCACTTGGGTCCAAAAGTGCACAAAATTTGCACTTAACCCCCTAGGGTTTAGTTAGGGTTTTCTAGGGGACTTTTCATGTTTTTTAGCACTTCAGGGTTTTGGTGCCACTAAAGTCCATCAAAGATGATATCTTATGATCATTTCTCATGCCTTTTGAGGTTTTCACTTATTTGGGCTTCACTTATATCCATAGGCCCAATTTAGGGTTAAGCACTCTACCTAGGGTTAATCACACAACAAGCCACATCAGTGCAACTTATTTGAAATTTTTACCTAGTAACACTAGAGGTGTTACAAGCACCCGCCCTTGCCTCTGATCGTCCACCGTAGCGCTCTAATTTGGAATTTCCCCCAAATCCACTTTCTGCGCCACTGTGAACGCTTCGCCGTGGCTAGCCCTCTACAGGTTAGTTCAAGCTTCTTTGCTTGATGTTCTAGCCTCCCTTGAGTCCCCTGCTACTCGTAGACCTGTTTAATTGAACTAGACTGCCCTGGATCACCAAGGAGAGGGTTCTTTGCTTGATGTTCGCAGGATGGGTGAGGGGTAGGCTTCCGTGTCTGGGGCTCGTGGGAGACCGTCAGCTATCTGTGCTAGTACTCCTTCGACTTCACTCGGCGTGTTCTGCACTCGAGCAAAATTGGGGTACAGGTTTCGAGCAAGGAGAGGGTTCTCTCGCCGAAGCCTAGCGTCCTTCTCGGCTAGCTCTCGCTCCCGATCTTGAGCCTGTTGGCGATCACGGCGGCGGGAGTTATGCCTTTCTCAGTGCACTCGTTCGTCGGGAGTTTCTCCCACTTCAGAGGCTTCATCTTGGGACACGGGCTGCGCCGGATTCCGTTTCCTAGCATCATGATGTCACCACACGTTTCGACGTCTGTTTCTCAGTCGCTGGGCTTCACGCTGGGGAGGTTCCTCCCCTTGTATGGTAGGCTCATCGTCGGAGATGGGTGCTGACTCCAATCTCCCCTAGATGAAGACGATGTCGAGGTAGAAAGGAGCCAGCACGACAGTGTTCTCCTTCCCGTCCTCCTTTGAGGGCGGAGGTATCGGAAAGGTGGCGTGACGTGTTCTCCTTTCCTGACTCGGAATTTCCTTCTTTCGGGTGATTCGTGTCCACTCCTTAGTGGGCGAGGTGGACAACGGAGTTTTTCGGGTAAGAGAAATCTCGACCGACTGATCTTTCTTCTCCTGAGGGCTCTCGAACCTTGTTCTGCAACGGATCATCTTCCCCGAGTTGCGAGCGGGGGCGCTATCCGTAGTCTTGTTCCGGCTTCCCTTGGGATTCCTGAGGAAGGCTTGTTCTCAGGTGGATCCGCTATGCGGTGTAGAATCCCTTCTTCGTCCGTGATGCATGAGATGGTTCCAAATAGGAACATAGCTCCTGGGCAAAGAGTGATCTTTTTCTTGAAGCTGATGGCCATTGAGCTAGCTTTGATCAACGACACACCCCCTACCTGGCGTGCTAGCTATCGGTGTCTAGTGTCTGACCACACACCTAGGGGTACCCTCGTGGTGCTTTTGGGTAGGACGGTGTTGTTGATTGTAGCTTGATGGTTTGTTCTAGGAGCACGAGAGAGAGAGTCAGGTGATTTTCTGCAGGTTCGGGCCGCTTTGAGAGGCATAATACCCTACTTCCTAGGGTGGCTCTGTATGTGTAGTGTGTTACAAGTGGCGTCTCTTGAATGGAGAAGGGCTAATGAGATGAAAATGATGGGGTTCCCCCTAGGCCTTATATACACGACCACAGGATACTCTCTAAGTACATGATGATCACGTTCTTCCAGTATATCTCCTAACTAATAGCGAACCGACTTAGCTTATCTTAAGGAGAACCCGCCGACTCCATCCTGGTCTATCCCCGATGTTCGAGGGCACCGGGCGCGGGAAAGTCGAACGGTTCCTTGAGATTGCACGTAATCCCCGGACAATCTGGGTATGGGGCCCATTGCCTTCTTGGGTCGGCCCATTTCACTTGCACTCTTTGCCCAGCCCATGACAAGACAGCCTTGCAGGGTTACTGGTCTGTGGCCCCATGCAAGGGTCTTTTGCCTCCTAGTGGACCCGGGGGATATCTATCCCCCACACCCGCGTGTCGGCGTCCGTTTGAGGTGGGCGTGGTTGGCTAAATGGCTGGGGTGTTAGCTCGGTCAACCGAGAGGGAAATTGGCCCAAGTGCGGATTTCTTCATTCTTTTCCATTTTCTCGATTTCCCATTTCTTATTTGAGTTCTTGATTTCAAATTTGAGTTGGGTCAGGTTAAAACTTTAGATTTTAAATTCTCCAATTGAGTGCACAAACAAAAAAAGAAATATCAGCATGCATGCATAGTTGTTTTAGTTATTGTTATTTTATAATTGCTTATATATTTTGGTTTTCTTTTTCTCTTTATCTTTCATTATTCCAAATTTAAACCCAGAATGATGCAACTCTAAATTTATTTGTTATTTTACAACTTTAAATAATAGAATGCTTCCACATGCAAAGTACTAATAACGAGTGAATCACATCGTAGTTAAGAATCCTGTCTTTATTTAAAAATGTTCATGCCTTTATATTAAAACACATACTAAAATAACTTCTATTATTATTTCTCAAATAACATAAAAATCCCTACTATTATTCTCATAAAATAATAAAGAACTAGCTAAAACTCCTTAAGGTATTATTTAGGGTTTACAAATCCTACCCCCCTTAAAATAATCTCGTCCTCGAGATTACTAAGAAAAGGAATATAGAAAGCCAAATGTTTGGTTGTAGTTTAGCTTCGAGTTTTTTCCAAGTGGTTTTAAGCAAAAATGTTTTCTACATTTTTTAGTCATTAAATAAGGAATTGATTAGGAAAACATGGGTATATTATGTTTAGCTATTAGGTAGATTTAGAGAAGGTTGGGGTAAGAAGGATTAGGGCAAGGAAATACTCCATCTTGGGTGGTGACGCATCTGAAGATCTTGTTTGACTTTTATCCTTCCTTGACGAGGTTGATCTTCTCTTCTTGAGTCTGCGTTAGGGACCTTCGGTCTTGGTGCTAGATATTATTATCCAGGTTGGGATAACAATTGTGGGTGCATGGGGTAGGTAGGTTAAACAGAGTTTTACTTTGTTTTTGGGATAGATGGATTGGGCAACCTGTGATGTAGGTTAGGTTGTTGTTCATGGACGAGTTAGTTCAAGGCATTAAGTTTGAGTCAGACATGTTTATAGAACTAGGGTCTAATTTATGTCTCCAGTATTATCTAACTTGTTTAAGTAACTCATTTTGGATTTTTTCATGCTTTTTATTCTAGGATGGGATAAGTATACTTATTAGGACAAGTTGAAACCTTTAAAGTAGGAGAGAATCTTTTGAGATTAGATAGATCTATTAGGATAAGGTAGAATCTTTTTTAAGGTAAAATGGGTCTACAAGATAGATCTATTTGTTTTGTTATATGGGTCTATAAGGTAAAATGGGAGCACACCTGGATGATGACTACGCGGAACCCTTGAAGCTTGGCGCTTTGCTTGGAAAGCGGGTTAGCCGCCTCGGCCGATGCAGCAATGGCGCCATTGCGAGCAAATGAAAGCTCTCGTACCTAGGCCTCAGCCACAGCCTTCATCTCCTCGGTTGTCCTCTTGGCATTGTTAGCCCGAGAGAGCATCTTCCGGAGCTCTGAAGAGGAAGAAAGGATAAAACAACCAAAGACAAAGGGTACAGAAGTGTGAAAGGGGACCTACCCTCAGTGGCACCATGCTCTCGCAAAAGCTCCCATTCATCCTCTCTAGGTGAGCATTGGCCTCACCAAGGAAAGACTCGACCTCATCGACCTAGAGGCTCACCTCGCAGAGAGCCGCCCAAAGTTGGGCCTCCTCTCCCCGGTGGCGATCGGCTTTGGTTCGGGCACCCTCGCCCTCAAAGCAGAGTTGGGCCTCCTTACTCTCAAGACGCTCGGCCTTAGAGCAGAGCTCGGCTAGCTCATGCTGTTTCACCACAGAATGGGCGGCCATCACACGGAGCTGCTCCATCTCCCATCGTACAGATAGCAACTTCTCCACCCTAGCCCTTGATTGCATAATGATACATTGTGAAAGGATAATCCAGCGATCATCTTAGGCGATGACAAAAAGCAATAAATAAGGAGTAATTGATAAGTGACTTTTTACCTTCCCAAAGGGGATGAAACCCCGTGTCATCGATGCTCGAGCAATCGAGACCATATCCCGAAAGCTATCAAGCATGTCCTTGATAGTGCTAAGGCTGAGATTGCCCTGGGACAAAGTCGACTTGACTCACCGGCAATCTTCCACGTCTGTCCTGACATCTCGGGGGGAGAAGAATGACATTCCCCCGACTGCGATGGGACCATGACCCTTCTTGAAGAAAAGGAGGCCGCAGCCAACGATGGCGCACCTTAGGCTGAGAAATCGCCATAGAGGCGCCCGAGAACGGTGGTGACGGAAGAAGGATTGGAACACCCTTCCCCTCTAGAGAAGCCCCACTAAGGGGAAACACACCGGCGGCTAAAATACCCCTCTAAGAGACAACGGAGGAAGGCACCTAGGGGCGACACCACCAACAACCCTTGGATGGGCAGGGAGGTTGGAGCAGGCAATCCAGTTATTTCGTTGGTGGATGCTCTATCCACCACAAAAAGATTAGGGACCAAACAATACGAAGGCCCTCCCCTCGCTGCCGCGATCGCATCCTTTATGCACTTGCATGGCACATACGCACTAACCAGAGCAAGGAGATCAGGGGAGGCAAAGAAGGAAACGAAGACGAAAGCCGAGTGACAAAAGGAAGAGGGGGACACAGACAAACCAACAAACTGGGAGGACCGCCTTTGGGTGGTCATATTCTTCGAGGTCGCTGATGTAGAAGCAAGCAGGGTTGGCACCATTTGGTCCGCTGCAAGCAGCGCCACCACCGCGGTGGGGGAGGAAACTCTGGTGGGTTCCTTCCCCGTGTGTTGTGAAGGCAACATGGTGGGCACTGGCAGGAATGTCTGCGCTCGTGTTGCTCTGCCTCCATCGGTCCCGGTCTCAACAGCCTCCACAGGAACCTCTAGGAGTGTCGCAAGCATGATGGAATCACTGACAAATTTTCCCTTCTGGGTGGGAACATTGGAGCTGGCCTACACGTCATCGTTGAGACGGATCGCTCCCTAACACATTGAACTCCATCCCCCCAGAGGTGATGGAAGATACATCTCCCGAGTTAGAAAGAAGAAAGGCACTCACCCCCAGCTCTATGCAGATGGGTCAGGGGACCTTCCATTTCTCTTTCTTTTCTTGGATGCGCCTTGAACACTCCACCAAGGTCTTGCCATCCATGCCCCATTTCATTTCTGCTCCTCCTCGACAACGGCGACCTCAGGAAGGGGCGGGAGGCACGCCACCAGGGGTACGATCCCCTACAAAGCACACATTAGAGGGAAGGGAAGAAGGAAAGAAACAAAGCAACGCACCAGAGAGAAGAGGCTCACCAGAGTGCTCGTGGTGTCTTTGGACAGGTGAGGGGTAGGTTTTCATCCATGAAGGATCCTAACGACAACACCATAACGACCCTGACCCTGTCCTCGATCTCCGATAGAGCGAGCGGCACAAGGGAGTGGCGGTAGGGGTCATCGACCATAGAATACTGATGCACCAGCCTTTGGCGAGCCATCAGAATCTGGATCTGGCAATGCATGAAAGTATGTACCAGCTGCGTGCTAGAGAGACCTCACTGCTTCAACATCTTGACTGCCGTCAATAGGTTCCCTACCTCGGCTTTGTGGCTCGCGTCCTCGCCATGCTGGTAATCATATGAGGATGATGACTCACCACCTGTGAATGTCGGAGCGCTCACGGCCATGTTCCTCACATAGAACCACTCACCTTCATACCGAACTAAAGAAGGCAGGGAGATATTGAAGTACTCCACCTTCTGGCCGGAGCGAAGCTAGATAATAGTCAAACCGACAAACAATTAATCGTTGCGGCCTAAGGACACCCGAGCACTGAAGAAGTACTGCCACAACTTCTAGTGGGGATCGATCCCCATAAACGCTTCGCATAGCATGATGAAGCATGGAATGTGGAGGATGGCGTTGGGATGAAGGTTCTGAATCTCCCCCTGGTAGTACTAGAGGAGTCCACGCATGAACAGATAAAGAGGCAACCCAAACCCGCGCTCGTAGAAGGACGCAAGCACGATCACTTCATCGTCCCTAGGGTGGGGCACCTCGCCCTCGACTTCTAGCCTCCACCTCGGGACATCTTTTGAAGGGAGGAACCCATTCTCCAAGCCACGAAGACGACTCTCACGGATTACTGTAGCATCCCAAAAATTCAAATCTTGAAAATTTCTCAAACTCGCTCTAAATTCAAAATGAATTTCAAATTTCGTTTCAAAATGTTTGTTTGCAAGTTGATATCAACAAATAAAATATAGTGGTCTATATTCTCTCCAAAATCCTCCTCGAAATATCCTACAAATATTTCCCCAGTGATCCCCCTCAAGTTCTTTCTAGAAATATTGCCCAGATATTCCACCGATAACTCTCCAAGTATTCTTCTCCTGAGAAATACCTTCCGAATCATTTTTCAAGTCCCTACAAATATTTTCTTCATAACTTTCCTCATGCTCATACGTATACGTATGCCTCCGGTGTCATATGGTGAGCTCTACAAGCTAATTACACTTATACAAGACAAATACATGCTAATCTCCCACTAATCCTCTCATCCTCCCACTAATCCTCTCATCCCTCCCCCTAATCCCCCCAACATGGCTATAAATAGAGGGGCAAGGGCCTCCTCTCATCCCACCCCAAGCCATTTCATGGCAACTCTCTCCCTCCCCCCACACACACCCACTCCATCTCCCACACAAGCACACACTAGCACAAGGATCGTTCGGTCGTTCTTTGATCGTTCGTCCCCCTGTTCTTAGTTTGTTCGTTCGTCCGATCGTTCGATCGTTCGTCTGATCGTTCATGGTTCGTTCGTCCGTTCGTCCGATCGTTCGATCGTTCGTCCGTTTGTTCGTCTAAATAATCTTTTTCCTGCCGTCACTACAACAGAACAACCTTGTAGCTACGCATGTCTAGCAACACATGATTTTATATGTTGCAAGGAAGCATATAACAACACTTATTATGTGTTGCAAGTGTTATGTGTTGCTTACGAGCACAAAGCAACACATATTATGTGTTGCAAGTGTTATGTGTTGCTAACGAGCACAGAGCAACACTTATTATATGTTGCAAATATCACCGGTATAGTTATTGTATGTTGCAATTAAACCATTGAGTGATTAGATATGTAGCCATCACCATGATTTATATATGTTGCAAGGTAATCCGTGCAGTATTGTAAGTATAAGTACTATGGAAAATTACTATTGTAATTATGCATAGTGTACAAATTTATAGATAACTGGTATTGCAAAAAAAATATTGGTGCTCACCCTGGTATTTAATCCCGCGACCTAACCTATAGGCATACCATAAACCATGCTTAAGTAACCAACTGAGCTAATAACGAGTTGTGATAGAAAGTGTTTATATTTTACTTATTAAATCTTCTAAACGCGGTGGAGCCCGAGCTGGGGAATAGTACCCACATTTTTCCTTATTAGATCTAGTTTGGGAGCCCAAATCCTCGCGGAGAATTTGCTATTTTCCTGGTGTCTTCGGCCCACGCGGGAAGCTTCCACGGACCATCGCTCTGTCTTGTTTGGAAACCGGCTCCGTGGGATAATGGTCTAGTTCGAGCCCAACTTCCATGTGGAAACTCGTCCGACCTTCTCACGTCGGGTGACTATCCCTGAGACCCCGACTCATCACTTCCTCTCGCCTCCTCTCGTCACAGACACGATCGGACAGGGGCGGATTTGGGCCCCAGGCCACCTGGCCGTGGCCCGAGCCGTGGTCCAAATATTCACTTATACTTATGTTTTTTTGGCCCAAAAAAACCAAGCCCATTACCCTTCCTCTGCACTTGCAGCCTGGGCATATGGCGGCTGCAACCCTACTCGACCTAGCCTTAACCTGGCGTGGCGGCGACGTTCTCGTGCTACTGCTTGCTCGAGGATCGAGGTGACGGTTGGTCGCCGGTGCCCACTACGATGAGCTCGACGGCCGCTGCGCGCCCTCCATGGATCTAGCAACCAGCGAGCTTGGCAGTCGGCAACCTCCTCACAACCTATGGCCACGTGCCCTGCTTCCTGCCTCCCTCCACGGTCCGTCGCGAGCCCATGTTGTCTGCCCCTCGCTGGTGGCTCGGCTCCTCCACGGCGGTCGACAGCATCACCAACTCCGACTTCCACAGGTCATCCACGAAGCCACCCTCTGTTCCAGACGGCAATCTCAGTCCAGAACCACGGTACCGCACCGGCTTGCTAGCTTCCCCATCCTGTCCGGCTGTCCTGGTGCAAGACTTAAGACTAACTCTGAACTCTCCAAGGTCCTCAGTCCACATTAGAGAGCAGACAAGTTGTCCCATCGATTCAGTGATTATTGAGTATTCTCTGAACTCTCCAAGGTCGAAACAACATCACCAGATGCTAGCCATTTTATTGTCCCACCGATTTGGTGATTTGTGAGTATTCTCTTCTCCCCTGTTCTCCCATTTCCACTGTATGTTGATTGTTAAATGTTGCATTATTACTTTGTAATTGTAGATTGACATCAAAACCAGAGAATGAAGAGGACAAAAACATTAAGATCATTTTATTTTTGATCAAGTTATCGTTGATCTCGATCTTCGCATGCGAATTAAGTAAATCGATGCAATGTCAATGTGTAGGTTTAAATTCACGTGCTGATGTTTATGAAGCTATTAGAGGCAAGGAAACCAGATCATCTTTAATTAGGTAATTTTAACTTTTTATCAAGTTTTGTGGTATTTTAAGGTGCTGAATTGAGGTAAATATTACTTTAGTCTATGTTTGTAGTATATTATGTTTTAGCGGTATATTTAGCCACACGATATCTTAAAGAGCTTTTTAAAAGTGGCTCGAGGCGACAATTTATAGAGCTCCGCCACTGCGGTCGGACACGCCGCCACCCCTCCTTCGCTGGTCGCCGCCACCACTCCGCCGGCGATTTTGTCAGGTAAATCCAACCTCTTCCGCACCTTCTTGGTCTTGCTAGGATTTATTTTCTCTGTTTTCGCTCCTTCTTCTTGGATGGCGACGAACGTGGGCTGGACGGATGGTAGGAGCGAGCGCGGCAGCTTGTATTTCGGGGTTTGGGGACGACGGTGACAAACAAGTGTTGTTGGGGCCTGGGGATCATGGTAGAACTGACTCTGGATCTTCTCGAACGCGTGCTCTTGTTCTAGCCACGCTATAAAGCATCCCGCACAACACTTCCCTCATGGTCGTCTGCTCGCTTGGCCCTAGCATTTCCTAGTGGTGATTTCCTCTTCTTGGTTTCTTTCTTTTCTTTCTTACCCTCATGATCTAGGTAGAAATCCGTTCGTTGATTTATCCCTACCTCAACAACAACCACCACTCAACTATTTTGGTTTGATATCCACGTTTGCTGCAGAAAAGGACGAGCACTGTGAAGCAAATGACATAAAACGAGTGATGGGTAGTTGTGCTGAATTTTTAGTGGGATATTGGTTGAACGATTGGTAGAGATGAAGAGGTTTATCAGCGGTAGAGATTTTTTTAGTGGGGTAATTTTGTTGTGTATATTCTGTTAGAACTGTTGCAATATGATTATGAGATAGTTGTCGGTGTTCACTTTCTGATGCAGGCTAGCAAAGCACGTTGTAAGCACATATTGTATTTTAAAACCTTTTTATATATGTTGCTTGTATCCTATTTGAACGTTTTTTACTGAACAAAGTGTAGTAATAGTTAATGCTTGTTTTTGCAAACACCACTGCAATAAGAAGGCACTGTATCTCAGATTTTGCTTGATGAATTATCTGAAGCAATCATTGGGAGTTTTGGATTGGCTAAACTTCATTGACTAACCGGAACCATATGCTATTGCAGTTTAGGCACTATTGGGCATGCTGCTCCTCACAACACGGTCAACCTGACAGACCTCATGAAAATTTGATGTTTATATTGTTATTTCCTATTCGAAATGATCGTTGGTTCTAAAATCTTGGATGATAGGCATGGACAGCTGCTATGCTACAATGCACTGCATTTTTAATAGTCTGTTTATGTGACTTGTATCTCTCCAAAATGTCTATTGTATGGGCTAACGTCATGTTGTTTTTTCCTAATAGACTAGCTACTACCCATAAGGTCTGCTACATCAAAATTTCAATTCATGGAATATATACACCCTACAAAGTGATGTTTTATTAAATTCATTTTTCAATTTAATACATTCACAGGCAAGGCAATTTGAGTTGGAAAGAGACATTACCTTCGATAATAATAAGTCTGCTAATTCATCGAAGGTGAGAATGCAATAAATTTCGTCAACATACATAATCATAATTGTTTATCTTTACATTGGTGTCTCGGACATACAGAGTATGACCAAGGAAGCAACTTATAATTCTTTAAACAAAGAAGCATCTAAGCAACAGGTACTTCTAACACACGACCCATGTATTGTATTCATTGTTCATTAGTAAATAGTGGTATCTCACATATCACTCATTCTTGAATGGAGATGCATTTTAATTGGCAGTAGACTAGGGTGTTGCATAACTAAATTGAAGTTAATAATATGTACAAAATTAACTCTTTCGTAATCATCCAAAAATATTAAAATATTGAATACTCATTGCGATGTAATGACAGGTAAAACTGAAAGAGAAATCTACAACTACCTTTGATAAAACCAAGTGTGCTACCACATCAAAGGTGACAGTGAAAATCAACTTTCTTGTTAAGTATATCGAATTGTTTTCATTACTAATATGCATTAGTTATAGGTTATGGTGCATGAAACAAAAGGTGCCTCAAAAAATGAACCACATACGTCCCATGTATTAATCCACCCTTATATTTTGTACATTCATATTCTTAAATCCACTTTACTAATTCGATATTTTTGTCCATAAGTCAGGGTACTCCAATTGATCGACCAACAGATGAGTCAATATTGGTAAAATCAAAATTTTCTTTCCATTATTGTGCCCACATTACAAAAGTATTTACTGATACACTTGAGCATGTTGACTAGACTGGAGCTTAAAAAGCTGGAGATGTCCAACCAAGACCTTAGGCATAGTACTTGGTCGAGACCCAAATCATAAAGTTGGAGGTGTTAAGTTAGGCAGAGAATTTTGGATGGTGCGTGTTAGACTTGTAGTACTGCCTATTGAGCCTTTGGTTCGACCATACGACAACATGGAGGTTATTGGTGATGTCGGCAACAATCTTATAGCATGGCCTTCGTGTTGTGTATGAACTACCCTCTTACTTAACTAGTCATTACTTCTCTAAACTACTGCTATCAATTTCAGTATTATGATTATCTGTGCAGATTGAAGACGACAAAAACTGATATATGCTCATTTCAACATCACGACGCTTCAACTCAGTTCAGGATGATATCATGATGTAAGTTCACTGTAATCCCCTCATTGTGGTTTATTATTTTCGACTCTTGGACCCCTAAGAAGCTTATCATGTTCCTATATATGATAGTAGCACACATGGTGCTCAATTATTTTTGCATCATCAACATGAGTCCACCACAATTGTTTTTCTGAAATGCTATCTTATTGTTCATCATTTTCAGTTCAATGTTGCATATGAGCTATATTTCATTTCAAGCTACTGAAACTTCTTCATGAAAATATCTAATTATCATAGTGACACTTAATTTAATCAAGGACCTAGTAGAGTTGAAACTGGGAATGGTTTGGGTCAAACCGGATGGCGTGGATCGATTTTTGTATCTAGGTTGATGTAGTTTGGGTGGGGATGGTTAGAGAAGAGGCACATCTCTGGTTTGGCTCACAGCAACATGTTAAATAGGCTTGTCCAATGTGTAATGGTACTTCAACATCAGTGCAATTCAGTGCAGATCGGTGCAGATCAGTGTTGTAATTTGGTTGGTTGTCTGGATGCACCAAGACATGCAAGTGCAGATTGGTTTTGGGGAGAGAGAGTGGTTTGGAGTTGAGTACTGTATTGTTCCAATCTATACACATTTAGTAGCACATCTAGTTCTTAGGCTATTTCGTCAGGGGCAATTGATCTCGCAGGGATTTCCAACAACAATGATATTGTTGTTAATTTGATTCTTGTGTAGAATTGGCTACCTCTATTTAAATTTATGCACGAGTACAATATAGATCATCATGAAACATTAATGTTGTTGATCACTAACTTGTATTATTTTCTTTTCAGTTTCGAAGCTGCAAGATTTCTATAGAATCCGAAGACTAATACGAAAAATAGTTTTGCTTATTTCACTATGATGAATTTTAGATTTGTTTAGGATATGAGTCATATGTTGTTTATATCTTTGTCCCAAAAATACTTGGACACGCATCAAGCGATGATTATTTTAAGTTGTGCTACTCTGAATCGTGACTATTATTTTATTTAAATGCAAAATTCTTTGTCCATTATTGTCATGTTTATGCCTGTGATTATGCAAAATTATTTCTCGTTACTATTGGCAAATGTTGTTGTATAATCATTTTTATTAATAAACGATTAATTATTTGCAGCACATGTATGTGCTACCACAAATCCATTACAAATGTTACCATTGCTATATGCTTCAACCACCTTGCAACACATATATGTGTTACCATAAATCCAATCAAAATGTTGCCTTAACCTACTCGTCATTGCTAGTACAAACGCATGTAACCGTTGGAGTAGGGAATAAATATCCGTTGCAGCGTAGCAACGCTTATAGTTATGGCTTACCAACGTATATGTAAACGTTGCAGTAGTACCTAGCAACGGCAACATAGGCAACACATAATTATGCGTTGGTATAAGGCTTATCAACACTTATTTGGACTTCTAGCAACACATATATACGTTGCTATAGGGGGGTTTTTTTGTAGTGCGTTATGCTGCCGAAATTCCGATCGTTCGTTCGTTCGATCATTCGATCGTTTATCGTTCGTTCATAGTTCCTATTCATCGTTCATCGTTCGTTCATAGTCCCTATTCATCGTTCATCCAGATAATCTTTATCCTGTCATTATGCTCTCGAAATTCCGATCGTTCGTTCATAGTTCCTATTCATCGTTCATCGTTCGTTCATAGTCCCTATTCATCGTTCATCCAGATAATCTTTATCCTGCCATTATGCTGCGGAAATTCCGATCGTTCGTTCGTCTGATCATTCGATCATTCGTCCGTTCGTTCATAGTTCCTATTCATCGTTCATCGTTCGTTCATAGCCACTATTCATCGTTCATCGTTCGTTCATATGAACTATTCACATCACTATTTATCATTACTATTCATCGTTACTATTCATCATCGTTACTATTTATTATTACTATTCATCATCGTTACTATTCATCAATGATATCTATAATTACTTTTTCGTCGCCACTATTCATCGTTACTAATCATTGTTACTATTCACCGGTCATCCAGTCATCCTAAATTTCAACTACTCATCCATCATGCTGTCCAGTCCACCTAAGACCAGCCAGACCCATATTCGAGTCATACGAACTCCAGTGACTGTGATTTTCCTTCTAGTAGGGGACTTTCTATCGGGCCACCCATCCCAGGTTTCTCCAAGTTGAGCACGCTTAACTTTGAGATTCCTTTGAACCAGGCTTCCAAACTCAGATTCCAATAATTCTCGTTTCTAAATTCTTATCAAACTATTCCCTATCCAACCATGTCATCCCTTAAGCATGGTTCATGTTCCAGAAAACTCCCAAAATACTCTTGTCCCATATTCTGCCTATAACTCTCCTGTTCATACTAAGTCAGACGATTCATTCGTCACTATTCTCACCAACAATGAACTTCACTGTGCTACACCACATACACCCAGCTATAAATACACCCAGCTACCCTCTCCCTCTCCACACACTCAACACCCTCAGCCAAGGCAAACACCCCACCCACTAAGTTACTCTGCTCTGCCGGCTACACGCATAGTGTCGCTTCGCCTCCAGTCCACCCTCCTGGTAAGCACCTCCGCTCCACCACTAGTAGTATCTCAACACCACATGACACAGATTCTACTCAAGACTCTACCCATCCATATCTCGCTATTCTGACCACTATACTAAATATTTATTGGTATACTTGCTTGTTTGTATGTTTTCTTATTCATGTTGCATAGTTATCGGAGCATTCGTGCCGTCTCGTGGAGGCCAGATCCGCAAGTCTACGCCAGGCAGTGGAGCCAGAAGCCAGTTCCGTGAGCTCTCCTTCCCCCTTCGCCGAATAAGCACGGCAAGCTCACTGGATCCCTTTGATGCATAAATTACCTATGATTTTTCAACCACAACCCTTAGCCTATTATTTTATGCATAATATGATTTTGAGACAAGTTATTATGGCCACCCAGCCGCTTGCCGCAATCAATTCCTGATATATTTGTTACAAATGATTTGAGTAAAGGTGTGAGTTTTCAAAAGAAAATGCTTTTCAAAATGTGTATGATGAAGGGTTTTCACCCTTATCACCTTTGAGTAGGGATGATCAGGGACTCCCTGGTTTAGGGGAGGGCCTAAGGTGATGGCTCAGCTGGTTTAGGCCTGAGCAGAAGGATTGTCCCCTCATATAAGGACCAGTTTATCATCCTTCACTACCTGTACTCATGATAAGTACAACCACTCGAGACTGTGTGGGCAGTCACTCAATCTGAACTCGTACGGTCCAACCCCAGGGTTATGAAGGCTAGGGAGCACCGAGAGGATAAGGAGGGGGAATGTTTTGTCTGGTTTGGACATGGCGGTGGCCTGACTCCTTCCGGTATAACCGTTAAGGTTAGGACATGCGAGGAAGGAAAGGGATTCGAATTCGCATCTCATTGATCATGAGATCGCAGAGCCGGACTAGTGGGTAAAGTGTACACCTCTGCGCAGAGTTTGAAAACCTATTCGAATAGTCTGTGTCCACAGGAATGGACGAGTCTGGTGTGGTATGACAATTAGTGTTTTGTTTTCAAAAAAAGAGGTGCGTTTGAGAAAAGTGGTTTTTTTAAAAGGTCCAGCGGTTGAGCCGTGAGCTATGGTGGACAGGAAGTCCAGTAGCTGTTTTTGAAAATGAAAACCAGTGGGAAACTGCTGAGATACCTGGATGGTTTAGTCTAGGGGATTTTGTTCTATACTGAAAAACTTCCTGCTCCTTTTGGAGAGGATGCGCTTTGCAAAAATACAAAATGTTTTTCAAAACAACCCTGCATAAAATATTGTTGTTTCTGCAAAATATCCTGAGCTCCACATATTCCATGCATTATATCTGATTTCCCCATTCCGTGGGTGAAGGTGCGCTGCTGAGTACGTTTGTACTCACCCTTGCTTATTTATTGTTTTTCAGAAAAAGGAGATCGGGTAAGAGTTACGACTGTTCCCAACCTTGCCTGTGGCTGTTGGACTGCTGATTTGCTTCGCTGTGTATATCGAGCTGCTTCAGCCCCACTCTGATGATATGTCCCGAGTTGTGGACCAACTCTTAAAGTTGTTTGCCACCTTTGTAGGTTTGTCTCGTTTAAGCAGATTTGGTATCATCTGATGTATAAATGTGTTTACTAGCCTCTTGGGACTAGTAATTGTATCACATTTGAGTCCCAGAGGATTGGGGCGCTTCAGTTGGTATCAATGCTGTTAGGTTGGCCGCAGGATGTAACCCTTAGCCTGATCCAAAAGTTTTTGAGTCAAAACTATTTTCTTAAAAAAAATTCTTGCTCTCATCCCTTCATTTCAAAAATGGTTTCCCCCTTTCCTTCTCTCAGAAGTCAGATGGAGGTTCGTTGCCAAACCAGCTTTTGCCAAAATGAAGATGGTTTCCCCAAGTTGCTGAGAGCATGCACAGTTCGCCTCGGAATCAGGAGCTAGCCAGAGTATGATGGTCATGAATTCGTCGAGCACGGCATGGAGAAGTGTGTCATGACTGTATACATTGGATCTAGTCCGCACCATGTGGAATGGAGTGTCACTACTGCTGGGCACATATTCAAAGACTCCTGCCAAGTCGTCGCTCGCAAGGCATTGAGGGCCCTGTGTCAGATCTATGAAGAAGTGGCCGACACCCCGCTCAGATTCTTCCCGCCCTTTCAGAGAGACCGTCCCATTTGGATGGCCAGGATGCGTGCCTTGGAAGGGCAGCAGCTGCTTGAGGACAACCCCACAATCGTGTACCTCACCGCATACCTGCTCACCCTGGATGCACAATATGATTTCTTGGCTCGGCACCACCATCAGATGATTGCCTGAGCAGAAGATGCAGAGAAGCGCAACCGTCAGCTCCATGTGGATCTCACCACAGTTCAAGCCCGTGTAGCTGCCTCGGAAAGTCGTGAAGTCATTGCTGTTGAAGCCCTGAAGCAAGCCAAGGATGAGCACATCCAGAAGTTGATGGAGGCCTACTTGGTAACCCATAACCAACGTAGAGCCCTGCGGATCCAAGAGCCCGCTTCATCCAACCCTATTCAACCCATGAGAGCCGAAGTTCCCCAGATTCTTGAAGGTCACTCGGTCTCTATCAGAGAAGATAAGAAGGCTTGGGAACTCCTGGAAGGAGCCATAGTCTTAGAAGGAATTCCAGTCTCCCCTCAGGCTATGAATAAGCAAGAGCACCTCGAGTCCTCCCAAGATCCCCCGCCAGAGTTGTTTGAGCCCCTCACCATGAAGAAGATTCCAGCACCCTCCCGTGAGATCAAAGAAGAAGCTACAAGCACCCCGCCAGCACCGCCGCCCTCTGAGGAGCTACAAGAGCCAGTCCCGCTTGAAGAAGAGTTCGACCCCGTCTTGCCATCTCAGTTGCCGCCAGAAGAAGTAATCAACATCAGCTCCCTCTTGACCCATCCAGGAGATGTCTCAGATTGAAGTTGTGTGCAAGCCTTGCTAGAAGAGAAGCTGCCTGGTTTGAAGTTAGTTATGCCTAGTCCTCTGCATGCATTGGGTAGTGAAGTTTTTCTTCACTTTGGCTAGAGCCCTGCATGTATGAGAGGTAATCGTGTAGACTCATGTTTTGCAAAACTCTATTTGTGTGGCCCCTAGGGCATTTCAAAATGAATTTCGCTTGATGTTTTCTTCCCTTTTGAGTGCATATGTGATGCCTTAACGTTAGTGCTCATAAGTTGCATTTAGCATAGTTCTCAATTCAGGAGCCAAGCAATAGTAGTTATGCTTAGCCCCCGAATCTGAGTAGTCCGTGCTTTGAAAAAACTCTATTCTTCCCTTATTCAAAACAGTTGATTTGTTTGTGCTTATCATTGCTGAGCTTGTGTGTTTTCTTTCTTTTTAAGAAAGGTTTTCTCTAAAAACATAGATCACAATTAGAGCTAATCCTCACCTTATGCTTCTATTCTCGCCTTAACCCATCTCAAGAGAAAAGCACCTTACCCAAGAAGATACTGGGAAGCTTACCCTTGAAGCCTGGAATAAGCTACAGAAGAAACCAGTCCAGTCGCTCAGTCAAAAGGACCGACCGTGAGAATCAAAGCACTGCCCCCGAGTCAAAGTAAACAGAAAAAGAGGACAGAAGGAGTTATTACCATACAGAGAGGCAAAGATTCATGGAACCAGAGACCACAAACATCAGGGTCATTGACCCCACCACTCACACGTGCCCCTCGCACGCGTGCCTGCCTCCATGCGCACTACCACCGCCCCACGCCCCCTTTGCAGCGCACTACCGCCACCCACGCCCCCTTTTGCAGCGCACCCATCGCCATTACCGCCAGCAACACTAGTCCCCCGTTCCCTTGTCGCACCCGCTGCCATGTAGCACCTGCTCCATCACCACCACTCCACCACCCCCCCCCCCCGAGCACCACCATCAATACCGCTCGCCTATAAAACCCCCCCACCAGCTCCCTCAACTCCCATCTCGCTCAAAGCAAAGCATCCACTAGATAAAATCCCCTCTGCCAAATCGCAAGCAACTCCATTTTCCACTCCCTCGCCCCTAAGATCACAATGCTTGGTGATTCTTGGGTTGAAGACTGTTGTACATGGTTCAACATCTTCGGTTTCCTCCTCTGTATGATGGTAATACTCTTTGATAGAATCCTCTAGTGGGAAGAACAAAGAGAAAGAAAGAGGTAGTGAAAAGTGAGAAGTGAGAAGAGAAAAGAAGATAGTGAAGAGAAGATGAGAAGAAGGTTCTCCCAAAATCAACCCTGTGTCAGTCATCTCTCTGCAGCCTACTCAAGCAGCAACAGCAGAAGAAGGCCCCATAACACTCGTGTTATGAGGTACTAGGTGAGTGCCCATGCGTTGCAACGGGAATAAATAATAACATGATAACTTATATACAAAATGTGTCTTATATTGTTATAAGAAAATGTTTCATAATTCATTTGTAATCCTGGTCATACATAAATTTTGTTATTTTAATTTAGTTGTTTCACTACTACATTGCAACCATCAGTATCATGCAGACTTCGATATATGCCACGATTTGCATGGTCTCATCATTGAAGAGCACGTGCCACACCTGCCGGTACAAGTTCCCTCGTACATTGTCAGTCATCAGGTACGCACCACCATACACGCTTGCTTAAACAAAAAAAAGGCAAGTGTATGTGTCTGCGAAGAGAATTAAAGGCAAGCCGGCACAAAAGCTACCCTGACGATGGCAAGTGGTCATTTCTGTCGGTCCTCCTCTGCGTTACCTTTGGCGCCAAGATGATGCCGCATACCTTGATATAGTAGTCACCGAACGTGCATGACATGGCGAGTACCGATGACTCTTGGCTGGGCTGCCAAACGAATTGCACCCTAGGCTCATCAGCAAGGTAGTACACCTAGTCATTGCACCACTGGATGTGCTACTCCTCTACATACATCTTGTTCGAGGACACTCACACAATGTCAGCAACGGCCGTCGTCCCAGCGCACAAGAATTCATGGTCGGCCAGTAGCGACTTACGTGGTAGGTTGAGCTTTTGATGGATGATGAGCTGGACGGCGTGACAGCGCCATCGTCGGATGTGGTGCCTAGAACAACCCGAGAGTTGCTAGCGTTGGGGATGACCATGAGGTCCCCCTGTTTGAAGATGGACAGTGTGGTGCAGCCGCTCTGGACCACATCCAAGCGGCAGCTGCGCCGGAGCTTGCCGAACACAGCGGCGCATGCGGACACGTAGGACTGCTTCCAGAGGTCGAACTGGCAGTCACCAACACTACACCAAAATCATACACTTCCTATGGTTTTTTAACTTCCTATAGCTTTTATAACAAACCGTATGAAATAAATAACTTCCGAGAGGCAACTGATACCTCTAGGAAATAAACATAACTTCCTCTCCACACAAAGAATATGTGATAGGACAGTCCAAGTTCGATTTAGAGCACCAAGTTAATTATATTACCGATTTTGGTTTGATTATGTAAGATTTTGATGTTCGTACTACAGCAGCAGCTCATATTATTAGTTCTACCGCTGTGAAGAAACTATCTAGTGGACTATATCGAGTATCTTGCCTAAGCAAAGTGAGCTATGTAAGTACTTCAAATGGATCTTTGCATTTTTGTTTATGAACTGCGTATTGCAATATATTCTGGTGAATTGATTCACTGAAATATATTTAATTTAATTCATTTTTTTAGAAATTGCTGTTTTCACGTGGGAACATGGTTGGTAAAGATCATCCTGTGCCTACAATTTCCAAATCAGAGTTCACTATTATTTGTGACTTCCCAACAGAAATAACATTGATAGCAAATGAAAATGGTACTTTCTTGTTCTTTTCATTAAAATTCAGTTTAATAATCCTTAAAAGTACAACATGTCCGTGTTGAAAGTTTTTGTACTGTTCCCAGCCTACTAAATGGTTTTCGTTGACTGTACAGAAAACCGACTTGATATATTGGAAGCTGCTAGGAAAGCTGACCGTGGTCCAGATAGATTGCAAGCATCACCCATTGTAATCTCCAACCGAAGAAATATACGTCTAGCTGCTGCGAGTATACATGTAAATGGAAGATTTTTCGCTAATTCATCTTCTCTTCGCTTGAATACTTTTTATCAATTTCGCTAAAGTTCTTGTCTCACTCAGCTTATGTTTGTACAGATTGTTTCTTCCTTAAGAGTCACTCCTGAATATGTCTTGTTAGTTTTCCATCCTGAAGCACAGGTGAACTTTTGCTCACTTCTTGTATATCCTGTTCATGGTCTGAAGTAATTTAAGCCCCCTTTGCTATTTATGCTCTTATACATTTGAGCAATAGGAAAATCTGATTATAAGTGGTGGAACATGCTCCCTAGATGCTTCTACCAATGACACACATGTGGTGCAAATAGTTACACATCCAGAAAAAGCCTTATGTTCTCAATTGATTCTTGCGGAAGGTTTAGGCGAAGCTATAATCATAATCTAGGATGTTGGCCTTTCTCCAAGAGCAACTACTCATTCTTTGGTTCATCACTTTGGCGCTTATCTTCCTAATTCTCCTGATACTTTTTATACTTGTTACAATTCAATCAAGTGACTTCTGTTGCATACTATGTTTATACTGTTCAAATGGTTGCCAACATCCCTTGAGTCATATCTTTGTATCTGTGCTTTGTCTAGCATTAATCTTGGGATAATGATAACTTTTGAATTTTGATATATATCTGCCATCCCTAATTTACATTCAACTTCTATCAGACTATCCCTCATAATAAAAATGTGCTAATCTTCCTTTTGAGTAATAATAAGGGTTTCATTCCATGGCTAAATATACCCTTTTTCTGTTTTTTTGTGTGTGTTCAGATTACTGAATTGGAACGGGAAAAATCCATAAAGTGTTGAATACTAAGTGGATCGAGCGCGCGCGAGGGTTGTCGTAAAATGTCCACCGTTATTAAGAGGGCTAATGAATTCCCAATCGATTGTAGCTACATGCATGAAGGAGTGCACACAGTGTCCGACGTCCATAGGATCGTCAGCTATTTCATGCAAGCATCCGCACAAGTGTCCTACTATATGTTATTGTGTTCTCATACTTGAGACTTTTATTATGACTATGTATGAGATATTGTCTCTTATTAGTACTGAATGAGATGTGTCTTATTATGACTATGGATGAGACTTTTGTAATGTAATTGATGAGACTATGGATTTAAATATTGTTATGTGATTGTGTGTGAGATGTTTTATGTGAAAAATATGTTGTGCTATATATTTGTTATGATGTGGAATGTGGTGTAAAATAAAAATAAACAGCATTTGTAATGTTGGTCAAATTAACTTCCTAGAGGCTTATTGGGCCGTAGGAAGTTAGCTAGCTAACTTCCTAGGGGCTATAGTTAGCCGTAGGAAGCTAACTTCCTAGGGCTACAGTCAGCCGTAGAAAGTTGGTCGTAGGAAGTTAATCAGCTGACAGCGCTGACGGCGTGAAGCTACTAACTTCCGAGAACCTACTAACTTCCGAGAGGCTTCTTTGGCTGTAGGAAGTTAGCTAACTTCCTAGAGGGCTCTAGGAAGTTAAGCTAACTTCCGACAAAAAATTTCTGAGAGCCAAACTTCCGACGGGATGGCTTAACTTCCAAGAGTTTAGCTAACTTCTTAGAGTTTAGGTCTAACTTCCTAGGGTTTAGGCTCTAGGAAGTTTACTATTTTGGTGTAGTGCAAGCTTCTTCTCGTCGTCGATGAGCAACGCCAACGCGAGCGCCTCCTGCCAGTGGTGTTCGTTCGGGGTTTCCATGTAAGAAACATGGATTCATCTTTGGCGTTGGTTTATGAAAATGACTTACAAATTAGATCCATGAAAAAAATACTATGGAGAATAAATGTCATGCATATAAAAAAGGAATTTAAGTTGAAAATATTATAAAAACAAAAGAAATTGCATGCAAGGCTCTTCTTTAAATACTAATGTCTCTGTCCAAAAATATAATTCAGTAATCTCGTTGATAATTATCTACTACTACACATTGTGCAAGGGTAGCAGGTGGGATTTGGGAGAGATGTAGTAGATATTTTTACTGTAACAAATATTGACATAAACACACATTTGGTGTAGTGGTAGCTACGAGCACATTTGCTTGAGGGTTCGCGGGTTCGAATCCCATTGGAGCCACATTTGTGTTTTTTAATTTAATTTTAGCTAGACGTGGGATGCACGTGGGAATGAGAATGAGCTTTGTGAGAGTGGGAATGAGAATGACACTGCAGGGAGGGCGGAATGGGAATGACAGAACATGGAATGACAGCCGGGAATGGGAATGAGCTTTGCGAGGAGGGGGAATGAGAAAGACAGAACACGGAATGGCAGCCGGGAATGGGAATGGGCTTTACGGAGAGGGCGGAATGGGAATGGCAGAACACGGAATGGCAGCCTACCCCTTACCGTCTTAATAAGTAGTAGATATTTTTTATGAACGCATGGGTACCATAGGCAGTAAATTAGAGACCTCATCCCTCGCCTCCCCCACTTCCAAGGTTTCGTAGAGCAGAAGGGAAAGGGAAGAGACGGACATACCTGTTCGTTGTTGGAGAAGGTCACAACGAAGACCTTGGCATCTGGAGGCGACATAGGTAGTATATCGCTAGACATATAGGGAGTGAGCATGCAAGCGGGGAAAGAAGCCCAGCCAGAGCAGCTCCAAACCGAGAGGCACCCACACCAGGCGTCAATCCGAGAAGGGCGAGAGAATGCGAGTTTCTTCCCAGCCTTGGTCCCGACGAAGCGACAAAACACCGCTACCAACTCCGTAGCATATGCTGACTGCTGCCATGCTACGAGCCTTGGTTGTCCAATATCTCAAACCTAGACTCCTCATCGTGGTGATAACCTAAGCGTGGCAGGCACCTCCTCGATGACACGCACGGAGAAAGGCCAGAAGCATGACCGACTCGCCCCGTACCCGTGTCGACGAGCGTCGGTCGGCTCATGGCTGCGACCGTGGGCAGGGCCAGTAGGTTGGGGAGGAAGAACAGGGCGAAGGGCGGGAAGACGAACGGGACGTCTGACGACGGCGAAAACGATGGTGCGCGCATGATGTGAAACTTACTTGTGGACGTGCAATAGCCACTGCGTGAGTTGGTGTCGGGGCTGGTGTCAGACGAATATGGAGAGGAGACGCATGCTCCTACGCCCTTTGCGGAGAATGAGGTGGCGCGGAGGTGGAGGCATGAGGGAAGACAGAAAAGAAGTATAATGACGAACGAGGTGGTGGCAACTGAGGCGATGACCATCATTATTATGTGGAGGTATAGATGGCCAAATAGACCGTGTCTCGCGAGCCGGCCCGAGGCACGACCCATTTAATAGTGTCTGGGCCAACCCGGCATGAGCGTCGTGTTGTGCTTAGGTCGTAGCCTCGGCCTGTAGTGCTGGACCGGCCCGACATGATTATTTTTTTATTTTACAAAAATCATATATACATATGTATAATTTATATTCAATATTATAAATACCCGAGCATGATGTTATATTGGTTAGACAGTTTCACTCAGTGTCTCCCATCCTTCTTCCATCAGGGTGTGGGTTCAAACACCGTCTGTTACACCGCTTTTTATAACATAATCAATCTCATGCACTGCTTTTTAACATTTTACGTTGATTTGATTTGGAAGAAATGTAGAACTTTTTGTAAAAAGATGTCGCAGGACGGCCGTTGAAACTGGTGCTTTAAGTATAGTAGAGACTTGAAGGAGTTCAAATCCCCAAGATTCAAGAGTTCTACCCTCATTCATTTTAAGTAGGGTAGTGTTCCAGTAAGGTTGTTGCTATGGAGAAAAAGAAGGCCGTAGCAAGCTTGTGGAGGACCAGATCATCAAAGCATATAAGTTTCTGGATGAGAAGTGGTCACCCAAGTTCCATTGATGAAGCACCAGAAGACCAATCGAAGAAGGAATCCATGTGGGAGTTCGCAAGAGGAAGGTTTGCGTGTTGGCATCGATGCTTCTTCAATAAGCTAGCTGCCAAGCGAAAGCTAGAAGCCTGAAGATCTTTGATTAGCCAGAACTAGCGTTTGCAATCAGCAGCCGGATGCTCCTCAAAGGCCAGATTTTGTGGAAGCCCCATATCCTCGAAGAGTCTACAAAGTGAAGATATGTAGCTGAAGTAAAGCTATACCCATAACCCTTCTAAGCCGAATCTCGAGGACAAGATTCATTTTAAGTGGGGTAGATCTGTAGCATCCCAAAAATTCAAATCTTGAAAATTTCTCAAACTCGCTCTAAATTCAAAATGAATTTCAAATTTCGTTTCAAAATGTTTGTTTGCAAGTTGATATCAACAAATAAAATATAGTGGTCTATATTCTCTCCAAAATCCTCCTCGAAATATCCTACAAATATTTCCCCAGTGATCCCCCTCAAGTTCTTTCCAGAAATATTGCCCAGATATTCCACCGATAACTCTCCAAGTATTCTTCTCCTGAGAAATACCTTCAGAATCATTTTTCAAGTCCCTACAAATATTTTCTTCATGACTTTCCTCATGCTCATACGTATACGTATGCCTCCGGTGTCATACGGTGAGCTCTACAAGCTAATTACACTTATACAAGACAAATACATGCTAATCTCCCACTAATCCTCTCATCCTCCCACTAATCCTCTCATCCCTCCCCCTAATCCCCCCACCATGGCTATAAATAGAGGGGCAAGGGCCTCCTCTCATCCCACCCCAAGCCATTTCATGGCAACTCTCTCCCTCCCCCCCCACACACACACCCACTCCATCTCCCACACAAGCACACACTAGCACAAGGATCGTTCGGTCGTTCTTCGATCGTTCGTCCCCCTGTTCTTAGTTTGTTCATTCGTTCGTCCGATCGTTCGATCGTTCGTCCGATCGTTCATGGTTCGTTTGTCCGTTCGTCCGATCGTTCGATCATTCGTCCGTTCGTTCATCCAAATAATCTTTTTCCTGCCGTTATGCTGCCGAAATTCCAATCATTCGTTCGTTCGATCATTCGATCGTTCATCGTTAGTTCATAGTTCCTATTCATCGTTCATCGTTCGTTCATAGTCCCTATTCATCGTTCATCCAGATAATCTTTATCCTGTCGTTATGCTGCCGAAATTCCGATCGTTCGTTCGATCATTCGATCGTTCGTCTGTTCGTTCATAGTTCTTATTCATCGTTCATCGTTCGTTCATAGTTCCTATTCATCGTTCATCGTTCGTTCATAGTCCCTATTCATCGTTCATCCAGATAATCTTTATCCTGCCGTTATGCTGCGGAAATTCCGATCGTTCGTTCGTCTCATCATTCGATCGTTCGTCCGTTCGTTCATAGTTCCTATTTATCGTTCATCGTTCATTCATAGCCACTATTCATCGTTCATCGTTCGTTCATATGAACTATTCACATCACTATTTACCATTACTATTCACCATTACTATTTGTCGTTACTATTCATCATCGTTACTATTTATTATTACTATTCATCATCGTTACTATTCATCGATGATATCTATAATTACTTTTTCGTCGCCACTATTCATCGTTACTAATCATTGTTACTATTCATCGGTCATCTAGTCATCCTAAATTTCAACTACTCATCCATCATGCTCTCCAGTCCACCTAAGACCAGCCAGACCCATATTCCAGTCATACGAACTCCGGTGACTGTGATTTTCCTTCTAGTAGGGGACTTTCTATCTGGCCACCCATCCCAGGTTTCTCCAAGTTGAGCACGCTTAACTTTGAGATTCCTTTGAACCAGACTTCCAAACTCAGATTCCAATAATTCTCGTTTCTAAATTCTTATCAAACTATTCCCTATCCAACCATGTCATGCCTTAAGCATGGTTCATGTTCCAGAAAACTCCCAAAATACTCTTGTGCCATATTCTACCTATAACTCTCCTGTTCATACTAAGTCAGACGATTCATTCGTCACTATTCTCACCAAGAGTGAACTTCACTGTGCTACACCACATACACCCAGCTATAAATACACCCAGCTACCCTCTCCCTCTCCACACACTCAACACCCTCAGCCAAGTCAAACACCCCACCCACTCAGTTACTCTGCTCTGCCAGCTACACGCATAGTGTCGCTTTGCCTCCAGTCCACCCTCCTGGTAAGCACCTCCGCTCCACCACTAGTAGTATCTCAACACCACATGACACAGATTCTACTCAAGACTCTACCCATCCATATATCGCTATTCTGACCACTATACTAAATATTTATTGGTCTACTTGCTTGTTTGTATGTTTTCTTATTCATGTTGCATAGTTATCGGAGCGTTCGTGCCGTCTCGTGGAGGCCAGATCCGCAAGTCTACGCCAGGCAGTGGAGCCAGAAGCCAGTTCCGCGAGCTCTCCTTCCCCCTTCGCCGAATAAGCACGGCAAGCTCACTGGATCCCTTTGATGCATAAATTACCTATGATTTTTCAACCACAACCCTCAGCCTGTTATTTTATGCATAATATGATTTTGAGACAAGTTATTATGGCCACCCAGCCGCTTGCCGCAATCAATCCCTAATATATTTGTTATAAATGATTTAAGGAAAGGTGTGAGTTTTCAAAAGAAAATGCTTTTCAAAATGTGTATGATGAAGGGTTTTCACCCTTATCACCTTTGAGTAGGGATGATCAGGGACTCCGTGGTTTAGGAGAGGGCCTAAGGTGATGGCTCAGCTGGTTTAGGCGTGAGCAGAAGGATTGTCCCCTCATATAAGGACCAGTTTATCATCCTTCACTACCTGTACTCATGATAAGAATAACCACTCGAGACTGTGTGGGCAGTCACTCAATCTGAACTCGTACGGTCCAACCCCAGGGTTATGAAGGCTGGGGAGCACCGAGAGGATAAGGAGGGGGAATGTTTTGTCCGGTTTGGACATGGCGGTGGCCTGACTCCTTCCGGTATAACCATTAAGGTTAGGACGTGCGAGGAAGGAAAGGGATTCGGATTCGGATCTCATTGATCATGAGATCGCAGAGCCGGACTAGTGGGTAAAGTGTACACCTCTGCGTAGAGTTTGAAAACCTATTCGAATAGTCTGTGTCCATAGGAATGGACGAGTCTGGTGTGGTATGACAATTAGTGTTTTGTTTTCAAAAAAAGAGGTGCGTTTGAGAAAAGTGGTTTTTTTAAAAGGTCCGGCGGTTGAGCCGTGAGCTATGGTGGACAGGAAGTCCAGTAGCTATTTTTGAAAATGAAAACCAGTGGGAAACTGCTGAGATACCTGGATGGTTTAGTCTAGGGGATTTTGTTCTATACTGGAAAACTTCCTGCTCCTTTTGGAGAGGATGCGCTTTGCAAAAATACAAAATGTTTTTCAAAACAACCCTGCATAAAATATTGTTGTTTCTGCAAAATATCCTGAGCTCCACATATTCCATGCATTATATCTGATTTCCCCATTCCGTGGGTGAAGGTGGGCTGCTGAGTACGTTTGTACTCACCCTTGCTTATTTATTGTTTTTCAGAAAAAGGAGATCGGGTAAGAGTTACGACTGTTCCCAACCTTGCCTGTGGCTGTTGGACCGCTGATTTGCTTCATTGCGTATATCGGGCTGCTTCAGCTCCACTCTGATGATATGTCCCGAGTTGTGGACCAACTCTTAAAGTTGTTTGCCACCTTTGTAGGTTTGTCTCGTTTAAGCAGATTTGGTATCATCTGATGTATAAATGTGTTTACTAGCCTCCTGGGACTAGTAATTGTATCACATTTGAGTCCCAGAGGATTGGGGTGCTTCAATTACACAGGGGGAACGATGCCATGCAAGCAAAATAGAGAGGTGCAAAGGAGAGCGGGCGTAGAAGTAGTCTAAGAGGGCAGACTCGCAAACAAGAGAATATGATAAGCAAAAATGATAAGCACCTTCCCAGTTACTTATATGAAAATGCAGGAGAAAGGAAGACGCCTAGATGGTGGGGACCCCCAAAAAGATAGCATGAGGAATCCCCTTTAGGCCAAGGGTTACCTTGGCCAAAAAGAGAAACTGCTTGACTCTTTGCAGGACCTCGCTGCTTGGGGCAGGGTGCCAAAAAGATGCGCAGCAGAAGATGCACCAATAACCACTACAGGAAACTGGTTAAAGAACGTGGGTGACAAACCGCCAAACTTACTATAATAAGCCATCGAACTTACCGTAAGAACGTGGGTTTACCGACGAATATAGCCGACGGCGATTTTTGGACGAACTTAGAGAAGTAAGAACGTGGGTACCGTCGAACTTAACATTAAGAATATGGGTACCGTCGAACTTAACATTAAGAACGTGGGTACCGTCGAACTTAACAGTAAGAACATGTGTTTTTAAGTTCGACGGGGGCCGTCGAATTTTTTCCCCTAAGTTCGACGGGACCCACGTTCTTACGGTTAAGTTCGACGGGGCCACGTGGCCGTTGAACTTATGTGTCCTGCGTGGGTCTGCGAGGGCTGCACATTAAGTTCGACGGTACCCAGTGGGTACCCATGTTCTTAACCCTTTTCCAGAAAAAATTAAAAATACAGAAATGAAAAATTAGACACACATAATATCACATGCAACACAGAATATCACATACAATATAGATTTCAAACACATTGATATATGTTCATATCATAAATTCACACAAGTCCAAATATATAAGTTCACAAATTCACACAAGTTCACATCCATAGTTCACATTTTTAGTTCACAAGTTCAAACACACAAGTTCAAACATTACCTCCATCGCTCTCGATCAGGACATCGGATTGTTGTCCGTAGCTCCACCACTAGAATTGAGACATCTGTCCGCAAAGTCATCGTGAGGGGGAGGAGTCACTTGATGAGAGCCGGAATCCTACAAAATAAACCAAAATTCTCATAAATATACAGCTCGCATTAAATCACATGTACACAAAGATATAGGAAAGCATGATAAACACAAAATGTGGCTTCCATATTTGTGCATGAACATGAGAGTGAAAATAGACCGAAATTGCTATACTTTGTATGTACTTTGTGTAGTAGGACCTGTTTTGTATTTTACATTTGATAAAACATCACCAATAGAAAGAGACGAAAGGGCAGATAAAGGAAAAGACCTTGCACTTGACAGCTAGGAAAGATGGTTTCATGAAAGCTCCTCGTTCATTCACAAGTTCCTCCCCTCAACCAAACACATGCTGAAAGTGGATTGACCCATCTCATCCCTCATTGTCCCAGGAACCTAACACAACTATTTTCTCAATGGGTAGCTAACTGGCTCACCTCATATTAGCTGGTGGTCTGTCAAAAATTTCGCGTTGATTCACAGTTGGCATAGAACCATGCAAAGGAAGAACAAGAAATCTATTAGGACTGCCAAGGAAATTATTCCCTTTAATCTTGTCCAGAAGCTTCGAAATTTCATCCCAGCCAGTAAGGAACACAAGGATTGCACCTTCTGCTTCATAGCGACAAATATACTCAATTGTACTTTCCACCTAAAATGTCAACATAGAGGTGTTAGCAGCAACTATTTTTCCTGGGTATGGTTAGCAGTGTATTAAGTTCAAATAATAGTTCTGGTGCACAAATGTGACAGCCATGCAGTTAACTAATGTAACAAGGATCAACATGAAATAAATAAAACTCAGAACAAAAAGATACTGTTTAGGTATTAAGCACAAGACAGTATTTGGATGGAACTTATAGACATGGTGCTACTGTAGCACCATACTATAATGTATTATCTCAGAGCAAGACTGAATGAAATGACAAAACAGGAAATCAGAAACGTATCCTCCGTCATGAAGAGAAGGGACGTCTATGGTTCTCTAATGAATCATTTACAAAAACATGACTTCTAGCTACTTGAGGAATTAATGTATGCATTTCAATTATACAAAAAATGCACAGTACTTACAAGGCTCAAATCTAGTTCAGCAGCAGACCAAGCTTCAAGGGACTGCCTTGTTGAACTGCTGTAATTTCCATACTCCTTAGTAATGTCAATGTCCTAGAAAAAAAATGAGCAACCAAAATGCACTTTGTGTGAAATCTAAAGCAAAATGATTTCTGAAACAATTGTTTTCACAGTTTAGATTTTTTTATCTATCTGTACTTGCAGCTGAAGTGCTTAATCAGTGTGACACAATGCATATATAGAAGTACACAGCTAGACTAATCCATGCTCATCAGTGCTAAATTAAGGTAGCGTTTGGTTGAAGAGCCAAGTAGAACGGAGCCATTTTGTCCCAGTTTTATTGTTGTTTGGTTACAAAGTAACTAGAACGGAATGGCTCCAATTAGGGAATATTCTCCTCAGATCTGGAACCATTCCGCTCCAAAAAATCAACCGGACAGAGCCGCTCCGTTCCCATCCCGCTCGCACAGTCACGCTCCGTTCCGTTCACTCTGCAACCAAAGAAAAAACAGAGCCGCTCCGTTCCAGATTACCAAACATAGAACAGAGTGGCTCCACTCATAGAATCAGGGATGGAACGGTTCCGTTCTACTTGGCTCCTCAACCAAACAGTACCTAAGGGGAAAAGAAGTTGAAAAACGAAGTTTACCTCAAAAACATCAGACAGTGGATCACTCTTAACTGATGAAAACCTATTTCTCCTTGAACTACCTGCAAAATTATCACGTTCGGAATTGATCCTGTAACGTGTCTTTTCTAGAACATCTTCCAGAAACAACTCAGCAACAGGAAAAGTGAACCCCTGCTCAGAACACCTTAATGTAAATATATAACATACATACACAATCAATAAGAAGTTCAATTTGATGTTGTTCATGAAACATTACAGTACCGGGATGTGCATCACTGGAGCATCTCCAATGTACTTGGAAAATAGTTCAGCATTTATAGTTGCACTCATCAGTACAAGGCGAAGATCTGGACGTCTTGGTAGAAGGTCACGCAGTATTATGATGAGAAAATCTTCATTCATGCCGCGTTCATGAATTTCGTCAACTAGTTAATGACTCACCCCAATTAAGTCAGGCTCTTGAACCTGCAATTTATATACTATTTCACTAAATTCAAAATGCAACTAAAATGGAAGCATTCAAGCATACAAAAAATAAACAATCGGGTGCATTAAATTGCATCAGCAAGTGTTAAGGTAGGCTGAAGTGAGCAAAATATGTCAACAAGGTTGGCTAAAAAGGAGGATACTGCTCCAAGCTATAAGCTTTTGATGGTAAGGCATAGCTCTTGCAAAGGAGTCCTGAGAATTTCAGGTAACTGAAACTGTGGCATTGCATCGTGACTGATCTTTGGATAGAGCCAATAGCAAAAACCTGGCTGAACGCAGCATGCACGACCTCTCCTCTGTGAATAAAATAAAGAGAGAACTGCATCTGTTAATGGACTTTTCATGTCTGCAAAGAGCCTAGTTACATATTGTCAGCAGTAACATACCTGAGATGCAAAGAGAACTACACTTGGAAAACACCAGTCTGCTGGTCCTAGCTGCGATAGCATTGAACTGGCATGAGATGCAAAGCTTGACCTGATGCCGGTCCGTTCCATCCATCGACTTTTAAAAGATCCTGATGGCGACACAACAAACTTGCTTGACCTGGTTCAAGTCTCCGGGTCCTACATTCGGTTGAGCAGAGAACGACACAATCCTGTGAATTAAAATTCACCACCAGAGATTACTCTTTATTAATTTAGCTGAATAGCTTCCTGTGACTCGACTCGATCCATCGATATTGTAGAGAAGAGCAGGCCTCATCTGTCTAGCTGATGTGATGAACATGCATCAACCTTGCTTTCTACAGTATCTCCTCCTCATCCTCGTGCCTCTACTGTTGTCCGCCTCTGCTTATGATAGATCAGGTGAGTTCACCTTCGATGGTTTCTCTGTCAACGATCTAATAACCATGGATGCTGCAGCTTCTGTCACCAATGGCCTCTTGAGCCTCACTAGCGGGCAGAAAGAATTGAGAGGTCACCTGGCGGAAAGGGAGGTCGGCTGTGTCTCCCTGGCCGATGGCGGTGCAGAAGCCAGAGGCGTGAGGGCGGCGAGCGGGGAGGCGCACCCGAGCCTCGAGCGCGGCGAGCGCGTTGCTCTGCAGCTGGATCGGGTCGCGGTACCTCCCTTCCCCGTGGACGGCGCTCACGTCCCGCTCCAGTACCAGCACCTCGAACCCCTTCTGCCTGGTGGCGAGCGCGAAGGCCAGGCCGCCGATGCCGTCGCCGGCCACCAGGACGCGCGCCTTGGGCTCCACCAGGACGAGCCCCGCGCGGGCGGCAGGGAGGCCGGTCCTACGCCTCAGTCACGACCATGGCCGCGACGCGGATGGGGAGTAAAGCGTGGCGAGGTGGAGGAGCGGTGGCGGAGGCGCGGTGAGCACGATGGCTGGTGGCGGCGCGGTGGAGGAGTGTGCGCGGTATGTGCAGTGGGCGAGAAAGAAGAGAGTCGTGTGGGTGGGTTGGGGATTTAGGTTTTTAGGTTAAGTTCGACGGTGTCCACGTGGCCCATGAACTTAATATAAGAATGTGGGTACCCACGTTTCTAATACGATAAGTTCAACAGTTTTAACTAGGGCGCACGGATTTAAACTAAGAACGTGGGTACCCACGTTTTTCAACAAACCCATGAACTTAACTCAATTAAGAACGTCGGTACCCACTTTCTTAAATTAACCCACGAACATTTATTAGTTTCTTGTAGTGAACAAGCAGGATTGTTAACTAGACCGGCACGCTACCTGGGCATGACATGACAAGCAGGTCATTCCACGTCTCATCAAGCCATCCACGTCGAGTGAAATAAAGATGACCACCCTGCCTCACCACGCTGCTCCGATAATTACCATACGCCAACCACGTAAAAATTAAAACCCTTTCAAAATCCACATGCAGAGTGAGGGGTGGGTTGAGCAAGCTCCTAGTGAGTCGCAAGTTAGGTGACCGGCCCATAGGTCATTTTCTCATACCCATGTCTAAGGTCGTACCTAACATTCAACGCGGGAACCTGGTTGACGGGGTGGCCATGGATAAATGCCCCTAGGGGTCGAGCTCCCCTAGTGGGACCACTCGCCGTGACTGCGCCCGGAAACGGGGTGGTCGGATCTCACTTGGATAACCCACTTGTAGCTCGACGGTCCACCTCAGCCCGCTGATTAGGTCGAGGGGGATCCCCTCAGAAGAAGGTTCAAAAAAACTCTCTTTCGGGGATGCCTATGCAAAAAAGGTCACGTGAATGCACTTGTGCACTCTGTACAATGGTGATAAGCATAGACCTATACACTAACAAATGGAACCACGCTCAGCGTGTGACGACCACCACAGGACGGGTCCTCCCCTGAAAAACTCTCGAGCAATTCTCATGAATTAACCAAGGGCTCAAGGGCTGCATCTAGCAGATGCGCTTGTGCGCACCTTGGGAATCTGCCTTTCAGATAGAAGCCTCCACGTGACTCAAAGGAGTTGCATAAAGGCTCGGGGCTACTGTTGGGCACCCTAGAATGGGGTGTACAGACAAAGACTAAAGAAGTCCAGAAGTCCCTACCGAACAACCTTGCAAGGCGAAGTGGACGACCAAGTCCCTACTGAGAAACCTTACGAGGCGAAGCACGCAACTAAGTCCCTATCGAGGAAACCCGCGAGGCAGAGCAGGTGACCAAGTCCATGCCGAGTGATCCCCTCAAGGAGGAGCAAGCGACTAAGTCCCTGCTGTGGGGGATAGATATCCCCCGGGTCCACTAAAAGAGTAAAGGACCTCACGAAAGGCCCGAGGGCCCAATAAATCGTAAGGTTATTCTTTCGTGGGCCTGGGGAAAGACAACCAGCAACGCATGACGACATGAGGCCGGATTGGTGCAAACCCAGACGGCCCATAGCGTCGAGCCATTGGCCGCAACAGAGATCCGACTTTCCCGCGTCGGGGCTTCCATGCAACGAAGCCACGTGAGGATAAGTCGGCGAGGGTTACGTAAAGGATAATCTCGAGAGGTTCACTATCTTTTAGCCACTTGTTATTATCTTATCCATGTGTACTGCCCCACGGTCGAGTATATAAGGCCTAGGGGGCACCCCTTCAGAACGATCGACCCATTACTTAGCCACCCACATCAACTCTCTGTATTCTCGATCCAGAGAGCTCTCTTGTAACCATATCCACCAAGCATACTCATCAGGACGTAGGGCGTTACGCAATACTAAGCGGCCCGAACCTGTAAATCTTGTCCACTGTCCCTCGTGCGATCGGCACGAACCATTCTGCTACAGTTGTCGACACCTTCCTACTCCTAAAACACCTTGAGGGGCAACCCCGGGTGTGCGGTCGGACCCTAAACACCGACAGCTGGCGCGCCAGGTAGGGGGTGTGTCAACAATCCAAGCTAGCTCAATGGCCATCTCTTTCTACAGCAAGATCGCCCTACGCCCTGGATCTATGTTCTGCTTCGGAACAATCTCGTTCGTAGCAGACGAAGAAGGAACTCTGCACCGTATCGCGGATCCGCCGGAAAAGGAGTCTTCCTCAACAAACTCCGAAAATACCGGAGAGGTGCAACCTCCGGCCCTCCGAAAGAAGATCACCGTGACGGCAACACCATTCTACCCCGACGTCCTCTTCGTCGGAAGGGCGGAATCGCCCACCATCTCCGACGACGAGCCGACTGTACCCGGGGAGGAACCGCCTCAGCGAGAGTCCCGTCGACGAAGGAACCGGCGCAGGAATGTTTGACGACATCACGCGGCCGGAGAGCGGAATCCGGAACAACCTGTCTCGCGAGACGAGGTCTCGGAGGTAGGAGAAACCCCGGAAGAACGCGTCTTCAGAGAGCGAAGGAACTCCCGACGACGTGATCGCCGACGAGCTCAGGAACAGGCTGAGCATGATGCAAGGCAACGTCGAGAGAATCCACTCTTCGGGCGCAATCTGAACCCCGACTTCGCCCGAGCCATGAACACGCCAAGCGAAGTCGGAGGGGTGCTGGCTCGGATAGCAGAAGCACTTCCTCGGACTCCTGACGCCGACGGCTACCGACGACTGTTCACCCAGGCGGCCAACCATCTTCTACCGCTTGCTCACCCGCCGAACGATCTACGACACGCCATCAACAGTCGCCGGGACGCGCGGAGCTCCATCAACGCTTCGCGGGAACGGCGGCATGAGAACGAAATTCGTCGTCGAGAGGAGTACGACAGGGATCATGGTGCCCCGACTCAGAGCCAAGCCACCAGGACTGAGTCGGCGACGGCTTCAACTGGCGGAACCTCCCGGGGACGGTCGAGGAATCACAACCACCACTCCCCTCCCCGGGACAGACATCGACCCCGACGACAGGAGGACACGTGCGGAGTGTCCGCCCTTACTCCGCGCCTTAGGGCCATCCAGTGGCCTCCCAACTTCAAGGTATCCAATGTTGACAAGTATGAACCTAAGCAGGATCCATGGGGTTGGCTAGCCGTCTACACCACCGCTGCTCGAGCTGCCGGAGCATCTGAAGACGTGATGACCGCGTATTTGCCCATTGTCCTTGGACAAGACGCGCTGCAATGGCTACGACATCTACCCCGACACTGCATCGACGCCTGGGGAGACTTCAGTCGGCGTTTCACCGCCAACTTCCAGTCCCTCACCGCCAAGCCATCGACAGCTCCCTCCGCAATGGCGAACTCTAAGCCTGAAGAGGACCTCGCAATACCAACGAATGAAGCTCAGACCGCGACCTCTATGCGGCCGACTGAAGAAACCAAAAGAATCAACCTGGGGTTCGCTGATGAGCGCAAGACGGCCATCATCAGCTCCAGTTTGGATGACAAATAGGAAAGCGCGCTCGTCCGGTTTCTGCAAGATAACCGAGATGTATTCGCATGGCAACCTGCGGATATGCCGGGAGTCCCGAGAGAACTGGTCGAGCACAAACTGAAGGTTTTTCCCCAGGCGAGGCCGATTCGACAGAAATTACGTCGTTTCACGCCTGATAAGAGGGAAGCCATTCGCGCCGAGTTAGCTCGCTTGGTCGCGGCTGGATTCATTAGAGAAGTGTTACATCCCGAGTGGTTAGCCAATCCTGTTCTTGTACTCAAAAAGAATAAAGTGGACTGGCGCATGTGTGTTGATTATACCGATCTCAACAAACACTGTCCGAAGGATCCCTTCGGGCTCCCGAGGATAGATCAGGTGGTGGACTCCACCGCTGGGTGTTCTATGCTGTCTTTCTTGGATTGCTATTCTGGGTACCATCAGATCAGCCTGGCAAAGGAAGATGAAGAAAAAACGGCATTCATTACTCCATTTGGCGCTTTCTGTTATACCTCCATGCCGTTTGGCCTCAAAAACGCTGGAGCGACTTACCAGAGAGCTATTCAAACATGCTTAGCCGATCACTGGGGCAAGCGTGTGGAGGCTTACGTGGATGACGTGGTGATCAAAACACAGGACTCAAAAGACTTCATCGAAGATTTGCAACTGGTTTTCAACAGCCTGAGGCGGTATAGATGGAAGCTTAATCCCGAGAAATGTGTTTTTGGGGTACCAGCCGGAAAGTTAATCGGATTTATTGTCAGCCACCGGGGAATTGAAGCTAATCCGGATAAAATTGAGGCTATCATGAAGATGGAAGCACCTCGATCGCAGAAGAAGGTTCAGCGACTTACTGGATGCATGGCAGCTTTAAGCAGATTTATATCCAGACTGGGAGAAAAAGGTTTGCCGTTTTACAAGTTACTCAAGAAGGTGGATAAATTCCAGTGGACTTCAGAAGCACAAGAAGCTCTGGATGCTCTGAAAAAATTCTTGACAACACCACCAGTGCTGAAACCACCTCGACGAGCTACATCAACTCAACCAGCTGAAGATTTGCTATTGTATATCTCTTGCACGACTCACGTGGTAAGCACCGCGTTGGTAGTCGAGCGAGTAGAAGAAGGGCATGCCTACCCAGTACAACATCCTGTCTACTTCATCAGTGAGGTCCTCGGCCCCTCAAAGAAAAAGTATCCTCAAGTTCAGAAACTATTGTATGCAGTACTTCTAACTGCCCGCAAGCTGCGTCACTACTTTGACGACCACAAAGTCATAGTAATCACAAGTTTTCCAATAGGGGATATTCTTCACAACAAGGAAGCCATCGGTCGAATAGCCAAGTGGGCCTGTGAGCTGGGATCTCATGACATCGAGTTTCGGCCTCGCACTGCAATCAAAACCCAAGCACTGGTTGATTTCGTATCAGAGTGGACTGAACAACAAGTACCAGACAACCCGGAGACTGCAGAAGTATGGCGAATGTATTTTGATGGCTCACTCAAGCTGCAGGGAGCAGGAGCGGGGATTCTCTTCACTGCACCAGGAGGCGAACACATCAAGTACGCCCTCCAGCTGCTATTCCCGGCCTCCAACAATGCAGCCGAATATGAAGCCTTGATCCATGGATTGAACATTGCCGTATCATTGGGCGTCAAAAGATTAATGGTATATGGGGATTCTCTGGTAGTCATCAGCCAGATAAATAAGGAGTGGGATTGCTCAAACGATTCGATGGGAAGATACTGCACTGTCGTCCGAAAACTGGAGGATAAATTCGAGGGTCTAGAATTTCATCATGTGGAGAGAGATCGGAACGCGGCAGCTGATGTACTGTCCAAGCTAGGGTCCAGTCGAGCTCAGGTCCCACCCGGGGTTTTTGTGCAAGAAATTCTGCAGCCAAGTATCTCATTGGGTCAAATGGAAGAATGCAACATCATAGATCAACCCGAGTCAGATCCCGATGACTGGAGAAAGCCAATCATTAAGTACATAAGGAATGAAGAAGAACCAGATGATAAGAACTCGGCAGAGCGCATTGCAAGGCAGTCAGCTCACTATACACTTATTGGGGAAACATTATACAGAAGGGGTGCATCAGGCGTCTTCATGAAGTGCATTCTCCCATCCACTGGAAAGCAACTCCTAGAAGAGGTCCACGCTGGACAATGTGGGATACATGCAGCCTCCAGAACACTAGTTGGGAAGGTCTTCAGGTCAGGATTCTATTGGCCAACAGCAAAGAATGATGCAGCCGAGTTAGTTCAGAGGTGCGAAGCCTGCCAATACCTGTCAAAGCAACAACACCTGCCAGCACAGCAGCTGCAGACCATACCAGTGACCTGGCCTTTTGCATGCTGGGGGCTGGATATGATTGGACCTTTCAAGAAAGCTCAAGGGGGATATACTCATGTGTTGGTAGCAATTGACAAGTTCACTAAATGGATAGAATTCAAGCCCATTGCCTCCTTAACTTCTGCTAAGGCCGTGGAATTCATACAAGACATAATATTCAGATTCGGGATACCAAACAGCATCATAACTGATTTAGGGTCCAATTTCACGAGCTCAGAATTCTTTGACTTCTGCGAGCAAAAAAGTATTCAGATCAAGTATGCATCTGTAGCCCATCCAAGAGCCAACGGGCAAGTTGAGCGAGCCAACGGGATGATATTGGATGCACTCAGGAAAAAGATTTTCGATAAGAACGAAAAATTCGCAGGAAAATGGATAAGGGAATTACCCTATGTTGTTTGGAGCCTAAGAACCCAACCTAGCCGAGCTTTGCATGGAAACACTCCTTTCTTCATGGTCTATGGGTCGGAGGCAGTGCTGCCTGCTGATCTCAAGTTTGGGGCGCCAAGGCTGATTTTTGAAAGCATAGCAGAAGCTGAGACCACCAGGCTGGAGGACATAGACGTACTCGAGGAAGAACGGCTAAGCGCAGTGATCCAGTCAGCAAGATACCAGCAGACTCTAAGGCGCTATCACGACAAGGCTGTGCGGCAACGATCCTTTTCAGTAGGGGAGCTCGTCCTTCGCCGAATTCTAACGGGAGAAGGACGACACAAGTTATCACCCTTATGGGAAGGACCCTTCATAGTAGCAGAAGTCACTCGGCCTGGATCATATCGCCTCACTCAGATGGATGGCACGGAAGTCGGGAACTCTTGGAACATAGAACACCTGAGAAAGTTTTATCCTTAGCCGTGCCTCAAAACTGCTGGGATAACAATGATGTACTCTGTAAAGTGGAAATATGTCATCAATAAAGAAAAGGTTTCAAGGATACTCAATTTATTTACGATTGACTTGCATTCTTACTTAACTCGGGGTGACCACTATGCCCTGCTAACGGAGCAATCGACTTAAGTCGGCAGCGACTTAAGGCGGTGCGACATGCTCATGCTTACTTAACTCGGGGTGACCACTATGCCCTGCTAACGGAGCAATCGACTTAAGTCGGCAGCGACTTAAGGCGGTGCGACATGCTCACGCTTACTTAACTCGGGGTGACCACTATGCCCTGCTAACGGAGCAATCGACTTAAGTCGGCAGCGACTTAAGGCGGTGTGACATGCTCACGCTTACTTAACTCGGGGTGACCACTATGCCCTGCTAACGGAGCAATCGACTTAAGTCGGCAACGACTTAAGGCGGCGTGACATGCTCGCGCTTTACTTAACCCAGGGCGACCACTATGCCCAGCTAACGAAGCAATCAATTCCAGTTGGCGTCTACTTAGGACCAATGCAACATGCTCTCGCCTATTTAATTCAGGGGATGATTTCCATATCCCACAGACAAAATTCATAGTCATCATGCAAACTCATTAACTAAAAAATTCTGATACAATAAGTGAGTAATTATGTTGTTCAAATAAACCGGTGTCCTCTAACAAATGTTCAATCATGCAAGCTGCGCGCTCGGAGCACGCGAAATGTTTTCTCTATTTTGCAATGTCTTTTCCAGGAGCAGTCGACGAAGAAGGACGACTCGAGGAGTCAGGGGCAGCGTTCACGTCAGCCCTTATATCTTCAGGAACGACTACGCCGGGTCTCCTCATCAGAATTCGTCCCGCCCGAATGGCCTTATCCATGGCCCTATCGCGTTGGGCTCTCAGAGTATTGGAAGTCTCTTCAGCAACCTTGACAGCCAACTGGGCAGCCTCTAGCTCCTGGGTAACGGATTTCTTGGAAGCACGCAGATTCTTGATGACAACGTCTTTAGCCGATATCAACTCCCGAAGGCGAATCACATCATCCAAGGACTCCTGCAGCTTATAGCGAAGATTGTTCAACTCCTCCATGGAAAAGCGATGACTCCTCTCCAGAATAGTCAGCGAGTTGCTAGAATCTCGATACAACCTATCAAGGTTGTCACGAGAAGCGGCAAGGATGCGTTTTTCTTCCTGCAAGCACAAATCAGTTCCTTCAGAAAACCAGGCAGACAATAGGAGTATAGCAAGTCAAAAGCGTAGTTTCGTATCTCACCTTTTCAGAGTCTAGCTGAGCATGCAAGGAAGAACTCAACGCGTTGGCATCATCTAAAGCGGTAGAGACTTGACTCAGCTCAATTTGACCTTGAGAATACTTTTCCTCAAGATCAGTGCATCGCCGAGACAGTTCAGCCCGATCTTGAGAATGTTTCTCCTCAAGTATTGTAATCTGTCGAGTCATTCCTAGCGAAGGATAACCAAACAAAGCGAGGTCAGAAGGTAAAACAGTCCACAACAAGCACGAAGAAAAGAAAAAGGGGCACTAACCAGCGTTAGTCGCCTCCAACTCGGATACACGGCGATGAAGAGACACCGGATTCCAACACGAAAAGGATGAAGCTACTTCCGGGATAGGAGCGCCATGCAATTTCAGCTGGCTGGTCATCCCATCCATCAAAACCTAATGAGAAGAGCAGATGAGCATAATGGCAAGAGTTCATGTAAAAGTCAAGCTAAGAAACAGCACAGTACCTGGAGGTTGGAGAAGAACGAAGGGATCCCCAAGTCAGGAGAAATCAGATGATAACCCGGCGCAAGGTCATCACCCGAAGCAGCATGCAATGGAACAGTGGGAATCAGTTCATCTCCTTCAACAGAGCCGGATACTCGATCAACGGGGACGCTGCCCTCCAAAGCGACGCCCCGGTCTGAAGTTTGGGCCACCACCATGCAGCCAGAGTGCGGAGGTGACCCAGCGTGAACGTCCATGGAAGCGCCGGAAGGAGACCCTGTTTGGGCACCCTCGGGGACTGGGACATAGTTGGCACTACCCACTTGAGCCGGGTTATCCCCGGCAACACCCTGGGGGGCTGGGCAGTAGCTTGCACTCTTCGCCCGGGCTAAGTCATCCCCGACGACACCCTCGGGGGCTGGACATGTATCAACACCATCCCTGGGGTCCAAACTTTCAGCAATAACCATCTCTAAGGTTGATGGGCCCTCGGCTACTTCCATGGAATCAGGACAATCCAGGTTAACATCCCGTCCCTCAAGATCGCGCTCTAAGGTTGATGAGGCACGGGATGACCTCAACCCAGCGTCCGGCACGGCATCACAAGCTTCTGTCACATCATCATCCACTGGCCCTGATAGCAAGTCCTCTGGGACCATATCCTCCAGAGTTTGATCAAAGTCGGCCAGGGATATGTTTTGCAGACCAACAAGAGCAGACAAAGCCGGAGAAGGAACCCCACTACTTTCCCCACTGGCGAGGAATTGCCGACTGTTCTTCCGAGTCAGAGGAACCTCATCCTCTTCCTCTTCGTCGCCTTCATCAGCAACACTGGCAACACACCCATTGGGATCAGCAACAGTCATACCACACCCATTGGGATCAGCATCAGCAAATTCAGGCGCAGGAACCTCCTCATCAGCAGGAACCGAGGGACCAGCACCCTGATCCAAGCTAGATACTCGCCGAATACGTCTCTTCTTCTTTTTCTGCTCATCAACAGAAAGATCAGTCTGATTGGTTCGGCGGGGACGCCTCGAGCGAGCACGGACAGGTCTCTGAACATCCAAGATTATACCGACCTCTGGGAGGGGTGCCACTGCCAATATCTCAGCAGGAGTAGCGTCAGAAGAATCTTCAGCCAACATGTCAAGCACGGCATTCATTTCAGCATCAGTAGGATTCAAAGGCACCTCGAAATGGATTTGTCTTTCATCATCAGGGACTTTTCCAAGTGAGGCAACCAAAGCACTAACCTCCTCATCAGAGGGCCGCGTTCTAAGGCCCAAATTGCCATCAGTTGAAGGTGGGTTTGACACGAAACGAGTGAAGGCATTGGCAGGAGGCAGATTCCAGGCTGAATACGCCACCGGAGCACCAACATTGGATACTTTGCCTCTGAGAATCATCTCCAGTCGGCTCACCAAATCTGCAGAAGGGATCCTTCTGTTGGTAACTCGAGTTGGGTCGGCTAGCCCTTGATACAGATAAGCCGGGTGGACCCTGTCTTTCAGTGGCTGAATGTTTTTGAAAACGAAGTCAGCAACTATAGCTTCAGCAGTTAAACCCCTCTCTTTCAATAGCCCAACTTCAGCTAGCAGCACACTGGCCTCAGCCACCTCTTCGTCTGTAGGAGACTCGGTCCAGCTCGGGGTGCGAACATCTGGCTGTCTTCCTGACCGGGGGGGAAGAGAATTTCCATAGTTATCAACTATAAACCATTCCAGGCGCCATCCCTTAATGCTGTCTTTAAGGGGGATCTCAAGATACTCGGTTTTCCGTCCCCGGCGCATCTCCAAGCTGGCACCTCCAACCAACTGATGCTGTCCCCCGGCCATCCCAGGGCGACAATGATACAGGTGTTTCCACAAGCCAAAATGCGGCAGCACGCCAAGAAAAGCCTCACATAAGTGAACGAAGATAGAAATTTGCAGAATTGAGTTAGGGTTCAGATGGGTTAAGTTGATGTGGTAGAAATCAAGAAGACCACGGAAAAAGGGAGAAATAGGAAGGCCAAGGCCGCGGAGAAGAAAGGGAGCGTAAACCACAGATTCGTGGGTATCCTCCGTCGGGACCGTAGTTCCGTGGCAAATCCGCCAAGAACAGAGTTCCCGCGGAGGAAGAACCCCGATGGACACGAGGTGAAGGAGTTCGGTTTCAGAGATGATGGACGTGTGGTTACCTGCGAAAGGCAACTGGCTGTTGGGATCAATTGGGGGAATCACCACAGCGGAAGAACTCGCGACTTTCCTCTTGGGAGCCATCTCGATTTCACCAGCGAGCAAATTGGAGGCAAGCGCAGAGAGGATTTGGAAGCAGGAATGCAAGAACTAGGGCGCGGAAAGCAAAGGCGGCTAAAAGTGCAACTCTTATGGGATATTCTCGGACCAGATACCGTTTCAAAAAGTGCCCAGTCATCACTCGGCAGTTATTTCCGAAATCCCAGCACGCCACGTGGTCATTCGGCAGTTATTTCCCAAAAAACTGGTGGGCCTTCTCCTTACTCGGGTGTTAATCCTCAAAATAACTCGGCGTTGCCTCTAAAACGCTGATCTCGAGTTTAATCACTCGGCATTACTTCTAAAATGCCGACGTTGACCTTCAATCACTCGGCGTTGCCTCTAAAACGCTGACCTCGAGCTCAATAACTCGGCGTTGCCTCTAAAATGCCGACGTCACTATCCAGTCACTCGGCGTTGCCTCTAAAACGCTGATCTCGAGTTTAGTCACTCGGCATTACTTCTAAAATGCCGACGTTGACCTTCACTCACTCGGCGTTGCCTCTAAAACGCTGATCTCGAGTTCAATAACTCGGTGTTGCCTCTAAAACACTGACCTCGGGTTCAACCGTTCGGTATTACTTCTAGAAATGCCAACGTTGACCCTCAATCACTCGGCGTTGCCTCTAAAACGCTAACCTTGAGTTAAATTGTTCGGCATTGCCTCTAAAATGCCGAAGTCACTACTTAATCACCCGGCGTTGCCTCTAAAACGCTTACCTCAAGTCTAATTGCTCGGCATTGCCTCTAAAATGCCGAAGTCACTACTTAGACACTCGGCGTTGCCTCTAAAACGACGATCTGGGGTTCAACTACTCGGCATTACTTCTAAAATGTCGACGGCGACTTCCGATCACTCGGCATTACTTCTAAAAACATTGATACAGACTACAATATTGCTTGGAAGCATCAGTATAACGATCAAGCTGTTCGTCTACGGCCTCAAAAGACTCAGATTCATAGTCAAACGAAACGATTCATCAAAGGGAAACCAAACTCGTTCTTCATTCAAGGGAAGTGACAACATTTACAAATCAACTCATTATGAGTTGATACTTCCCTATTTCTACTACTAAACTACACTCTACTGCTACTACTACTACACTACACTATACTACTCTACATTACTAATACTACTACATTATCTAACTATACTACTTCTAATCTATACTAATATTTAAAAGGACCAGTGGCATCTAGCCACTGGCCCTGCCCCTGCCGCCGCCGCCCTTGGTGCAGCCCCCGCCACTGTCGTCGTCATCGTCGTCGTCACCGTCGTCGTCGTCGTCGTCGTCCCCGCCCTCGCCGCCGTCATCCGAGTTCTCCTCCTCCGAGGAGTACTCGGACTCATCCGAGCCCTCGAGCCCGGAGCGCTCGACGGCCCGGATGTACGACCAGACCTCCGCGGCTAACCCCTGGGAGTCGTCCGAGTCATCGGACGACGCCGGGGGAGAGACGGGGGCCGGGGACCTCTCGGACTCGGAGGAGAACTCCTCCTCCGAGTACTCCGAGTCGCCGAAGTCCTCCGATGGAGGAGTCGGCTCGCGCTTGCGTTTCTTTCCCATGGAGGCAAGCAGAAAAAGAAGAGAAGGAGGCAGTAAGGAATAGCGAAGGGATGTGAAGAAACCAGAGGAACAACAGCGTTATTTATAGAAGAGAAAGGCAACCGCTCACCTCCAACCGCGGTCACTGAACAGTCGCTAAGCATTCAATATACACCTCCACCCGTCCAAAGACACGTCAGGCGGCGGACGCCGTTTCATGCAGCACTACACCCATTGGGACTCCAGTCAACAGCGCAAAGGATATGATTACACTCGCCGTCCCATCACATTACAACTCAGAAGCAGCCGGTTAAAACACTCAGCGTACCAAGCCGTCCCTTGCCCACACCCATTGGGGGGGACGCCCAGGAATTGTCAGTATATTTTTCAAAATGGTCACATCTGTGCAGAGCATGCAGTGAATGCCTCAAGACAAAAATGAGATATCAACAAGAGTTAAAGGGAAGCCAAATATAGTCAGCAGAGTGCAAAATATGGTCGACAGACATGACTTGAAGACTAGACAGAGAACGTCCATCGAACGTCCAATCAGTTGCAGAGCAAATACACTATGCTACTCAGCAAGATATGGAAGGATTGCAAATTCAGTTGCAAAAGACAAAACACATGCTGACCTCCGAAGCATAATATTGATGACATAGCACGGATGACATCATGCCAACTTTTTTATAAGCAGAAAGAGTATTCTTCAGCAAAAGGACACAAAAAGAAGACCTTCAAGCGAATTATCCTCAAAAAATCCACTTGAAGGTCGGGGGCTACACCCATTGGGTGCACCTTCGGTGCACCCCATGGATTGTCATTCTAAGCCAGGATAGCACCAATTTCTAAGGGCATGGGACAAGATTAAGAAGCCAATCCTCAAATGGAATAAAGGAACACAAATGGAAGTAATCTCTGATGAAGACCTTCGAGTAGATTATTTTCTAAAATCTACTCGAAGCTCGGGGGCTACACCCATTGGGTGCACCTCCGGTGCACCCAATGAGGTTCAGAATCCTACCAACGGGAATGCCGATCTCTAAGGCACAGGCACAAAGCTAGGCTCTGGTCAACAAGTGATCGAAGCAGGAGAGAACAGCAAGGAGTCATCTTTCTTCAAATCACCTACAAGCTGGACCTGGGATCTTCGGGTTGATTACCTCTAAATTAACCCAAAGATCGGGGGCTTGTGGGGGATAGATATCCCCCGGGTCCACTAAAAGAGTAAAGGACCTCACGAAAGGCCCGAGGGCCCAATAAATCATAAGGTTATTCTTTCGTGGGCCTGGGGAAAGACAACCAGCAACGCATGACGACATGAGGCCGGATTGGTGCAAACCCAGACGGCCCATAGCGTCGAGCCATTGGCCGCAACAGAGATCCGACTTTCCCGCGTCGGGGCTTCCATGCAACGAAGCCACGTGAGGATAAGTCGGCGAGGGTTACGTAAAGGATAATCTCGAGAGGTTCACTATCTTTTAGCCACTTGTTATTATCTTATCCATGTGTACTGCCCCACGGTCGAGTATATAAGGCCTAGGGGGCACCCCTTCAGAACGATCGACCCATTACTTAGCCACCCACATCAACTCTCTGTATTCTCGATCCAGAGAGCTCTCTTGTAACCATATCCACCAAGCATACTCATCAGGACGTAGGGCGTTACGCAATACTAAGCGGCCCGAACATGTAAATCTTGTCCACTGTCCCTCGTGCGATCGGCACGAACCATTCTGCTACAGTTGTCGACACCTTCCTACTCCTAAAACACCTTGAGGGGCAACCCCGGGTGTGCGGTCGGACCCTAAACACCGACACCTGCCGAACAAACCCGTGAGCCAGAGCGAACAACCATGTCCCTGGTGAGCGACCCCGCGTGGTGGGCAGACGATTCGGCCTCGAGTCAACCTGACCGGCGGACTGACCCAATGTTGCTGAACCACGTCAAGCATGATAAGCTGCGTCACCACCAAACCATGTCTGAACCATGGGTACAGTGTCGAAATGTCCCTATCGAGCGCCAATGATACGCTGTCAAGTATTTGTCTCAAGCAAGCCCCACTGATGTATGGGGCCAGTTAGCCCCAGTTGTAGGGGCATCAGCGCCAAAGTCTCTATAGTGACCCGCACACCTGAAAGAACGCAACAGATACACCATACCGGGGTGTATGCCTATGCACGCCGGCAGGTGACGCAGGCCTATGACGAGAGATAGGCCGCGCCACGCACGACCACACCATGGGACTAACCCACGGGACCCACCGCTCACTACTATGAAGGAGTCAGCGATGGACTAGCTGCAAAGGTCCGTATGATGAATGAGCAAGAAGATACGTCATACCAAGAGTACGGCTATGCACGACCCTACGTAGGTCCCACATGACAACATGGAGGACCCACACAACAACCAGAGGTTCCACATGACAAACCGGAGGAGCCGATCTCACTCTCTCACTCACTCACTCTCTCGTAGAAAACAGATCTCCCCTGTAAGGTCCAACCCTTAATCTATAAAAGGGCAGACCCTCTTTCCTTAAGGCACACAAGGACACTTGTTGTAACATGATCAAAGCAATACTATGATCAGCACTACACTGGAGTAGGGTGCGAACCTGAACCATCGTAACCCTCGTGTCTCAGATCTCTCGTTAAATTCCAGTGATTCACCTTTTATAGTGAGTCCACGCTAGCACCCCCACCGAACACAAATCTTATTGTCCCCTTGTTTTCGAAACCACGATAGGATCCATACCTCCACCCCTTATATAAGAGGGGGTACAGTCGATTTGCGAATAACACAATCGATCCAATCAAGCTATTTATCAGTTCCTTTACTTTCTTTCCTTAGAAGTAGTAGTAATCTAGATTTAGTTTAGCCTTTCCCGACCCCATTCTTCATCGCTCTTTGACTCTACGTCATTTAGGGACGTCTTGGGTGGCCTACCGACCCTGGAGCATGGCTTAGAACTATTCTCCCCGATGTGGTGCCTCCCATGAGGTGAGTTCTAGGGTTTCTACAGAAGAAGATGACTCTCCACCATAGCGAACCATACGAGCCCTACGCAAAGGCTGTCCAAAATTATGCAGAGATGAGCAACTCTTGCAGCAAGGTCACGGACCATCCAGCCCTAGGCCACAGACTGTGCGTGCTCCCACAGTGAGCACCTACAGATGGTTCATCCTAGTGTTTGGCCCCAAATCGGAGCTAATAGTGGGCCCTATTGCCACTTTTCATTCATGTTTAACCAATTTTATTGCACAAAATGAATTTAGAGTTTGATAGATGGATAAAATCAAACTCGGGCTAGTTGTGTGGCAAAATAAGAATACTTCAACCAAGTATCAAATATATATTTTGTGAGTTTGAGAACTAGCTTCAATGAGAATATCACATATCCTGAGAGAGAGGGAGAGAGTTATTTAATAACAATATCCAAACCTTATTTAGATCCATGCTAAATATAGCAGTTTGTGTTGGAGAAATAGGCATTTTCAGTTTTAATTTAATCCAGAAAATCACAGTGATGTATGTGACGACATGTATGTGCATATGTGTATCACTACTCACATAAGCAGTAAACAATAGTAAAATATGCACAAATACAAAGAACAGATTGTGCCCTATGGAGGGACCGATGCTCAAGGCATCACTGGCTCCATTCACACAAGACATCTAGTGTGTATGTTAGATGTAGTCGTACGCAGTCGATGTACGCAGTGCAGCCCCTCGAACGGCGCCAGCGACGAGGAATCTGATCAGCGTTGGTCGGGCGGACGAAGCGAGCAGTTGCGAGTACGCTCCATAAAAACCTGATCACCTGCACACCTGTGCAAGTGTCGCTCTACGGACGGCGATTTCGAAGGCCTGCTCTCCCACTCTCTGTGCTCGCAGAAGGTGGGATGGGGATGGGTTGTACGCAACACGTTTGAGAATGTTCGATATATGTGTACTGTTTTGTCGTAACCAGAAGCAGCCTCACCTCCTCCGTATATATACACACGCAGAGGGAGGCCAATAGACAGTAACGGTCGCCATTAGAGCTACCGTTACAGCCAGCCAGAAACTGACGCCATCAATGACATCCGTTACTAGCTGACAACCATTACATCTCGTCCGTTACTAGCCATGACATAGGAAATAACCAGTAACATACGACAGTAATGTACTGTCATCACTCTAGGAAAAATGCGCAACTGTTAGGAAGGAATATTTGAACCAAGGTCCGATCTACCACGGCCTGGCCCGGCCAGCGGCGCGTGCGCGTGTGGCAGTCCTTCATCCATTTCTTAGCTTCTCAATAGATGCATTAAAGTGGGCCTTTAGCATTGACTATTATTGAATATTAATTTGGGCCAGGCCCACATTAATTCAACAATCCCCCACCAAATGCTAAGTCACACTAAAATGCTCTCATCTTCTCAAACGTTTGGTATACTGGAGTTTCGATGGAGACTGTTAAATTGATCATCCACCTAGAATCTAGACTACACTTGACCACAACTACATAATGGACTAGGCCTTGAATTGGCAGTTTTGCGTGGAATAAGTTTTATCTAAACTCTTTACCAGTACTAGATTATCGAGCGCATCCCCTCTGGTTGGAGCATATAAGTCAAACTCCATAGCCTTTCATGGGTATCTAGAGACCACCCAGATCTCATAAACTATGACTAGTAGTTAACTCATATAGGTATGTTCCTCTAAAGACGTTCTGTAGGACAACATCTTTGCTTCACAAAGTCACTTGGAACACATTAAGGTGTAAACACCAACCTACCTTACAGTAAGGAAAGATGTGCATATGAAATGAACCTTATTAAGGGTCTTTCCTCTGAGTCTACCACTAGCTTGTTTCACCATTCTAATTCACGGGATCTCCGATCACATAGAACAAGTTACCACTCTGATAAACTTTAGGTGGGTCTCAGGCCCATCTCACTCGATGCACTATCTATCACACTACGTGATAGCCCCTTAGTAAATTCATCTACCAGATTTTTAGACATATGGACATAGTCCAACGCGATTACTCTGGAGTTTCTCAATTTCCTGTCATATTTTAAATGCCTCTTTATGTGCCGTGTCGAGTACATATTATCTTTAGAACTGTTTATCTTGATTATCACAGTCTGATTATCACAATTCATAGAAATAGCCAGCATAGTTTTTCAACCACCGGTAAATCCATAAGGAGTTCACGAAGTCACTCAGCCTCAACTGAAGCAGTATCTAATACTATGAATTCTGCTTGCATAGTAAACCTCGTTAAGATGGTCTACTTGCAAGACTTCCATGAAACAACACCACATCCAAGTGAAAACACATATCCACTTGTGGCATATATCTCATCAGCATCAGATATCCAATTTGCATCACAATAACCCTCCAGTACTGTTGGGTACATAGTATAATGGATGCCTAAACTCATAGTACCTTTTAGATTGCGCAGAACTCTCTCAAGAGCACGCCAGTGATCATCTCCCGGATTTGAAACAAACCGGCTAAGTTTGCTCACAGTAAACGAGATGTTAGGCCTCGTAGCGCTAGCTAAGTACATGAGTGAACCAATTATTTGGGAATATCTCAATTGATCCATAGATATCCTTCAATTTTTCTTCAAGAGCTTACTAGGATCATAAGGTGTTGGAGTAGGTTCACATTCGCTATAACCAAAGCGACTCAAAACCTTTTCCACATAATGGGATTGCACCAGTGTGATCCCACCATCGCCTTCTCTCAGTAGCTTAATGTTAACAATAACATTAGCTTCTCCCAAATCTTTAATTTCAAAATTATTAGACAGAAAGTGTTTTGTCTCTTTAATCACGTCAAGACTCTTCCCCAAGATTAGAATGTCATCAACATACATGCATAAAATTACTCCCTCGCCCCCACCATACCGATAATATACACATTTGTTTGCTTCGTTCACAACAAAGCTGGTAGATGTCAAAGTTCTATCGAACTTTTCATGCCATTGCTTAGGTGCTTGTTTTAGGCCATATAAAGATTTCAATAACTTACACACCATGCCTTCTTGACCGTTCACTACAAACCTAGCTGGCTGCTCCATGTAGATTTCCTCATCTAGCTCTCCATTTAGGAATGTTGTCTTAACATCCATTTGACGGACGAGAAGACCATGAGAGGCAGCTAGAGAAAGTAGCACATGAATTGTGGTCAATCGAGCCACAGGTGAATAAGTATCAAAGAAATCCTCACCTTCTTTCTGTGAATAGCCTTTAATTACAAGCCTCACCTTGTACCTTTCAATAGTACCATTAGGCCTAAGCTTTTTCTTGAACACCCATTTACTCCTAATGGGCTTACACCCATAAGGACGCTCAACGACCTCCTAAATTGCATTAGACAAAATAGAATCCATCTCACTCCTTATTGCTTCCTTCCAAAAGTCAGCATCAGGAGAGGAATATGCCTCTTCAATGGTACTTGGGGTGTCATCCACAAGATATACTATGTAATCATCATCAAAGGACTTTGCAATCCTTGGTCTCCTACTCTTTTGAGTTGACACATTATCATCTTGCACAGGATTATGTATATGGGATTCCTCAGTGTGTTCTACCAGAATAAAATGCTCATGGGGTATCATTGGTTCATCACTAGACGTATCATGTGTAGCTTTCATGGGAAATTCATGCTCAAACAACGTAGCATCTCTTGACTCCATAATAGTACCAAGCAACATGTCCGGTACTCTAGAGTTTATAATTAAGAACCTATATCCAATGCTGTGAAAAGCATACCCAAGTAAAACAAAATCAACAGTTTTCGGTCCTAATTTGCGCTTCTTGTTAATTGACACATTCACTTTAGCCAAACAACCCCAGGTGCGCAAAAAGGAGATATTTAATTTCCTCTTTTCCCATTCCTCGAATGGTGTAATTTCTTTGTTCTTTGTGGGAACTTTATTCAGGACATGACACGTCATCAAGATCGCCTCGCCCCACCATTCCTTAGATAGTCCCAAAGTCTCTAACATGGCGTTAACCAAATCAGTTAGAGTACGGTTCTTTCTCTCAGCAACCCCATTGGATTGTGGTGAGTATGGCAGTGTCCTCTCATGAATAATACCAATTTCCACACAAAAATCAGAAAAATCACCTGAAAAATATTCTCCACCACGATCAGAGCTTAACCGTTTAATTTTCCTCTCGAGTTGATTTTCCACTTTAGCTTTGTAGGTCTTAAAATAATGCAAAGCTTCGTCTTTTGACTTTAAGAGATACACATAACAAAATCTAGTAGAATCATCGATAAAAGTAATAAAATATCGTTTGCCTCCCTTAGTCAATATTCCATTCATCTCACATAAATCGGAATGTATTAAGTCTAGTGGTGCCAAGTTCCTCGCCTCCGCAGCCTTATGAGGCTTGCAAGGTTGCTTAGATTGCACGCACACCTGGCACTTAGAACCTTTGACTAAATCAAATTTTGGGATTAAATTTAAATTTGCTAACGGCAACACACAACCAAAATTGATGTGACAAAGTCATGAATGCCAAGTATACGACTCATTCGAAATCACATTGTTCACAGACTTGTTACACACATCATGCAAAGATACACGGAACAAGCCTCCATTGTCATAGCCTTTTCTAACAAATGTCCCATACTTTGATAGTATACATTTATTGGACTCAAACACAAGTTTATAGCCATCTCGACATAGCAACGAGCCACTAACAAGATTTTTTTTATAAAGGGGACATGCTACACGTTCTTCAATACACCATCTTTCTTGAAGTAAACTTTAGAATGACTATACCAACACCAAGAACACACGCATGTGATCCGTTCCCCATTAGCAAGGCTCTAGCCCCTTTGCACTGATAAGAAGAAAACAAAGAAATATCAGCACACACATGAATGTTAGCACCAGTGTCAGCCCACCACTCAGGGGATTGACACACTGAAAGAACAGTAGGTAAAAGATTACCATACCCCGATGTTCCTTCTATGGTCTCGCTAACAACAATGTTTGTTGTTTTCTTCTCTTGAGCTGGTTTTTTTCTCTTGCTTAAATTTGCGGTATGGACAAGCGCTTGCCCAGTGATCAGTACTCCCGCAATCAAAGCAACCAGTTCCTTTGTTCTTCCTTTTAAACGAGGCTGCCTGCTTGGGCTTCGTGGCATTCTATTGCTTGTTCTTCCTTTCATTATTATGTGACATATTGAAGTTCTTCTTTTGTACCATATTGGCACTAGAAGTATCAACTCCTTTTCCTCGAGTGTCTTTTACTCTTACCCTCTCTTCAACATCAAGAAACCCAATAAGCTCAGCCACGCTAAACTCTTGTCTCTTATGTTTTAGAGTGGTAGCAAAATCCATCTAATACCGCCAGCCACGAACTTGTCAGGCAAGACACATGGGAACTGTTCGAGTTCCTTAGCCAGTGCCTGTATTTCATGAGCCTGTTCGACTACAGGACGGTTCTCCACCATCTTGTAGTCAAACAGCTGCTCTATGATGTACAACTCGCTACCAACATCAGAAACACCGAACTTCTCATCTAATACATCGCATAACTCTTTTGCAGGTGTACATGTTAGATAAGAATCAACATACTTGTTGGCAAGAGCGCCAATCACGACGTCTCGAAACAGGTTATCGGCAACGTCGAACATTCTCTCCTCTTCAGGAGTGAACTGTTCGGGTTTCCCCTGTGCGGCATGACAGCTGTTCATTACAGTCAACCACAGTATTATCTTACTACACCACCTCTTATAAAATGTCCCATCAAAAGGTTCACTTGGTTTTAACGCAGCAACAAAACCACTAACAGAAAAATGTCTAATATCAGGTTTTTGGATTGTTGATGAAATAGGCATTTTCAGTTTTAATTTAATCCAAAAAATCACAATGATGTATGCGACGACATGTATGTGCATATGTGTATCGCTACTCACATAAACAGTAAACAATAGTAAAATATGCACAAATACAAAGAACAGATTGTACCCTGCGGAGGGACCGATGCTCAAGGCATCAGTGGCATCGTACGCAGTCGATGTACGTAGTGCAGTCACTCGAACGGCGTCGGCGATGAGGAATCTGATCAGCGTTGGTCGGGCGGACGAAGCGAGCAGTCACAAGTATGCTCCACAAAAACCTGATCGCTCGCACACCTGTGCAATTGTCGCTCTGTGGATGGCGATTTCGGAGGCCTGCTCTCCCACTCTCTGTGCTCGCAGAAGGTGGGACGGGGATGGGCTATATGCAACACGTCTGAGAATGTTTGTACGTGTGTACTGTTCTGTCGTAACCAGAAGCAGCCTCACCTCCTCCGTATATATACACGCGCAAAGGGAGGCCAATGAACATTAACGGTCGCCATCAAAGCTACCGTTATAGCCAACTAGAAACTGACGTCATCAGTGACGTCCGTTACTAGCTGACAGCCATTACAGCTCGTCTGTTACTAGCTATAACACAGGAAACGACCAGTAACATACGACAGTAATATACGGTCATCACTCTATGCAAAATGCGCAACCATTAGAAAGGAATATTCGGATCAAGGTCCGATCTACCACGGCCACAGCCACGGCCCGGCCCGGCCGGCGGCGCGTGCGCGTGTGACAGTTCTTCGTCATTTCTCAGCTTCTCAATAGATGCATCAATAGTCCACCTATTTAAGTTGATTGAATTATCCGTTGAACTTACGGTATGATACTAAAGTACTAGTACACCGTATCATTAAATTGAGCCTTTAGAATTGACTATTATTGAATATTAATTTAGGCAGACCCACATTAATTCAATTGTTTGTAACCTTTCAGGTTTGAAAACAAATGAAATTTGTCTCAAATATTTTGTCACACCTTAAAGGAGTGAACAACAATACATGTGAACATCAGCATTAGCGATATGATTATTTGGATAAAAGAATGCAGCATCATCGTTGGCGCTAGGTACTTTGATCCCTTGTGCTCTATTTGATTCAACACTGCTGCATTGATGAGCTTCACAGTTTAGAACCAGCAAGCCAACGGCTGTAGAAAGCCAATGCTTCCTGTGGTTTATACTCAGGAACTGCATGCCCAGAACCCTGCGAGAAAACAACATGGGAGTTAATAATGGCCCAATCTCGAGGCTTCGATTTGTTTTGGTGTTTTATTAGTAATGTGACCATATCATTGAAAATAATTTATGCTTAATTTGGTAGGCTAGTATCGTGTTTATTCGTACATCAAGTGATTATTAGACAAAATAGAAATTACAGTACCTTAATAGTAGCAAAAGTGAGGCCATTCTCGTATCCTTGGGTGTACCTGAGGAGTATATATAATTAACAAGCAAAAATATACGTGAGCTATAATATGCCCTTAATTTCTTTCCTTGATATATGTATACAAATGTTTGCTTGAAATTATTGAAAAATATATAAAAACATAATTTAACTGAATATATAACTCTCACAAAAGAAATATTATATTACAGTGATTATGCATTTATATATAAAAAATCTTAGGACAGAATGACCATTGTTTGTCAAATACGTACCCAGAAACTTGTCCATTGACAAACCACGGTCGCCACGAATCAATGACACCATAGCGTAAAGACGTGGTCCATGCTAGGCTCCCAGTGTAAGGTACACACATATCATGGTCGCCGCTGAAACAAATGCATTTTTTTTTAAAAAAGGCAATGGTAATAGGAGCTTCTCCTGAGATTAACAAGAATATAAGAGAGTCGAAAACATATTACGTGTTGTTAAAGTACCTGTAAATGATAGCTCGATAACCCTGACTTGTAAGGTTTTTGTGATAGATGATCATACTCCCAGCATCATGGTGAAACAACAATTGATCTGTGCATAGGATCCACGGTCCAATTGCACTGACCTAACATGTGCATGATGTACTACGTTGAAGGAGATTCAAATTTCTAAGATCAAAACCATCAAGTAAAGAAGGTGGATATCATACTGGTTCTGCATGAATTGCAGATCTGACGCTGTCATGGTTGAGCCATGCCGTCGCTACTTCATCGTTCTGAAGATTAGTATGGAAAAAAAAACAAGACGCGGTACACTAAGCAATCAGGATAATGAACCAGCTTCTCTTGAAGGAAAAGTAACTCATAATACATACTGTAATTTGGAATGAAAAATGCATCCAAACAAAGGAATGAAAAATCAAACAAGATCGCAGAGTTGATTCACGGCAAATGTTTTTTTTCCCTTTTGCATTGCTTCACTATTTTGTAGAATTTTTGTATTTTGATAGAAACTACTAGTCAAATATATGTAAACAAAGAGGATGGAAACCAAAACACTGAGCAAATTGTTGATGTGGAGAAACAAAAAGTAAAGGTTGGAAGGTTACTATGCTTGTGCTCACCATACACATAACTGATGGAAAATTATTAGCAGCGGCTAGCTCTTGCCACGATGGAACACGCCCATCTCTTACAGGAGCTCTCAAAGGCCAAGCCCGTCCAAACATTCTTGTTCTTACAGGAAGGGGCCTGCTAGTTACACCCAGATCTTTGAAGCTTTGCGGCATTCTATTATTATTATTTCGTCGTGAGATCACTTCCTTGGTGTTTGTGCCATGGTAGCATGGCTCAAGAATGTTATAAATATTTAATCCGCTTATTACCTACAAAGATCATAATATAAAACATGCATGAGAACTACATTATTTTTTTACTAGCTAGATATTGTCAGCGTGGTTTACCGTATCGACATTCGACACTGCATCGGCGCATTTTTCACTATAAGAATAGTTCCAGTAGTTTCCTTGACATGCAGCATTCGTTTGCTGCATATTACAAATATAGCAAAGATGGTCAATTGAAAGGAAGGATGAGAATGAATTGTGCTGATACACCACTAGTCCATCACTAGATTTTATGGCAAAAGGAAATTTTTATAGTGATATTTCAGTGGAATATCGACTTACTACCTCGTATATGTCATCTGAAATTAGGCCCATTCCATGTGCAAACGGTACAAGAGCATTACCATCAAAGGTGACATCACACACACCATTCCCAACCATGTAGCCCTAACATGCATGAGAGTAGGTAGAATAAAGCTAAACTTATTCATAGATTACACTATTTTTAGAAAAAAAAAGATATTGTTAGTATCTCGGCTTTGCAATCGCATATAATCAAATTCACAAAGTCACTAACCTTGAAGTTTATAACTGGATTATCTCCTTTATGGATTCCTGTAGAATAATTCGTTAGCAACAAGATTAATATACAAACAATTTGTCCGCAAAGCCGCCAATACGTACCTTTGACCACTTGGTTTGCGAGGGTAGGGATATAAACTCCGGCATATGACTCTCCAGCTATGTAAAATGGATTTTTCTGGAACTCCGGATAGAGCTGGAACCACTGGTTAATTAAAGATAGAAGAGGAGGAAACTCAGGTGTGTGTTTGTGTTTCACAAAAAATATGGTAGCACCAATATATAAGATGAAATAACGTCTTCATATATATCACCTCGATGTAATGCACTTGAAAATTTATAAAAAAAATATACCTTGAGAAGAAAAGTATGTGAATCAGCGGCTGTCTTAAGGTCACCAGTTTCATAATCTGAAACATTCTTTGAGTATGACAGCCCGACACCAGAAGGAGAGTCCAAGTATATTACACTAGAAACCTGCAAGGAAAACTATCACTATACTATACTTTGTCTAGAACTCCAAATATTCGTTTATGCCTATTTCTTAGGATACTTATGAAAAATGGCCGACCTTGGACCAGCTATAAGGGTTGAGATGAAGCTTTGGTAGACTTCCATTTGACCCTCCTGACTCAAAGTTGAACGGTCCTGCAGAATCCAAAACAACACGGGTTAATCGCAATTTTAATTAGAGGAGGTCATAGAAAGAATTTCTATGGGCTTGAGTATTTATTGTTAGAAAGATTTTCTAGCAAAAGAAAACCTGCTACTTGCGAAAGATTTTCTAGCAAAAGAAAACCTGCTACTTGCGAAAAGATGACACAACAAAGGTGATCATATCTCTGCAATATGATTTGTCATTTAAAGTAAAATAACACAATACGATTACTCATTTAAAATAAGTGTCAAATATAGGATGAATTAAGTATGCAAATCTTGTTTAGCTATATCCTCGTAAGATAGGATAGGAAAGAGAAGACGACTGCGGATAGAAGCAGAATTCCGAGGCCAGCATTCCCCACAGCTTCTTCTTCCTTTGCCCTCTTAATTAGACCTAGCAATTAATGATCGACGACGCACCGTGCTCGTAGACGAAGCCATCCAAGCTGGAGCAGCCGGGGCCGCCGTTGAGCCAGAGCACGACAGGGTCCCGGGCCGGGTCGCGCTCCGACTCCACCAGGTAGTAGAACAGCTTGCTCCCGACATGCTCGTCCACCGTCACGTACCCAGCGTAGTGCTTCGACGGCAGCTTGGCGCCGTCGAACCCGGGGAGACGCGTCACGAGCGCACCCGGCGGCGCCGAGCGGCAGCAGCAGAATATGGAGGCCAGCAGGAGAATGGCCGTTACAGCACGAGCCAGCGGAGCCGAGGCAGAGCAGGCCATTGCTATCTATCTATGTGAGCTCGACGACGGATGGTATGGCAGCGCAGCCCGGCCGGGAGTGTGTTTAAATAGAGCTGCGTGGCTCCTGGTAGAGACGGAAGGAAGTACGGGGAGTAATGCGCGGTGACGTACTGATGTTGTTGACCGGCCGCAAAGCCAGCACATACCGGAGTACTCCCTAGTCGCTGCTTCCAAAAAGAATGACCTATAGCTTTAATTAAATCAGGTAGAGCCAAATCTTCATAAGTCTAACTATGTTCATAAAAACAGTACTAATATTTACAACTACTACTATTATTATTATTTAATTATATCATGTAATATAATATTTATAATATCAAACTACTATTATTTAATTTTAGTAGCAGTTTGGTTCACGGAGCTTGCTCCACGAAGTTTGTTCTGTGAATGCAGTTTGAACTCTGTAGTAGCAACTGCCAGCGCAGCAAGGCAGCAATGCAAGTAGCATATGAATGCGGTGGCTTAGCTGCATATGGCAGCTCTACCTGAATGCAGTTTCATATAATGGCAGTTTGAATGCTTAGCTGAATATGTCTAGCAGCTACCAGTAAGTAGCATATGTCTTGTTCGTTTACATCGGATTACACCCGGAATCGTTCCGTCTAATCAAAGTTTATATAAATTAGATAAGCAATCCGGCTCGGAACCATTCCGACCCACCAATCCGACACAAACGAACAAGGCCTTAGCGGTTTGAACTCTGCAGTATGGAAGTACCAGCAAGTAGCATATGCTGATATTTTTTGCCGTAATTTTTTTGGCTCATAGACCAAATAAAAAAATATAGGAAGAGCCGTTTTGCCAAACATGTCCTTATTATTTCTAGATATGATTTCTCTACTCAGTTAGGAAGAGGTGAGAAAAACAGGTATAAAAATTTTCTCTTTAATATTATATATATATATACTTGGTCAAGGTTAAGTCATTCTAGTTGAGAATAAGGACAATGGAGTAACCAATGCCTTTAGGACTAGTTTGGGAGTTTAAAAACCGGATGGTATTAGAGGGGCTAAAATCTCCTTCTTATTTAATTTTGAATAAGGAGGAGATTTTAGCCTCTCAAATTCCCTCCGGTTTTGTGGCTTCCAAACTAGCCATTATTGCTTGAAAACCCCATTCTCTAATTTTGAAAGGCATATATTCTCTGTTTTTTACAGATGTGAAGCTTGCTAACGAACCCGTGTTCACTAGAAATTGAATATCTATATTTATATTTATATTTATATCATATATTAATAACATAAACACTAAAATAGATGTATTTGAATCTATTTTTTTCATATACTTCTACGATATCAAAATATAGCACTAGTGAAAATATAATTCTATATTAAACTATAAGAAAAATGGACCCGCCTCATTTGACTAATTAGTTTTGGTGTTTAATGATCAACATAACTAATAAACTAATGTTTTTCAAGTGTTTGTGTTTTATAGTTCACATGATGTAAAGTAGATTGGATTGAGGCTCTAAGTAGGGCTGGATATCGAGCTAGCTCAGCTCGTCAATTCGTTTACGAGCTCGAACTGGCTCGTTTAGATCGCCAGAGGAGAAAAAACAATATCTATACAATAATCAATTTCTAGTTAATTTCAAACTAATTTAACAATAGAAAATAGTAATTATACTCATAGTTTCACATACTACATCAATGTAACCCCAAATTAACATAATTCACCACTCATCAATTCACAATTCACACACATGTTCATCAGTTTAACCCACAGTTATATTCGTATAGACCAATTTAACACATAGACATAGTTCATCAATCATTACTTTAACTTATGGGCCATAGACACCAGACATACATGTAACATGTTCATCAATTGTTACGTAAATGATATGCATATAGTTTTGTTTTGCTGAAATGTGATAACTCGTTTAGCTTGCGAGATGGCTCGTTAACAAACCGAGCTAGAATGTTAGCTCAGCTCTTGAAAAAATTCAAACGAGCCAATCCGAGCTGAGCTAACCACGAATTGACGAGCCACGAGCATTTAGTCCACCCCTAGCTCTGTGGATGCAACACCTTAAAACAAGACCTAAAAGATACATAGAAGACTCATAACGACTCAGTACAAGTCCAAAAGAGCCCAAGAAAAGAAGATGGAAGAATCAAGAAAAAGGGCTATCAGTTGTCACACCGGATCGAGTGCACAGAGAGCCCTGCAAATGGCTCTCGGACGGCTGGTGAAAGGGAATTAGGCTTACACCTATTTCCTAAATGATTTTGGTGGTTGAATTGCCGAAGACAAATAATTGGACTAACTAGTTTGCTCTAGTCTATAAGTTCTACAGGTGCCAAAGGTTCACAATAAGCCAATAAAAAGACCAAGAAAAGGGTTCAAACAAAGAGAGCAAGGGACAACCGAAGTGCTCCCTGGTCTGGCGCACCAGACTGTTCGGTGCACCACCGGACAGTGTCCGGTGCACCAGGGGACTCCAGGCTGAACTCCTCACCTTCGGAAATTCTCAGAGGCGCTTCGCTATAATTCACCGGACTGTCCGGTGCACCATCGTACAGTGTCCGATGCCCCAAGGAAGAGCGACTCTGAACTCGCCAGCTTTGGGAATCCGCTCCGCTAATATTCATCGGACTGTCCGGTGAGCTAGTGGAGCAACGGCTACTTCACGCGCAACGGTCGACTGCAACGCATTAAATGCGCGCCTGCGCGCGCAGAGGACAGAACACGCGCGGTTGCCACACCGGACAGTCTACAGGACATGTCCGGTGCACCACCGGACAGCCAGGCGACCACACCAGTCAGAGCTCCAACGGTCGGAACCCAACGGCCAGGTGACGTGGCTGGCGCACCGGACTGTCCGGTGCGCCCGTCAACAGCAGCCTCCACCAACGGTCAAGTTTGGTGGTTGGGGCTATAAATACCCCAACCACCCCCACATTCAAGTAATCCAAGTTTTCCCACTTCTACACCTTACAAGAGCTAGCATTCAATACAAGACACACCAAAGAGATCAAATCCTCTCCCAATTCCACACAAAGCTTTAGTGATTAGTGAGAGAGATTTGTTGTGTTCAGTTGAGCTCTTGCGCTTGGATTGCTTCTTTTTCTCATTCTTTCTTGCGATCATCTCAATTGTAATCAAGGCAAGAGACACCAATTGTGTGGTGGTCCATGCGGGAAGTTTGGTTCCCGTTTGATTGAGAAGAGAAGCTCACTCGATCCGAGGGACCGTTTGAGAGAGGGAAAGGGTTGAAAGAGACCCGGTCTTTGTGACCACCTCAACGGGGAGTAGGTTTGAGAGAACCGAACCTCGGTAAAACAAATCCTTGTGTCACACTCTTTATTCGCTTGCGATTTGTTTTACGCCCTCTCTCGGACTCATTTATATTTCTAACGCTAACTCGGCTTGTAGTTGTGATTATGTTTATAAATTTCAGATTCGCCCTATTCACCCTCCCTCTAGGCGACTTTCAATTGGTATCAGAGCCGGTGCTTCATTAGAGCCTAACCGCTCGAAGTGATGTCGGGAGATCACACCAAGAAAGAGATGGGGACCAGTGAGAAGCCCATTACAAGCCACGGGAAGGCTCCATCGGGAGAGTCCTACAACAAAGGGAAAGGGGAGGAAAAGGAATCCCCTTCACACAAGTCGCGTCGGAGCGGTGACAAGAAGAAGAAGATGAGGAAGGTGGTCTACTACGAGACCGACTCCTCGTCGCCATCCACCTCCGGCTCCGACACTACGTCCGTAACTTCTAAGCGCCATGAGCGCAAGAAGTTTAGTAAGATCCCCCTACGCTATCCTCACATTTCTAAACATATGCCTTTACTTTCCGTCCCATTAGGCAAACCACCAACGTTTGATGGTGAAGATTATGCTAGGTGGAGTGATATGATGCGATATCACCTAACCTCACTCCACAAAAGTATATGGGATGTCGTTGAGTTTGGTGTACAGGTACCATCCGTAGGGGATGAAGATTATGATGAGGACGAAGTGGCCCAAATCCAACACTTCAACTCCCAAGCCACAACTATACTCCTCGCCTCTCTAAGTCGAGAGGAGTATAATAAGGTGCAAGGGTTGAAGAGTGCTAAGGAGATTTGGGACGTGCTAAAGACCGCGTACGAAGGAGACGAGGTGACCAAAATCACCAAGCGGAAAACGATCGAGGGGGAGCTCGGTCGCTTCCGACTTCGCCATGGGGAGGAGCCACAAGACATGTACAACCGGCTCAAAACCTTGGTGAACCAAGTGCGCAACCTCGGGAGCAAAAAATGGGATGACCATGAGATGGTTAAGGTTATTCTAAGATCCCTCGTTTTTCTTAACCCTACGCAAGTTCAATTAATTCGAGGAAATCCTAGATATACACTAATGTCTCCCGAGGAGGTAATAGGGAATTTTGTGAGCTTTGAATTGATGATCAAAGGCTCAAAGAAGATCAACGAGCTTGATGGTCCCTCCACATCCGAAGCACAACCGGTCGCATTCAAAGCGACGGAGGAGAAGAAGGAGGAGTCTACATCATGTAGAACACCCATCGACGCCTCCAAGCTCGACAACGAGGAAATGGCGCTCATCATCAAGAGCTTCCGCCAAATCCTCAAGCAAAGGAGGGGGAAGGACTACAAATCCCGCTCCAAGAAAGTTTGCTACAAGTGTGGTAAGCCCGGTCATTTTATCGCTAAATGTCCATTATCTAGTGATAGTGACAGGGGCGACGACAAGAAGGGGAGAAGAAAGGAGAAGAAAAGATACTACAAGAAGAAGGGCGGCGATGCCCACGTTTGCCGGGAATGGGACTCCGATGAGAGCTCCACCGACTCCTCCTCCGACGAGGACGCCGCAAACATCACCGTCACCAAGGGTCTTCTCTTCCCCAACGTCGGCCACAAGTGGCTCATGGCAAAGGACGGCAAAAAGAAGAAGGTTAAATCCAAATCCTCCACTAAATATGAGTCCTCTAGTGATGATAATGCTAGTGACGAGGAGGATAATTTGCGTACCCTTTTTGCCAACCTAAACATGCAACAAAAAGAAAAATTAAATGAATTGATTAGTGCTATTCATGAAAAGGATGATCTCTTGGACACCCAAGAGGACTTCCTTATTAAAGAAAACAAGAAGCATGTTAAGGTTAAGAATGTTTATGCTCTAGAAGTAGAAAAATGCGAAAAACTATCTAGTGAGCTAAGCACTTGCCATGATATCATTGTCAACCTTAGAAATGAGAATGCTAATTTAATTGCTAAGGTTGATTCAAATGTTTGTGATGCTTCAACTCCCAATCTTAGAGATGATAATGTTGAATTACTTGCTAAGATTGAAGAATTGAATGTTTCTCTTGTTAGCCTTAGGATCGAAAATGAAAAATTAATTGCTAAGGCTAAAGATTTTGATGTTTGCAATGTTACTATTTCTAACCTTAGAAGTGAAAATGATATATTACATGCTAAGGTTGTAGAATTAAAATCTTGCAAACCCTCTACATCTACCATTGAGCATACTTCTATTTGTACTAGATGTAGAGATATTAACATTGATGCTATTAATGATCATATGGCTTTAATTAAACAACAAAATGATCATATAGCTAAATTAGATGCTAAAATAGCTGAGCATGACTTAGAAAATGAAAAGTTTAAATTTGCTAGAAGTATGCTCTATAATGGGAGACGCCCTGGCATCAAGGATGACATTGGCTTCCAAAAGGGGGACAATGTCAAACTTAATGCCCCTCCTAAAAGATTGTCTAATTTTGTTAAGGGCAAGGCTCTCATGCCTCAGGATAACGAGGGTTACATTTTATACCCTGCTGGTTATCCCGAGAGCAAAATTAGGAGAATTCACTCTAGGAAGTCTCACTCTGGCCCTAATCATGCTTTTATGTATAAGGGTGACACATCTAGCTCTAGGCAATCAACCCGTGCTAAATTGCCTAAGAAGAAAACTCCTAGTGCATCAAATGATCATAACATTTTATTTAAAACTTTTGATGCATCTTATGTTTTAACTAACAAATCTGGCAAGGTAGTTGCCAAGTATGTTGGGGGCAAACACAAGGGACCAAAGACTTGTGTTTGGGTACCCAAAGTTCTTGTATCTAATGCCAAAGGACCCAAAACCATTTGGGTACCTAAAGTCAAGAACTAAACTTGTTTTGTAGGTTTATGCATTCGGGGGCTCAAGTTGGATCATCGATAGCGGGTGCACAAACCACATGACAGGGGAGAAGAAGATGTTCTCCTCCTACGAGAAAAACCAAGATCCGCAAAGAGCTATCACATTCGGGGATGGAAATCAAGGTTTGGTCAAAGGATTGGGTAAAATTGCTATATCACCTGACCATTCCATTTCCAATGTTTTTCTTGTAGATTCCTTAGATTACAATTTGCTTTCCATATCTCAATTATGCAAAATGGGCTACAACTGTCTTTTCACAGATGTAGGTGTTACTGTCTTTAGAAGGAGTGATGATTCAATAGCATTTAAGGGAGTGTTAGAGGGTCAGCTATACTTAGTAGATTTTGATAGAGTTGAACTCGACACTTGCTTAATTGCTAAGACTAACATGGGCTGGCTCTGGCATCGCTGACTAGCACATGTTGGAATGAAGAATCTTCACAAACTTCTAAAGGGAGAACACATTTTGGGACTAACAAATGTTCATTTTGAGAAAGACAGGATTTGTAGCGCATGTCAGGCAGGGAAGCAAGTTGGTGCTCATCATCCACTTAAGAACATCATGACGACTGACAGGCCACTCGAGCTCCTACACATGGACCTATTCGGCCCGGTAGCTTACATAAGCATCGGCGGGAGTACGTACTGTCTAGTTATTGTGGATGACTATTCTCGCTTCACTTGGGTTTTCTTTTTGCAGGAAAAATCTCATGCCCAAGAAACCTTAAAGGGATTCTTAAGACGGGCTCAAAATGAGTTTAGCTTAAGGATCAAGAAAATTAGAAGCGACAATGGAACGGACTTCAAGAACTCTCAAATTGAAGGTTTCCTTGAGGAGGAGGGCATCAAGCATGAGTTCTCTTCTCCCTACACCCACAACAAAATGGTGTAGTGGAGAGGAAGAATAGAACTCTATTGGACATGGCAAGAACCATGCTTGATGAGTACAAGACTTCGGATCGGTTTTGGGCCGAGGCGGTCAACACCGCCTGCTATGCCATCAACCGGTTGTATCTACACCGAATCCTCAAGAAGACATCATACGAACTCCAAACCGGTAAAAAGCCCAATATTTCATATTTTAGAGTCTTTGGTAGCAAATGCTTTATTCTTGTTAAAAGAAGTAGAAAATCTAAATTTGCTCCTAAGACTGTAGAAGGCTTTTTACTAGGATATGATTCAAACACAAGGGCATATAGAGTCTTTAACAAGTCCTCAGGACTAGTTGAAGTTTCTTGTGACATTGTGTTTGATGAGACTAACATCTCTCAAGTAGAGCAAGTTGATCTTGATGAGATAGGTGATGAAGAGGTTCCGTGCATCGCGCTAAGGAACATGTCCATTGGGGATGTGTGTCCTAAGGGATCCGAAGAGCCTCCAAATGCACAAGATCAACCATCCTCCTCCACGCAAGCATCTCCACCAACTCAAATTGAGGATGAGGCTCAAGATGATAAAGGAGAAGATCAAGAAAATGAGCCACCTCAAGATGACGGCAATGATCAAGGGGGAGATGCAAATGATCAAGACAAGGAGGATGAAGAACCAAGGCCGCCACACCCAAGAGTCCACCAAGCAATCCAACGAGATCACCCTGTCGACACCATCCTCGGCGACATCCATAAGGGGGTAACCACTAGATCTCGTGTTGCACATTTTTGTGAGCATTACTCTTTTGTTTCCTCTATTGAGCCACACAGGGTAGAGGAAGCACTACAAGATTCGGATTGGGTGGCGACGATGCAAGAGGAGCTCAACAACTTCACTAGGAACGAGGTATGGCATTTGGTTCCACGTCCTAATCAAAATGTTGTAGGAACCAAGTGGGCCTTCCGCAACAAGCAAGATGAGCATGGTGTGGTGACAAGGAACAAAGCCCGACTTGTGGCCAAGGGATATTCACAAGTCGAGGGTTTGGATTTCGGTGAAACCTATGCACCCGTAGCTAGGCTTGAGTCAATTCGTATATTACTTGCCTATGCTAGTTACCATGGCTTTAAGCTCTACCAAATGGACATGAAAAGTGCCTTCCTCAATGGACCAATCAAGGAAGAGGTCTATGTTGAGCAACCTCCCGGCTTTGAAGATAGTGAGTACCCTAATCATGTGTATAAACTCTCTAAGGCGCTTTATGGGCTCAAGCAAGCCCCAAGAGCATGGTATGAATGCCTAAGAGATTTCCTTATCACTAATGGCTTCAAAGTCGGAAAAGTCGATCCTACTTTATTTACTAAAACTCTTAACAATGATTTGTTTGTATGCCAAATTTATGTTGATGATATTATATTTGGGTCTACTAACGAATCTACATGTGAGGAATTTAGTAGGATCATGACACAAAAATTCGAGATGTCGATGATGGGGGAGTTGAAGTACTTCTTAGGATTTCAAGTGAAGCAACTCCAAGAGGGCACCTTCAACAGCTAAACAAAGTATATTCAAGACATTCTAACCAAGTTTGGGATGAAGGATGCCAAGCCCATCAAGACACCAATGGGAACCAATGGGCATCTCGACCTCGACACGGAAGGAAAATCCGTCGATCAAAAGGTATACCGGTCGATGATAGGCTCTTTACTCTATTTATGTGCATCTCGACCGGATATTATGCTTTTCGTATGCATGTGTGCAAGATTCTAAGCTGACCCTAAGGAAGCTCACCTTACGGCTGTAAAACGAATCTTGAGATATTTGGTTCATACTCCTAAGTTTGGGCTTTGGTATCCTAGGGGATCCACATTTGATTTAATTGGTTATTCGGATGCCGATTGGGCGGGGTGTAAAATTAATAGAAAGAGCACATCGGGGACTTTCCAGTTCTTGGAAAGATCCTTGGTGTCTTGGGCTTCAAAGAAGCAAAATTCCGTAGCTCTTTCTACCGCCGAAGCCGAGTACATTGCCGCAGGCCATTGTTGCGCGCAACTGCTTTGGATGAGGCAAACCCTTAGGGACTATGGTTACAAATTAACCAAAGTTCCTCTTCTATGTGATAATGAGAGTGCAATCCGCATGGCGGATAATCCCGTTGAGCATAGCCGCACTAAACACATAGCCATTCGGTATCATTTTCTAAGGGATCACCAACAAAAGGGAGATATCGAGATTGCATATATTAACACTAAGGAACAATTAGCCGATATCTTTACCAAGCCACTAGATGAACAAACTTTTAACAAACTTAGGCATGAGCTAAATATTCTTGATTCTAGGAACTTCTTTTGATGATTTGCACACATAGCTCATTCATATACCTTTGATCATATCTCTTTCATATGCTATGACTAATGTGTGTTCAAGTGAATTTCAAACCAAGTCATAGGTGTATTGAAAGGGAATTGGAGTCTTCGGCGAAGACAAAGGCTTCCACTTCACTCCATAACTCATCCTTCGCCGTCGCTACGAGCAACTCTCCGTCTTTGGTATAATCTTCACTCTTATTTTATCTGCCAAAAGGGAAAAAGTAGTAACAAGGGCTTATATTTCACTCAAAGTATCCATTTTTGGCGATTCATGCCAAAGGGGGAGAAAGTATTAGCCCAAAGCAAAAGGACCGCACCACCACCCTTATTTTAAAAAGAGTTTTTCAAATTGGTATCTTATTGTGTTCAAAAGGGGGAGAAAGTAGCACCTTCAAAAATTGGTATCTTAAAACCCTCTTGAACACTAAGAGGAGGAATTTATTGAGGGGGACTTTTGTTTAAGTCAAGGAAAAGCATTTGAAACAGGGGGAGAAAATTTCAAATCTTGAAAATGCTTCTCAAAATCTTATTCATTTACCTTTGACTATTTGCAAAAGGACTTTGAAAAGGATTTACAAAAGAATTTGCAAAAACAAAACATGTGGTGCAAGCGTGGTCCAAAATGTTAAAAATAAAGAAACAATCCATGCATATCTTATGAGAATTTATATTGGCTCAATTCTAAGTAACCTTTGCACTTACAATAATGCAAACTAGTTCAATTATGCACTTCTATATTTGCTTTGGTTTGTGTTGGCATGAATCACCAAAAAGGGGGAGATTGAAAGGGAATTAGGCTTACACCTATTTCCTAAATGATTTTGGTGGTTGAATTGCCCAACACAAATAATTGGACTAACTTGTTTGCTGTAGTCTATAAGTTCTACAGGTGCCAAAGGTTCACAATAAGCCAATAAAAAGACCAAGAAAAGGGTTCAAACAAAGAGAGCAAGGGACAACCGAAGTGCTCCCTGGTCTGGCGCACCGGTGTCCGGTGCACCAGGGGACTCCAAGCTGAACTCTTCACCTTCAGGAATTCTCAGAGGCACTTCGCTATAATTCACCGGACTGTCCGGTGCCCAAGGAAGAGCGACTCTGAACTCGCCAGCTTTGGGAATCCGCTCCGCTAATATTCACCGGACTGTCCGATGAGTCACCGGACAGTGTCCGGTGCACACCGGACTGTCCGGTGAGCCAGCGGAGCAACGACTACTTCGCGCGCAACGGTCGACTGCAACACATTAAATGCGCGCCTGCGCGCGCAGAGGATAGAGCACGCGCGGGTGGCACACCAGACAGTCTAGAGGACTTGTCCGGTGCACCACCGGACAGCCAGGCGACCCCACCAGTCAGAGCTCCAACGGTCGGAACCCAAACGGCCAGGTGACGTGGCTGGCGCACCGGACTGTCCGGTGCGCCCGTCGACAGCAGCCTCCACCAACGGTCAAGTTTGGTGGTTGGGGCTATAAATACCCCAACCACCCCCACATTCAACTAATCCAAGTTTTCCCACTTCTACACCTTACAAGAGCTAGCATTCAATACAAGACACACCAAAGAGATCAAATCCTCTCCCAATTTCACACAAAGCTTTAGTGATTAGTGAGAGAGATTTGTTGTGTTCATTTGAGCTCTTGCGCTTGGATTGCTTCTTTTTCTCATTCTTTCTTGCGATAATCTCAATTGTAATCAAGGCAAGAGACACCAATTGTGTGGTGGTCCTTGCGGGAAGTTTGGTTCCCATTTGGTTGAGAAGAGAAGCTCACTCGGTCCGAGGGACCGTTTGAGAGAGGGAAAGGGTTGAAAGAGACCCGGTCTTTGTGACCACCTCAACGGGGATTAGGTTTGAGAGAACCGAACCTCGGTAAAACAAATCCTTGTGTCACACTCTTTATTCGCTTGCGATTTGTTTTATGCCCTCTCTCGGACTCGTTTATATTTCTAACGCTAACCTGGCTTGTAGTTGTGATTAAGTTTGTAAATTTCAGATTCACCCTATTCACCCCCCCTCTAGGCGACTTTCAGCTAGCTATCCAGACCATTCCGGTGGTGCACCGAACTGAGGTATAATGGCTAGTTTCCAACGATCATCTGACGTGGCGGTCTTCGAACTAGTCCGGTGGCGCACCAGACCATTGCACTGTTGTAGATAATCTATCAGTCGACCAACGACTAGCTGATGTGGAGGGTCCGAACAGGCGGTCCGGTGTGCACCAAATTGGTGCGGTACAGCGAAGACAGAAAGGTGATATTTTCCTCCAACTGCTAGTTTTGGATGGAAGATCTATAAATACCCCCTAGCCGGCCATTTGAAGATGTGGGAGCCCAAGCAGCATACCAACACATGTGATACACATCTTCAAGGCTTCAAACACCCAAGTGCTTAATAGAATCACTCGAAGATTAGCGTAGATGCTTTGCGAAGTGCTTGTGTTAGTTAGATCACGTTCAGAAAACCTCACCAAACCCCTTGGTGTAAACCCTAAAATTGACTTTAAAGAAATTTAGTTAGTTCATTTATTATTTGAGTAAATAATATTAGGGTTTATTAGGGTGTGTGTTCTATTACTGAGACATGTTCCATTTAATAAATAAAATTTTAAACTTGTGCATCATGCCAGAGTTTTGAATGTGCATCTAGTTTTGTTTGAGATTTGAACCCAAATTTGATGTGAATATGTAAGACCCAAAATTAGTAGAAAAATATAATAAATCAAACAAATATAGTATTATAATTCTTTGGGAATTAGTGAATGAGAAAAAATATGAGAAAGGAATTTTTTTAAAAACCATTTATTCCTCCCATGAATAAATAACAAGGAGAAGAATAAATAATAACATTGTAAACAATAGAAGTTATATTCACATTAGTATGAATTTGGACACTTGGAAATTTGAAGATCAAACATGGATTTGAAAAGAGTTGAGAAAGATAATTATGATAATCTCGAATTAAATGGTGAGGGGAAGATAAATAAAAATAATAATTATTATTATTATAATAAATATGAGGATAGAATTTATGTCCACATTAGAATTATGTTTGAAAATCAAAGTTGAATTGTGTTTGAATTTGAAATAGAATTTAAATGGATTGTTTGAGATAAAAAAAGAGAAAAGAAAACGGTAGCAGACCTCAATTTGGATCAGCTCCCTTCACCCTGCACCAGCCCAGCGCTACCCCCCCCCCCCCTCACGCGTTGTCCGGTGGAGTCGGGTTGTTAGCTTCCCTATCTACGTGCGCGCCAGATCGGGTTGCTATGTCGTGTGGGCCCTTCATCATCCTGTGGGCACGCGGGTGTGGACTCGTCCGCAGAGCCACTGTCGCGCGGGGCCCTTGCGTCAGGTTCGTACCCACCCTCGCACTGCCAGTCCCTTGGCCACCGACACATGGGCCCGATGCTGGTCAGCTCTATCTCCCCGCCGAGCCAATGACCTGTAGGGCCCCTATGCCAGAACCATCCCCTCTGCTGCGAGGATATCGCAATGGATTCGATGCGTCGCTGGCGGGAATCTCGGCCCGTCACAACCACCACACACACCGGCCGCAGCTCGGGCATATAAATCCGTGTGCTCTGCCTCGCTTGCGAACTCCGTTGTGAGAGGAAACCATCAACTGGCAGGGGAACTGGGAGACCGTCACCGAGGAGGAAGAAAGGATTGCCGCCGCGGCCACGCATTGCTCTTGCCATCAACCTACCCATCCTGTGTGTGGGACAAATTCGTCGTGGGGCAGAGAACCAGGCGCGGGAATCAATTGGGTGCATGGTCCCCGGGACTGCGGCGAATTGTACGCCGTTGTGCTCGCGCCGCCGTGGTGCCTCTGCGTGTCACGTGCGGACGCTCCGACCAACCAAAACACCGGTAAGGAATCCACTGACGCGTTCGCCTCCTCCTCCACTTTGATTTGAAAGAAGTCGCGTTAGTTGTGGTATAATAGAATGAGGGGCCAATGTCCGTCAACAATGGCGCCGCCGCATGTTGGGCTCACCACCGGCCGGTGTGAACAGGGGAGAGAGGAGAGAGTGAAGGGACACCCCTGATCGTCGATCTCCTGTTTAACGACCAGGATTAGATTGGCGAATACCACTTCGCCTAATAGATTTGAGCCGTAGATTGGATTGAACGACTGGAGTTAGATCCTGATCCATTAAAATCTAGCCATCAAATTTCAATCCAATGGACACTATTTCGCATCGGATCATTATGATGTTTGGACTAATCTGAGCCGTCTATCGCGGATCTGATGGCTCAGGCGGGCGGATACCCCTTCGTCGTGTATACTTCACAAAAAGTCCCTCGTGTTTCAGTTAAATCAACCTGCCATCCTGTGCGGAGGTTACTGAGTCTCAGGAAAAATTATGGATTAGCCCCTGCCTTCTCTGGTAATTGGCGCCCAATCCAGAGAGTTGGAAAATCAGAAAATAAATATAGAAATGGATTTTTAATGTAGAAATAAATGCTAGAATTGGTTTAATTCATAGAAAATTCATATGAAGTCCAAATTAATCCATTTCAATTCCTATAATTTTGTAATATTATTGTTTATCATTTAGTACCACTGTTTTGACATGAATATCACAATAAAATCTATATCCTATTTAATCTTGTACAAAGTACATAAAACCTTCAAAAATTCATAACTTAAAATCTATAACTCCAAAATTAATGATTCCTATTCCTAGAATCTTATTTTAATGTGTAGATTATTATTATGTATTTTGTTTACATGTTTGGTGTGATGTTAATTTTTCTATACCATGTTTGTATGTATTGCTAAGTTTAGCAGTGAGGACACGTGTCATCTGAAGAGCAAGTTGGTACCTTCTCAAGTGTCAGGCAAGTTGTACCCTTGATCACTTCTTTTTACCCAGTCATGTTCTGATTAATCATAATGATCTGCATAGGTTAATTTTGATGGGACCCAATAGGTTACCCTAGTTTGACTATCTTTATACCTTGTTTACCACTGAATTTTTAGGTAGTACCTGCTATTGCTTTATGTGGTTTTGGGTATAGAGATACACACTATTCATGATTATATTTTTATTATCAGTTGTTATTTACTGTTCATGTTAAGATCATTATGTTAATTGGAACATGGAGAACCATCCGGAAAAAAACAGTGCTACCATAAGGGTGGTATGGGACGCCCTTGGCTGACTAATTAGGAAAGCTAGTGGAGGACTACCAAAAGGGGCAAGGGCAGTAGGGGAGTGGTCAGTGTAGGGAGGTCCTTGGGTTGATTTTGCTGCGATGGCGGTCAGGCGTGGGATCCCTGCATTGGAGCTTCCTATAAACTGTAGCGGGTTTTCTGAAGCTAGTGGAACTTTGTAAAGGCCTCGTAGTGTTACCCCGCCTCGCCTCCTCGGTAGAGGTGTATGGGATTGGCCTTCTCTTGGCAGATGGGTAACATGACTTGTGGGTAAAGATGCGCAACCTCTGCAGAGTGTAAAACTGGAATACTAGCCGTGCTCACGGTCATGAGCAGCTCGGACACTCACATGATTAATTTATGAAACTAAATTCAATTTGTCATGGTTCCATGTTTTGTCGTGGTCGGTGTAACGTGCCGCATAATCGTCGGTAAGCTCTACCTTCATTAGATCGCCCTGCTCCATGTCACGTGTAGCACCTATCCGTTCGAGAGGTCGGACACCAGAACACTAGGAGGAATCGCATCGGCGATGGCGCCGCCATGCGGGGTCTACGCCGTCGCCCGACCCATTGTGGGGATGCGGGGATGGGAGATGGGCCCTTGGTCGTCCATCTAAAAATAAACGGCTTTGATTAGATGCAAGAATACCGGTTCGGGCCAGATCTCCTTAAAGTTGTGGTCATTTTTATAAAGAAATCCCTGCCGAATTTGTTATTCAACCCGTCATCCACCCCGTGTTAGGAAACATTTAAAGTAGGTTCATTTTTCTTACAAAATAAACCCTGGGTGTTTAGGAAACCATACCCATCATCCTTGAGTGCCTTTTTATTATAAAGTTGAAGCAGGAAATTGATTATTAGTAGAAAAATAATTCCAGAAAACTATAAAATCCATATCTTGACCATTTTAACTCCGATTTTAGTAGTTCCCATACCTATGACTTTGTAGAGACGCGTAGAATATTATTGTGTGGTTCGTTTCCATATTTGGTGTAATGTTATTTTTCATATTACATGTCTGTCTATATGTATTGTCGCGCATAGAAGCGAGATGACGAGGAACCTGAAGCCCAACTTGTGGGGCAGCATTTGGACAACAAGATATCACAAGTATAAGGCAAGTTGTGTCCTTGATCACATTTTCTGACCTAATAATGTTTATGATTCTTAATCATCATGGCAATGTTAGGTTAAGTTGATGGGACCTAAAAGGTTACCTAGTTTTGTTTACCTTACACCTTGCAGACTAATGAATTATTGGGTAGTCTTGCTATTGCTCTACCTGGTTTCTGGGTTAATGATACTTATGATTCATGACCATGTTCCATTATGATATATTTTTGTTGATTATTGATTATGCATGATCAGATCATTTTTTAATTGGAACATGGTGCGACCACCCGAGACAACAGTGCTACCATAAGGGTGGAATGAGACACCCTTGGCCGATTAATTAGGAAAGCTAGTAAGGGGCTATCTTACCCAAAAAGGGCAAAGGAGGTGGGAGGAGCTGCCATTATAGGGAGATCTTGGGTAGATCATGCTACGATGGCTTTTTGGACGAGTGATTCCTATATCGCCCCCTTTTCACAGAAACCATAGCGGGTTTTCTGAAGCTAGTGGTACTTTGTAAAGGCCTCGTATGTCACACCCGGATTTAAGGAACAAAGCCGGGTGCAACTCATACATGCGCCAAAGAAGACAACACATATAATACATAGTGTATAGAGATAAATGTCACAATATAATCAGAGTACTTATTACATAACGAAAGTCTTACAAAATAAAAGATAATTATAAAAGGATCTAAAATCCATCCTTGGCGCAAGAAAGTCAACTAGGAAACGCCACCTAGATCGAATCGAACTCCTCGTTGTGTGGCTCGTCTTGAACCACCTGTTCTTCTCCTGTGGGGGTGTGAGACAGAAAGGGTGAGCTCATACATGATCATAGCTCAACAAGTTGTGGGGAAACCAGTGTGCATGAACTCACCAAAGGTGGGAGTTCATGTGAAGTGTGAGGCTTATCAACAAAATAAAGGTTGAAGCTGAGCATTGCTTTCATAAGTTGGTCAAAATTTTATTAGCAGTTACTAAGTGTAAGTAAATACCAAACCATAATAAAAGTAATATAACAAAATTAATAAATAATCCTATGCAAATGCAAATGACAAATTGAATTTAAGTTCCATAATTTAATCATCCGAGAGTCCTGAGCTGCTCATGACCGTGAGCTCAGCTAGTATACCAGTTTTACACTCTGCAGAGGTTGTACCCTGTACCCACAAGTTGTGTATCCCATGTCGCCAGGGTTAGCTAGACCCTTAGACACTACCGAGGTGAATGGCTAGGGATCCACTACGAGGCCTTTACAAAGTTTCACTAGCTTCCGAAAACCCGCTATAGTTTATGGGAAGAGCACTTGCAAGAATCCCTCGTCTGACCGCCATTGCAGCAAAATCAACCCGAGAACCTTCTTGCATGCAACTCCCCTACTGCCCTTGCCCCTTTCGGGTAAGATAGTCTTCCACTAGCTTTCCTAATTAGTTAGCCAAGGGCGTCCCATTCCACACTTGCGGTGGCACGTGTTTCTCAAGTTAAACTCCATGTTCCAATTAACATTAATGATCTTGACATGAACATAAATAACATAACAGAATAATTGGAACATGGAAATAATGAAATATTAATCCCAAAACCATATAGAGCAATAGCAAAAACTACCCAATTGATTTAGGGGTAAACAAGGTAAACAAGATAAACAGACTAGGGTGACCTATTGGGTCCTATAAAAATTAAACCTATGCATTGAATAATGATAATAAAGAATATTATTGGGTAACAAAAGTGGATCAAGGGCACAACTTGCCTGAGACTTGAGATTCTAGGTACCAACTTACTGTTCCGGTGACTCGTGACCTCACTGCTAGTCGTAGCAATACAAACAAACATGGTATAGACAAAATTAACATCACACCAAACATAAGAACAAACTGAATAATAATGATCTACGCGAAGCTATGAGATCGTGGGATCGAGAATCGCTAAATTCGGTGTTACGATTAAGGAGTTATGAGTTTATAGAAGATCTATGTGATTAAAATATTAAACTATATTATAAATTGGTTAGTATAAATCATATGAAAGGTTATTCTATAAATAATTATCTCAACTTTAATCTAAGTCATTATTTGATTAAAGATCATCTAGTCAAATTATAATCATAAGATCATAATACTATATTAATATTAAATAAGTTAATCCAATAAACATAGATTAATCCAATTAACATAGGATAAACAAATTAATTATTTACAACATGTCTCATAATAAAATAAGGTTACCAAAGTGTAGATAATTTTATTACGAAGCTAACGCAACTGGAACGAGTTAAATCAGAGTTAAAGTGTGGTAGTTATGATTTTCTGAATAATTAAGTGCTTGGCATGGAATAAATTAAGTAGACAATTTTAGTCTATGTTTCATGGTTAAACATATTTATTAGATGATAGATAATATTGAAACAAAATTAATGTAACTGGAATGGATTAAAAAGGAGCTAATATGAATTTTCAATGAATTATACAAGTTTCTAATTTATTTTTACACTAAAAATCAATTTCTGATTTTTTTTCCAAAGGCTCTGGACTGGGGACACAATTTTCCTAGAACCCAGGTCAGTCGTGTGAAAAACAGGACCAATGCGTAATTAGTTTTGACTAGAGCTGGACATCGGGTTAATTCCCCTGAACCCGAGGGGCTCAGATTAGATCGGGACTCTATTGAACGGGTACACAACCATCACCGATGGGTAAAGATCCAACGGCGTGGATTTTATTAAGGCACGATCCGATCCAACGCCTCGGATCAAAAGAATTAAGGCCCCGTTTGTTTACTTTCATTTTGAGGAATTAGAATCTTACTAATAAAATAGGTTATTTTTTTTAGAATGTGACATTACACCACTTTCCAAAGTTATCATATAAGTCTATCTTAAATTCATGGGGTGAGAGATGAAAATTGATCATATTAATTTACATGCTATTTTTTCGATGTACAACTTATAGTACACTCTTCTACTTGCGCCGCTATAACATAAATGTAGTATATAACTATCTCTCTCATATGATTTAGGATAATATACAAATATATTACATATATAAATATATAAACTTAATTAGTTTTGTCTAAATTATAATTATTAAAATAGAATTCAATTTTAACGAAACAAACGGGGCCTATGAGTATGCATCGCTTAATCGGAAGCGTCCATCTGAAACCGACGGTCAGGCGCTAATCGCCCATATAGGATCTGACGGCTAGCCCGCTTCTTCTTGCTCTAGCCATCAGGTGACGCCGGCGGCCCAGCATCCGAGCCGAAGTTGTGCCAGCGATACCCAAACTCGCTTTCTGTTGCTCCACTAACTAATCCGAAACGCTCTACCCGTCGTGAGGATTAAAACGAAAGTTCAAGGAGGTGACTCACCGCTCATCCAGACGCGACAACGTTTCCCACGGTGGCACACATCCGAGGCAGCGCATAGCTTCCGCCCAGAAATTCGCGTTCGAGTAGGCTACCCAAGGACCATGCACAACCAGCCACCGCTGGGTTACACGGTGGCGGTCGACAGCCTTGCTTTCTCTCTGCAGTTCGCTCGACGGTGGTGCAGATTTGATTCCTCTCCCTCTCTTCTCGATTTCTCTCTGTTCTCACCCCTCTCTCGGTTGCTCGGGTCGATGGCTAGGCGGTCGACGAGTTCAAGCTTTATAGTCGCGAAGAGAAGCATGTAACGGCCGGAGCGGAGAGATAGAGCCATGGAGGCGGTGCGTGAGTCTGTTAGGATTCTATTCGAGTTTGTTGGACTTTGATCGAGAAGATATGCAATGGTTGGGGTCCGCACGACAGGGCTGATGAGACGCAACCAGGAACGAGGTAGGTATGCGGTGCCACGGTGTGCATGGAAGCTGGCTAACGACGGGTCCCATGTAGTGACCATGGAAGCATGAGGCCATGTGCATTAGCCTGATGTCATGTGCGGCTAGGATTCATAAAATAGAAAAAAAAGGATGTGGGCTCAACGGAATTCCATAGGAAAAGGGAGTGTGGGCTGATTTTGTTTTTCCTATTTTACTTACTCCTTTCATTTTTTTATTTTGTTTTCCTTTTCTCTTTTCCTTTCTATTCTTTTTCAACTTAAACTCAATTTCAAGTATAAGTTTAAGATTGCAAGATTAAATGCACAAGCAATAAAACTCCAACATGAATGCCACGTATATTTTTATTTATTATCTTATTCACTTAACCAAATCCTTTTTGAAGAGACGCTTTAAAGTAATACTCTATAGAGTACTTATAATTATATAGTTCAATAAGGAAATAACGTAGTCCATTAAGGGATCTTTTTTTATTTAATCCTTTATTTTAAAAAAATATTTATTGGAGAAGTGTCTTTAAAAGTGAGAAAATTCTTATTAAAAGATTTTTTTTAGTTCAGACCTTTTGGAGAAACTTTTGTAGATCCTAAAATCGGATTTTGGGTGTTACATCGTAGTGGGACCTTGCCTCGTCTCCTCGGTAGAGATGAATGGGAAGTAACGATCCTTGGCAAATGGGTAACACAGCTTGTGGGTAAAGATGTGTAACCTCTGCAGAGTGTAAAACTGGTATATCAGTCGTGCTCATGGTCAGAGCGGCTCGGACCCTCACATGAGCAATCTATGAAATTAAATCTAACCTATCATGCATTGCATTGTGAGATTTATTCTTCATTATGATCAGTTACTTAATTGGGTTGATATACACTTATATTTAGTAATTGCTAATAAAATTTTGACCAACAAAGTTAAAAGTGATGCTCAATCTTAACCATTCTCCTTGGTAAGCCTTACACTTGAGCCCCCAGCATAAGTGAGCTCAAATATACTTTTTCCCACACTTGCTGAGCGATGATCGTATGTTAGCTCACCCTTACTACAATCACACTAAGTCAAGAATAGGTACCACTAGAGGAGTATGAAGGATGCTACGATGAGTTTGGAGAGGTCTAGGCCATTGCCTCCCAATCAACTATGGTTGTGGAGGATCATCATCATCATATGGTGTATTTTATTTAGTTATTTTGCACAAAATTCCAATTAAGTAATAAAGATATGACATTGTTTTATGTACCCCAAGTCATCATATGTGTGAGACTTGATACTGACGCACATTTGAGATGCATCAGGATTTTTCCTTAACTCTAGGTGTGATAGTAGTGGTATTAGAGGAACGTTGACTATAGGATGTAACCTAGATAGATCTGGACAACCCCTACATACTTTCCTATGCTACTTTGATTCTTTCTAAACTTCCCTTTCTGTTTTGTCATCTAATTACTACTTTAGTCTGATTATTCTTATCTTTTCTCTTCTAAAGACAAAATAGGATTTCACATTTTGGAATCCTACACCTAAAGTGACCATATGGAATAGGAGTCCCAATCATAGGAATAAAACTATTTTTATAGGTATCTATGCACTTTATGATACATGTTTGATTTGGTTCTTTGATTGAGTGTGATAAGTTGAAGAGTGATGTCCACAATTACATCTAGATATATGCATAGTATATATATATGTATGTATATATGTATATATATATATATATATATATATATATATATGAACAAGATAACTAATCAACTTAGATTATCCCCCATTAAAATATATATCTAGCTTAATAGATCCATCCTATCTTTAATCAATTTATCCTAGCAGATTCATTTAATCAATTTAATCTGATATGGTCTAATCTAATAGATTAATCTAATCTAAACTAATTATGTCCAATCTCACCTAGTCTAATATAGGTGTCTTACCCCCACTTGACTCAATTAGGTAAATTGGACTCTACTCCTAAAAAGTTCATTTCTAACCTAATTGGCTTTGCCCTAGAAATGGTGCCTTAGACCAACTCTGCCATAAACAACAACTTGACCTACATAATAGGTTACATAACCTATCTAACCAATCTGGAAGCAAAACAACCAAACCAGATTCTGTCTAATCTCATCTAGCTTAAAACCACCTACTAAGCCATATGTTCAACTTACTAAGCTATTTTACCTAAAAAATCTTTCTTAACGAGGTGCCCTAACCCCAGATGGTGAATACCAGGACATGAGGAGGTGTTGATCTACCTACATGCATACATCGAAGAAGGGTAGTAATTAATTCTAAGTCACAAATGAATCCCCCAAATCCTGCACTGGCTGGGTCAGAAGCCTTCTTCACAGCCCGAACCCAGTTACTGCAGTAGATGGCAACTGCAATGGCCAATATGCAAGCCTAGCTCAATAATAACCAACATCAGACATCACCCACACCAACCACCACCTAGAGACAAACACCATGAGTTCATGAGGCACAAACCACCGACCTTTTACAGCTCCCCAAATCCATTACAAGCTGACGACTGGCTGAAATCTGTGGACAAGATGCTCAACACTGCTCGATGCACCGATAGGGAGAAAGTGCTATATGCATCGGGTCGCCTCATTTGCCTTGTTGTAGATTGGTGGGACGCTTATTGCGTAGCACATGCTGCCGCTAACACCATCACTTGGGCAGAATTTTCAACCAACTTCAAGAACTACCACATTCCCGTCCAGCTAATGAAGATCAAGAAGAAAGAGTTTCTTTCCCTCAAACAGGGAGGGATGTCTATGAGCAAATACAGAGACAAATTCATCCAACTATCCAGATATGCTCCTGCAGAAGTTGATGATAATGAGAAGAAGTAGGAGTTATTCCTAGAAGGATTGTTGGGTCGCTCTAGTATCAGCTAATGTCCCACACTTTTCCATCTTTCCAAAGACTTCTGGACAAGGCTATAGCTCTAGAACACAAGCATGTTGGGATAGGCGAGATGAAGAGGAAGGCTACTAATCAAGTAGAAGCTAATAGTAGTACCCATCCCAATTATGCTTTATCACAAGGCACCCTAACTCATGGTAGTCCCACACAACAATCATCTCAAAACTCAACCCAACAGGCCCAACCTATAGAATCCCAAAAGTCGGGTCCTCATCAACCAAGCATTCCAGTGGGACCAGTTGCTCCTAACACTTCAATAAGCAGGGTATGCTTGAAATGTGGGCAGGTTGGACAATGCCATCAACTGCCCAAACAAGGCCGCCAAAACTACTCCAGCTCCAATAAAGCAAGGTTAGAACTCAGGAGGTAAAAGCCAGACCTTATCAGTCAATCGAGGACAACAAAACTTTCCATACGGACAAGTCAACCATGTGGAAGCAGAGTCTGATCCCGAAGAACCAGAGACCTGGAAGATATGCCAACATAGAATGAAGAAACATGTGAAGAAGAAAATGAGCAACTAAATTAAGGTTCTCTTATCTCTGTCCTAATCTCGAGGACGAGATTCTCTTTAAAGGGGCAGGATTTGTGAACCCTAAAATTGGCTTTAAAGAAATTTAGTTAGTTCATTTATTATTTGAGTAAATAATATTAGGTTTATTAGGGTGTGTGTTCTATCAGTGATACATGTTCCATTTAATAAATAAAATTTTAAACTTGTGCATCATGGCACAGTTTTGAATGCGCATCTAGTTTTGTTTGAGATTTGAACTCAATTTTGAAATCCAAAATTTGATGTGAGTATAGCAATTCAAAATATAGAAAAATGAAATAGAACAGAAAAGGAATAGAAAAGATAAAAAAGAGAGGAAACCGCTTTTCGGCCGAGGTCCACCTTCCCGGCCCAACCTTTCGCAGCCACTACAGATGTGTTTGGTTGCCTGGTCTAACCTACAACTAGGCCCGTTTCATACAGTATAGATGTGTTTGGTTGCCTGGTCCAACCCGAAAGCCTGGCTGAGGCAAGCCAAAATTAATTTTGGGCCTGGTTGAGTAGAAACATGAGGTCCTCAGGTTTACAGCGCTGCCTGGCTCACTCCTGTCACTCTCCTCAGACGGCGCCGCGCCAAGCTCAACTCCCCGAGGACGCGCCCCTCTACCCGGCATCCATGGCGGGTGCGGCGGCGCCTCTCGCCGCGGCGGCCTCGACCTCCCCACCTGTCTACTCCGGTGGCGTCCAGGGCTGACGGCCGGCGCGCCGTGCTCGCCCTCCAGCTTTGGCTGCTGCTGCTGCTCCCGCCGCGCACTTCTAGCTGTAGCTGCGACAACGCCGACGCGCACGACGTCAGCCAGGCGGCGACCCTTCTCGGCTTCTCGTGGCTAGCGGTGGCGGTGTCCGCCCGTGGCGTGTCCAGCTCGGGCGGCGAGGTGGACGTGTCGTCGTCCAGGTCGAAGCGGGTGAAGGAGCGGTCGTCCTCGATGCGAAAGGAGAAGCGGGTGAGCCCTGGTGACCACCTGACCAAGAGAGCTCTGGCGCACCTTGAACCGATCGATTGGAATTAGTCCCTGGCCGCCTGAAGCGTCGAGAGAGGTACAACCGAGAGAGCGAAGAGGGAGTGAGTTGACTGTCGTCGCGGATTGTCATTGGCGTTGGGATCCGGCCTCCAACAGGGCCTCCCAGGTGTTGGCCAGGTCGTGAAGGAGTTATGAAGGGGTTAATCGAAGGGAGGCGCAGCGGAAGCGCTTGGACTCCCTCGCCAACGACCAGCATCACCGACGCGCCGCGACGGGCTTGGGGAAACCCCTATTCCGGTGCCGATGATCGTTGGTAAGAATCATAGCTATTTCCTCGTGTTCGCCCTTGGGCCAAGCTAAAAAAATGAGAACCAAACAATGTGTCGTATGGGCCTGGTTCATTTTGACCAGGCAACCAAACATTTTGGTTTGGCTCTATACATGCGGGCTCCCTTGAGCCTGGTCCTTTCACTGAGTCAGGCTCAGGCTGGACCAAGCAACCAAACACATCCTACATGGCCCAACCCTTGCGTGGCGTGAGCAAGCACTGAGCGCGTGGGCTCTGCCGCCAACCTCACTTGTGCGCTCACTTCCCCGCGTGTTGGCCGATAGGTGGGCCCCCTCGTTAGCCGTCTCCTACCCCGAATCCCAATCGGGCGATTTTCTGTTGCAACCACCGCCGGGATTTCTGGGTCATCGCAACCCCCTCAACCATGCACCATGGGCCTATAAAACGTGTTGTTTGTGACCCCTTAGGGCCCGTTCGGTTGACAGGGAATAGAAGACCGGAACTGTTCTGGCCCAGATTGCTTCTCTAATTTGTATAAGTTTTAATCCATAGGAACAATTCTTGGTGCAATCATGTAGAAACGAACGGGCCCTTAGGCATCTCATCGGTACCCCATGAGCCACCCAGAAGAACGACAACGCCGAGCGAGATACTTTGAGCAGGTAGAGAGGAGAGAGAGGCAAGGACACAGAAGTCGGGCCACCGTTGATGGCGAGGACCTTTGAAGATCTTGAGAGCATCACGAATGCCTACCAAACGAGTTTGTGCCGGTCTCTCGTGCGAGAAGCAAATGTGGTGGTGGGATTGCTCATCAGAGCTGGAGCTTGCCGCTGACCCGCGTTCTGTCGTGGTCGGAGTGACGTGCCGCATAACCGCTGATAAGCTCTATCTTCATTAGATCGCCCTGCTCCATGCCGCGTGTAGCGCCTATCCGTTTGAGAGGCCAGACACCAGAATACTAGATGGAATCACACTGGCGATGGCACCGTCGCCCGACAGGTTGTGGGGATGCAGGGATGGGAGATGGTCCCTTGGCCAGCCATCTAAAAATAAACGACTCTGATTAGATGCAAGTATACAGATTCAAGTCAGATCCCCTTAGAGTCGTGGTTATTTTTATAAAGAAACCCCTGCATAATTTGTTATTCATCCGTCCGTCCACCCTGTGTTAGGAAACATTTAAAGTAACTCCATTTTTCTTACAAAATAATCCCTAGGTCTTTAGAAAATCATACCTGCCATTCATCAGTGCCTTTTTATTATAAAACTGAGTTAGGAAATTGATTATTAGTAGAAAACTTATTGTAGAAAACTGTAAAATCCATATCTGGATCATTTTAACTCCAATTTTAGTGGTTCTCGGACCTATCACCTTGTAGTGACGCGTAGAATATTATTGTGTGGTTTGTTTCCATATTTTGTGTAATGTTATTTTTACCTATTACATGTCTATCTATATGTATTGTTGTGCATAGAAGCTACGTGACGAGGAACCTAAAGCCCAACTTTTTGGGGCAGCAAATAGACAACAAGGTTATCACAAGTATAAGACAAGTTGTTTCCTTGATCACATTCTCTGACCTAATAATGTTCATGATTCTTAATCACCGTGGCACTGTTAGGTTAAACTAATGGGACCTAATATGTTAACTAATATTGTTTACCCTACACCTTGCAGACTAATGAATTATTGGGTAGTAATGCTATTGCTCTACCTGGTTTTTGGGTTACTGATACTTATGATTCATGACCATGTTCCAGTATGATATATTATTGTTGATTATTGACTATGCATGATAAGGTCATTTTGTTAATTAGAGCATGAAGCGACCACCTGAAACAACAGTGCTACCATAAGGGTGGAATGGGACATCCTTGGCTAATTAGTTAGGAAAACTAGTGAGGGACTACCTTACCCGAAAGGGGCTAGGGCAGTGTGAGGAGCTATCGGTATAGGGAGGCTCTCAGGTCGATCATGTTGTGATGGATTTTCGGATGAGACATTCCTATATTGATCCCTTCTCATGGAAACCGTAGCATGTTTTCTCAAGCTAGTGTTACTTTGTAAAGGCCTCGTAGTGGGACCCTGCCTCGTCTTCTCTGTGGAGATGAATGGGAAGTCACGATCCCTTGGCAAATGGGTAACACAACTTATGGATAAAGATGTGCAACCTCTACAGAGTCTAAAACTGGTATATCAGATGTGTTCATGGTCAAGGGTGGCTCGGACCCTCACATGAGTAATCTATGGAATTAAATCTAACCTATCGTGCATTGCATTGTGGAATTTATTCTTCATTATGATCAATTACTTAATTGGGTTGGTATACACATATACTTAGTAATTGCTAAGAAAATTTTGACCAACAAAGTTAAAAGCGATGCTCAGCCTTAACCATTCTCCTTTGTAGGCCTAACACTTGAGCCCCTACCATACATGAGCTCAAATACACTTTTTCCTACACTTACTAAGCAATGATAATATGTGAGCTCTCCCTTTCTATAATCACACCAGGTCAAGAATAGGTACTGCTGGAGGAGCATAAAGGATGCTACGATGAGTTCTGAATAACTTGGTAAAAATACTGGCGCATCCACAAGAGTTTGCAATCTCTACCTTTTTGCTCATTAGCTTCTGAATTTACTTTAAGTACTTAAGTTTCAATCTCTCTATTCCTAGTTTAGAATATTTAGAATTGAAGCTTAGGTTTCATAACTGTTTTTTTTGCGATAGAGACATCAACACTAAAAAACCAAGGTTGCACATTATTGTTTAGTTATTAGCATAGGTTTTGTTTAGAAGAATTATTTATGGTCTAGATTAGCGAGAATTTTAGAAGTCCTAATTCACCCCTCCTCTTATGCGTCTTTGTTCCTTTAAATTGGTATCAGAGCTCAATTTGGCTCATTTAGAACCCTTTTAGCTTAACCGCTTTTAGAGCTAGTGCTTTTTAGAGGAAGGGATGTATACCCATAGGCCACCGCACTTCGACGACACTAATTTCCCTTATTATAGTGCTAGAATGGTCTGTTACCTAGAAACAATTGATCTAGGTGTTTAGAGAGTTGCTCGCGATGAGATGAAACTACCTAAGAATCCAGAAAAGCTCACCACGAGTGATGAAAAAGAAATTCATTTGAATGCTAGAGCTAAAAATTGCTTGTATGAATCTCTTAGCATGGAAACTTTCAATCAAGTATTTACTTTGAAAACTGCTAATGAGATTTGGCTAAAATTACATCGCTCTATGATAGCACATCAAATGTCTGTGAGCAAAAACATTGACTAGATTTAAATGAATATAATTATTTTACAATGAAAGAAAATGAGCTTGTTAGATATATGTATTCTTGTTTGAATCTTATCATTAATGATCTTAGTTATATTGAAATTAATAAGCCAGATGTTGCGAACATTGTGATGAAGATCATCTCCCTTCTACCACAACGAAAATATGGGAGCATCATCATCATCCTTCACAACTTGGAGGACTTAAGCCAAATGATCCTGACTCCCGTGATCCAAAAAATTATGGCATTTAAAATGTCATGAAAGATGGATTAAGTGGAGGCCACTTCATCAATGCCAAATGCTTTTGCTTGAGATGAAAAAAAGAAAGAAAAGAAGAAGGCTTCTAGCTCAAGTTACTCAAGTGAAGGAGAAGAGGAATATGAAGAAGATGATCAAGCCTCCATATAATTCTACGAGGATGAAGAAACTGGAGGACCGGTGAGGCGACCAGAGGGAGGTGAATAGGATGCAATAAAAATTTTTGCTGTTGAAAACTAAAATTGAGCACTTCACTTCAACAGAGATGAAGTAAGCGCTCAAACCAAAAGCACATCAGCAAACTAGTGATCTTATGATTTTAAATTGTTCCTAAGATTCATATGAGACCAACAAAATGAATGGATCACAAATCGGACACGGAAAAGTCCGAATCGACCAAAACCTTGTCGCTAGCTAGTGCTGGTTTCTGCAGCTCGAAATTTAGTTCTTAAATGTGAAACTGAACCGAACAGGCTCTGATTGAGATAAAATTTTGCACACACCTTGACAAATATGTTTCCAAGGTCTCCATAAATTTTGAAATTAATCGTATTTATAAATCAATTGCAGATTTAAAAATATGGTCAGAATTGGGGTTTTCTCAATCGAACTCAAAACGAGATCAACTCGGATCATGACCAAGAACTGCACCGACTAGGCGTATGCAGTGATCCGAAGAGTTTATCTCCCCTCAAATCAATCCCCAACAACACCCAAGCACCAAGAACTCAAAGGCTCTTAAAAAATCTACAAGAGAGGAGAGGGAAGAACACAAGAGCAAAGGGACTCAGAATTTCAGTAAGAATGAAAACTAAGATTGAGAGCCAACCAAAGCTATGGACGGTACCGGCCACCCTTCCTCGGATTATTTATATATATCTATACTATTAAGAACCTAATGTGGGCACCTGGTGATACCACAGCTTCACCCTCCGTGCTACCACACCGTGCAAAAAATAGTGCAAAGTGAGCACTCAAACCCACACCCCCTTGCTTCAAACATTTGGAGATAACCACCAGACCAAACATATGTTAATGTTTATAAATAATCTATATCGATATCTATCTCTATATCTATATCTATAACAATCTATTAAGAACATAACGTGGGCACCTGGCGATACCATGGCTTCACCCTCCGCGCTACCACACCATGCAAAAAATAGTGCAAAATGATCACTCGAACCCACACCCCCTTGCTCAAACATTGGGGGGGGTAACCATCAGACCACATATACCTTAGTATTTATAAATAAACAATAATTATATGTGAACAAATATCTCAATACCTATTTATCTATACTACTCTATTAAGAACTTAATGTGGGCAGCTGGTGCTACCACATCTTCACCCTCCACGCTGACACTCTAGGCCCGCCCCACGCGCCCCGACTGGTTCTCTTGTCCCTCTCTTAGCTACTGCCTTGTGAAAATGCTGACACTTTAGGCTCGCCCCACGCTCTTTGAATGGTTCTCACACCACTCTTTTAGCTACTGTCATGTGGATCCTGTGGGGGACAGATATCCCCGAGTCCACTAGAAGGATAAAAGACCTCATGAAATGCCCAAGGGCCCCATAATTCGTAAGTTCATCCCCCCGTGGGCCTGGGAGGAACGACCAGTGGAACGGATTAACACAAGGCCGGGTCGGCGCAAGGCCAGACGACCTAACAAATTCAAGCAGTAATCGCAACAGTGACCCGACCTTCCGCGTAGGGGCCCCGTACATCGGAACTGAGCGAGGATGAGTCGACTGAACTATAGGAAGATAGACTCAGTTAGTTCACTATTACTTTGGCACACGTTGTTATCGTATCCGCATGTAATGCCCCACGGTCGAGTATATAAGGCCTAGGGGACACCCCTTCAAGACGATCGACATCATTCATTACTTAGCCATCCACCCCGCTCTCTACGTTTTCCAGCACTAGAGAACTCCCTTGTAACCCATCACATAAAGCACTCTTGCCAGGACGTAGGGTGTTACGCATCTCAAAGCGGCCCGAACCTGTACATCATTGTCTACTATTTCTCGTGCGCCCAGCACGAACCATCGAGCTATAGTCGGTAACACCGTCCTACTCCTAAAAGCACCTTGAGGGGTAACCCTGGGTGCGCGGTCGGACCTAAAACACCGACAGCTGGCGCGCCAGGTAGGGGGTGTGTCATCGATCCAAGCTAGCTCAATGGCTGTCACCTTCCAGCACAAGATCATCCTCCGCCCCGGATCCATATTCTGCTTCGGTACTATCTCATCTGTAGCGGATGAGGAGGGAACTCTGCATCGCATCGCGGATCCGCCAGAGAGAAGACCTTCCTCAGAAATCTCCAAGAAAATCGGGGCGAGGCAGGAAAAAGCGCAACCTCTAGCGCTCCGAAAAAAGACTGCCGTCAGCAAACCAAGAACCAAGGGTCCGTCTACTCGTAGAACTCCGCTGTCCACCTCTCCGACAGAAGAATGGACACAAATCATAAGGAGGAAAGAAGCAAGTGAGGCCACGGGTCGTCAAGCTGCTCTTCCTGTGCCTCCGTCCTCTAGGGAAGACAGGAAGAAGATCGTCGCGACAACGACTCCCTTCTACCCCAACGTCCTCTTCATCGGGAGAGTGGAATCGCCCCTATCTCCGATGACGAACCAACTGCACCTGGAGAGGATCCTCCTCAGCGGGAATCCCGCCGACGAAGGAACCGACGCCGAAATATCCAGCGACATCACGAGGCCGGAGAGCGGGACCCGGCGCAACCTGTATTGCGAGACGAGGTCTTGGAGATAGGAGAAACTCCGGAGGAACGTGTCTTCAGGGAAAGAAGGAATTCCCGACGACGCGATCGTCGACGGGCTCAAGAACAGGCCGAGCAGGAGACAAGGCAACGTCGGGAAAATCCACTCTTTGGGTGCAACCTGAACCCCGACTTCGCCCGAGCCATGAATACGCCGAGTGAAGTAGGAGGGGTGTTGGCTCGGATAGCTGATGGCCTCCCTCGGACTCCCGACGCCGAGGGCTATCGGTGGCTGTTCACTCAAGCAGCCAATCATCTTCTACCCCTCGCTCACCCGCCGAACGATCTACAACACGCCATCAACAGTCGCCAGGACGCACAGAGCTCCATCAATGCTTCGCGTGAACGACGACACGAGAACGAGATCCGTCGCCGGGAAGAGTACGACCGGGACCACGACATCCTAGCATGGAGTCAGGCTACCAGGACCGAGTCGGCCACGGCTTCAACTGGTGGCACCACCCGGGGACGGTTGAGGCACCACGACGACCACTCCCCTCCCCGGGATAGACAACATCATCGACGACAGGAGGACACATGTGGAGTATCGGCACTTACTCCGCGCCTCAGGGCCATTCAATGGCCCCCTAACTTCAAGGTATCCAACGTCGACAAATATGAACCTAAGAAGGATACGGGAGGCTGGCTGGTCGTCTACACCACCGCTGCCCGAGCTGCTGGGGCAACCAAGGACGTAATGACCGCGTACTTACCTATCGTCCTCGGGCAAGACACGCTGCAATGGCTGCGACACCTACCCCGACACTGCATCGACGACTGGAGCGACTTTAGTCGGTGCTTCACTGCCAACTTTCAGTCTCTCTCCGACAAACCGGCGCAACCATGGGACCTCAAATCCATCAAGCGCCGAGGGGACGAAACTCTTCGGTCATACCTCAAAAGATTCCAGACCATGAGAAATCGTATCCCCGAGGTTGCGGAGGCAGCAGTGATTGAGGATTTCTACAGGGGATCCAATGACTCGGTCTTCGTTCGAACCATATTACAGAAGGCGTCGACTACCTCCGAGCAGCTGTTCCGAGAAGTCGACCTCTACATCACCGCCGACGAGTGAGCTCAGGAACTCATCGGAAGAGTGAAGCCAGCACCAGCGGCACCGCGACGCGACACGAACCAGCAGCCCGACAAGCGTTGGGAGAAGAGGCCTCGCGAAGAAGTCCACGCCGCCGGACCACCTGCCTCTCACGCCCGAGGAGGACCTCGTGGAGGCGAACGCACGCTAGACGACATCCTTGACGCCCAGTGCCCGTACCACAAGGACATGCGCCACACCCTTCGAAACTGCAGAGACTTCAAGCACTCCGTCGGGCACGGCCGACCCTTCCAACCTCTACCTCCTCCCCCGCCGTGAGGAGGACTAGGAGAACCATGACAACCCCAGCAGCAGGAGGAGGGAGGAGGTGGAGCCTTCCTGCACGTCGACAGAGAGGTCAATGTCATATTCGACGGACACGGATCGCAGGAGAACAGGAGACAACTAAAGCTCAACGATCGCCAGATACTGGTGGTGGCTACCGGCCCTCCCGCCCCATACCGATGGTCGGAGCACCCGATCACCTTCACCCGGGCAGATCAGTGGCTCAACTTCGACCACCCAGGCAAATACCCGCTCCTCGTCGATCCAGTGATCCGAGAGAGCAGGGTGAAGAAGGTATTAGTGGACGGGGGGAGCAACATCAACGTCACCTTCCCCCGGACACTCCAAGGCTTGGGAGTTCACCTCAAAGAGCTCCACGAGTCGGACACTCCTTTCTTCGGCATCGTGCCGACTGAAGGAGAATACCTGCTGGGCCACATCTATATGCCGGTCACCTTCGGAACTCTGGAGAACTACAGAACCGAGTTCCTAAGGTTCGAGGTGGCAAACTTCGACTGCGGGTACAACACCATCATCGGGAGGCCTGGATTGGCAAAGTTCATGGTCATCCCGCATTATACATACATGATATTGAAGATGCCAGGACCGCAAGGGATCATAACTGTGCGTGCTGACTTCCAAGGCGTTGCAGAATGTTTCCGAGTGGCCATTCAAGCGGCCCTCACCACCAAACCATCGACGACTTCTTCTGCGCAGGCGAACTCAAAGCCTGAGGAAGACCTCGCGGTACCCACGAATGAAGCTCAAGCCGCGACCTCTATGCGGCCGACTAAAGAAACCAAAAGGATCAACCTTGGGTTCGCTGATGAACGCAAAACCGCCATCATCAGCTCCAGTCTGGATGACAAATATGAAGGCGCGCTTGTCCAGTTCCTGCAAGATAACTGAGACGTATTCGCATGGCAACCTACGGACATGACGGGAGTCCCGAGAGAACTGGCCGAGCACAAATTGAAGGTCTACTCCCAGGCGAGGACGATTCGGCAAAAATTACGTCGTTTCACGCCCGACAAGAGAGAAGCCATCCGCGCTGAGCTGGCTCGCTTAGTCGCGGCTAGATTTATTAGAGAGGTGTTACATCCCGAGTGGTTAGCCAACCCTGTTCTTGTACTCAAAAAGAATATAGTGGATTGGCGCATGTGCGTCGACTATACGGATCTCAACAAACACTGTCCAAAGGACCCCTTCGGGATTCCTAGGATAGACCAGGTGGTAGATTCCACCGCCGAATGTTCTGTGTTGTCTTTCTTGGATTGCTACTCTGGGTATCATCAGATTAGTCTGGCAAAAGAAGACGAGGAAAAAACAACATTCATCACTCCATTCGGAGCTTTCTGCTATACCTCCATGTCATTCGGCCTCAAAAACGCTGCAGCGACTTATCAGAGGGCTATTCAGACATGCTTAGCCGATCACTGGGGCAAGCGTGTGGAAGCTTACGTGGATGACGTGATGATCAAGACAGAGAATTCAGAAAATTTCATTGAGGATTTACAACTGGTCTTCAACAGCCTACGGCGATACAGATGGAAGCTTAATCCCGAAAAATGTGTCTTCAGAGTACCAGCAGGAAAGTTGATCGGGTTTATTGTCAGTCACCGAGCAATTGAAGCCAATTCAGAAAATATTGAGGCCATCATGAAGATGGAAGCTCCATGATCACAAAAGAAAGTGCAAAGACTCACCGAATGTATGGCAGCTCTGAGCAGATTTATATCCAGGCTGGGAGAAAAAGGCTTACCGTTTTATAAGTTACTCAAGAAGTTGGACAAATTTCAGTGGACTTCAGAAGCACAGGAAGCTCTAGATGCGTTGAAAAAATTCTTGACAACACCACCAGTGCTGAAAACCACCGCGCCGAGCCACGCCGACTCAACCAGCTGAAGATCTACCGTTATATATCTCTTGCACGACTCACGTGGTGAGCACCGTGTTGGTGGTCGAGCGAGCAGAAGGACATGCATACCCAATACAGCATCCTGTTTACTTCATCAGTGAAGTTCTGGGTCCCTCGAAGAAGAAATACCCTCAAGTTCAGAAGCTATTATATGCAATACTTCTAACTGCACGCAAGCTCCGTCACTACTTCGACGACCACAAAGTCATAGTAGTCACTGGATTTCCGATAGGAGATATTCTTCACAACAAAGAAGCCATCGGGAGAATAGTCAAGTAGGCCTGTGAGCTGGGATCTCATGACATTGAATTTCGACCTCACACTGCCATCAAGACTCAAGCACTGGTTGATTTCGTATCAGAGTGGACCGAACAACAAGTACCGGATAATCCAGAAACCGCAGAAGTATGGCGAATGTATTTCGATGGCTCGTTGAAGCTGCAGGGAGCAGGCGCAGGGATCCTCTTTACTGCACCTAGGGGCGAACGCCTCAGATATGCCCTTCAGTTGTTATTTCCAGCCTCTAACAATGTAGCAGAATACGAAGCTCTGATTCATGGACTGAACATTGCCATATCACTGGGCATCAAGAGACTGATGGTATATGGAGATTCTCTGGTGGTCATAAGTCAGATAAATAAAGAATGAGATTGTTCAAACGATTCCATGGGAAAATACTGCACTGCTGTCCGGAAACTAGAAGACAAATTTGAAGGTCTGGAATTTCACCATGTGGAAAGAGATCGAAACACGGCAGCTGATGTATTGTCCAAGCTAGGATCCAGTCGAACTCAGGTCCCACCTGGAGTTTTCGTTCAAGAAATATTACACCCAAGCATTTCACTGGATCGGACAGAGGAATGCAATACTCTGAGCCAACCAGAGTCAGATTCTAAAGACTACAGGAGGCCGATCATCAAATATATAAAGAACGAGGAGGAACCAGATGACAAGAATGCAGCCGAGCGCATCGCAAGACAGTCAGCTCACTATACACTCATTGGGGAAACACTATATAGAAAGGGCGCATCAGGAGTCCTCATGAAATGCATTCTCTCAGCTACTGGAAAGCAACTTCTGGATGAGGTCCATGCTAGGCAATGTGGAGTACACGCAGCATCAAGGACCCTGGTTGGGAAGGTCTTCAGGTCGGGTTTCTACTGGCCAACAGCAAAGAGTGATGCAACCGAGTTAGTCCAGAGGTGCGAAGCCTGCAGTACTTGTCAAAACAACAGCATCTACCAGCATAGCAGCTGCAGACTATACTCGTAACTTGGTCGTTCGCGTGCTGGGGATTGGATATGATTGGACCTTTCAAGAAAGCTCAAGGAGGATACACATGTACTGGTGGCTATCGACAAATTCACTAAATGGATAGAGTTCAAACCCATTGCTTCTCTAACTTTAGCTAAAGCAGTGGAATTCATACAAGACATAATATTCAAGTTCGGGATACCGAATAGCATCATAACTGACCTGGGATCCAACTTCACCAGTTCAGAGTTCTTCGATTTCTGCGAGCAAAAGAGCATTCAGATCAAATATGCCTCGGTGGCGCACCCAAGAGCCAACGGGCAAGTAGAAAGAGCCAACGGGGTGATATTAGAAGCACTCAGAAAGAAAGTCTTCGACAAGAATGAGAAGTTCGCAGGAAAGTGGATCAGAGAGCTGTCGTATGTGGTTTGGAGCCTGAGAACTCAACCTAGCCGAGCTCTGCATGGAAATACTCCCTTCTTTATGGTTTACAGTTCAGAGGCAGTGTTACCTACTGATCTCAAGTTCGGGGCACCGAGGTTAATCTTTGAAAACATAGCAGAAGCTGAAGCTACTAGGCTGGAGGATGTTGATGTACTCGAAGAAGAGCGACTGAATACGGTGATTCAATCAGCACGATATCAGCAAACTCTGAGGCGCTATCATGATAAGGCCATACGGCGTCGATCCTTCGCAGTGGGAGACCTCGTCCTCCGCCGAATTCTAACGGGGGAGGGACGACATAAATTGTCACATCTATGGGAAGGACCATTCATAGTAGCAGAAGTCACTCGGCCGGGATCATATCGTCTCACTCAGATGGACGGCCCGGAAATTGGGAACTCATGGAACATATAACACCTCAGGAAGTTTTACCCCTAGCTACATCCCAGAAGCTATTGGGACGATGATGTATTCTATAAATTGAGAAATATATCATCAATAAAAAGGACTTCAAAGGCACTCAAATTGCTCGCTGTCAATTGGCATACTTACTCAACTCGGGGTGACCACTATGCCCTACTAACGGAGCAATCGGCTTAAGTCGGCAATGACTTAAGGCGGTGCGACATGCTCACGCTTACTAAACTCGGGGTGACCACTATGCCCTACTAACGGAGCAATCGACTTAAGTCGGCAATGACTTAAGGCGGTGCGACATGCTCACGCTTACTAAACTCGGGGTGACCACTATGCCCTACTAACGGAGCAATCGACTTAAGTCGGCAATGACTTAAGGCGGTGCGACATGCTCACGCTTACTAAACTCGGGGTGACCACTATGCCCTACTAACAGAGCAATCGACTTAAGTCGGCAATGACTTAAGGCGGTGCGACATGCTCACGCTTACTAAGCTCGGGGTGACCACTATGCCCTACTAACGGAGCAATCGACTTAAATCGGCAATGACTTAAGGCGGTGCGACATGCTCACGCTTACTAAACTCGGGGTGACCACTATGCCCTACTAACGGAGCAATCGACTTAAGTCGGCAATGACTTAAGGCGGTGCGACATGCTCACGCTTACTAAACTCGGGGTGACCACTATGCCCTACTAACGGAGTAATCGACTTAAGTTGGCAATGACTTAAGGCGGTGTGACATGCTCACGCTTACTAAACTCGGGGTGACCACTATGCCCTACTAATAAAGCAATCGGCTTAAGTCGGCAATGACTTAAGGCGGTGCGACATGCCCACGCTTACTTAACTCAGGGTGGCCACTATGCCCTACTAACGGAGGGGTCGGTTTAAGTTGGCACTGACTTAAATTGGCACGACACGCTTGGCACGTTTGCAATCACCCATCTTAGGGCAACTTCTATGCCCCACAACGAAATTTCAAAACCATCACACTACATTTACTTCTACAAATGTAGATACCATGGAATTCTAACAATGGGCAATGGGAAAACAATAGTAGCATTCAGTATTCAAAAGTGTTCTCTAAACATCTGAGCACATTAACCACACGTTCAAAGAATTCAGTGTTTTCTATTTAGTAATTTTCTTCTCAGGAGCAACTGACGAAGAAGGACGACTCGAGGAATCAGGAGCGGCATTGACGTCAGCCACTATGTCATCAGGAACAACCACGCCGGGTCTCCTCATCAGGATCCGCCCCGCGCGAATAGCTTTATCCATAGCTTTGTCGCGCTGGGCCCTCAGAGTAGCAGAAGTCTCTTCAGCAGCCTTGACAGCCAACCGAACAGTTTCTAGCTCATGGGCGACTGATTTCTTGGAAGCACGCAAATCCTTGATGATAGTATCTTTGGTCGACACCAACTGCCTGAGGCGAATCACATCATCCAAGGACTCTTGCAGCTTATAACGATGATTATCCAACTCCTCCCTGGTGAAGCGATGACTCCTCTCCAAGTTGGTCAACGAATTGCTGGCATCGCGGTATAGCTTGTCAAGGTTGTCACTAGAAGTGGCAAGGGCACGTTTTTCCTCCTGCAGTAGAGAATCAATTTCTCCAACGTAAAGTAAACGTCAAGAGCATAGCAGATAAGGGCAACCAAAAATTTGATTCAGTAGCTACCTTTTCAGATTCAAGCTGAGCATTGAGAGTGGAGTTCAGCGTGTTAACATCATTCAGAGAAGCAGAAACCCGAGCCAGTTCAGTCTGACCTTGAGAATATTTTTCCTCAAGATCATAATACCACTGAGCCATATCTGTCAAGAAATAGTCAAGCAAAGGTGTTCAACTAAAAAGCAGATTAATCATGTAATCAAAAAAAGGAAGCAAAAGAGCACCGACCGGCATTGGCCACCTCCAAATCAGATACACGCCGCTGAAGCAGCACTGGATTCCAGTGCGCCAGAGACAAAGCTCCTTCTGGGACAGAGGCACCCTGCAACCTCAGCCGACTAGACATCTCATCAACCAACGCCTGGCATTAAAAACAGACAAGCATGAGAACAATCATCTGCCTGGGGTAAAGTCAGAACAGAAGAAACCAAAATACCTACAGGTTGGAGAAGAATGAGGGAACTCCCAAGTCGTGAGAAGTCAATTGATGGCTTGACGAAGGATCACCAACCGGAACAACTCGCAACACATCAGTGGGAACCAATTCAGTGTCATCAGCAGAAGCCAGAACTCTGTCATCAGGTGCGCTGGCCTCTAAAGCGACTCCTTGACCCAAGGTTTGGGCTATCGCCATGCAACCAGAATGTGGAGGAGAAGACCCTACGTGAACATCCATGTAAGTGTGGGAGGGAGAACCCACTCGGACACCCTCGGGGGCTGGGTCACAGCTCGCGCTACCCATCTGAGCCGGATCATCTCCGGCAACACCCTCGGGGGCTGGGTAAGCGCCAGCACCATCCTTGAGGGCCGAGTCTCCTGCAACAGCCACCTCTAAGGCTGAAGGACCCTCAGTCACTTCCGTGGGAGCAGGGCAATCCAGACCAGCCTCCTAACCCTCAAGATCGCGCTCTAAGGTCGATGAGGCGCTGTAACACCCAAATTCTGAATTTGGGATTGATAGAAGAAATCTGAGCAAAATACCATTGATAAATAATTAAACTTTATAATTCACCCTTTTTTTAAAGGTAAATACTCATAATAAAATAAATGAAGAAACACTATGTAGTAATTGTGCATCATGTGAAAGTTTAACTTATGCATAAATTTGAAATCTAGAATTTAAAACTTGGTTTGGTTTGAATTGGAAATAGGAAAGAAAGAAAGAAATATTATACAAAACAAAACAAAGTTATAAATTCATCACACTTTTAGGTATGTCCAAATTTTACTATTAATCTGAAAGTGAATTTGCCACAAGTTGAAATTTAATTTGAATTGGAATTAGGGTTTGAAATAAGAGAAGGGAAGAACTAAGAAAAATACTACATAAAATAAAATAAAAATCAGAATAAACATCCTTCACACTTAAATTATTAAATTATACCATTCAAACTGAGGACAAGTTATTTCACAAAGTTTGAATTTAAACTTGAACTCAAATTGGATTTGAAAATGGAGAAAAGAAAATAGAAAAATAAAAAAGAAAAAGACTAAAACCTACCTGGGCCGGCGGCCACCATTTCGGCCCACCTGCGCTTACCTTCGCGCGGCCCAACTTCATCCCCGCCGTTCCTTCTCTCACTGACGTCGCGGGGCCCCCACGTCAGCCTCTCCCTCGCGCGCGCTTCCTTCACCGCTCGCTGGCGCATGGACCCGGTGCCGTGTTTCCTTTCTACGTCGCTGCTTGGTGGGCCGTGGCTGTCAGTCCGTTCCTCAACAGAAACGCGCGCATGGCGGAGCTTACCGTCGACCGCGTGTGTGATCCTCGCCGTGATGTTCGCCGTTCGGTTCCATCCGCACGGACTTCGCCATGGTGTATAAAGGCCGAAGCCCCGCGACCACCTTGATGCTCCAAGCGGCGTCGGGAAGTCTCCTCGTGGTCATAGTGGCGGATTTGGTGCTCACCGGGTGTGGAGCTTGCGGCGTGGCAACCATCCCGCGCTCCCGTCGTCATTAGTACCTTGGGCTTGGTCCGGGAGCTTCAGACCACACCACCGCTTGCGTATCGGGTGAATCAGAGCTCTGTATTGTCGTTGGGTCACACGGATTGCTCATCGGAGCACTCCTTCGCCTTGGATCCGCCCTCCGCCGTGAACCGGCTTCGCCACCGCATCATCACCGGTAAGAAACCCCTAGCCTCGATCGCCTAGTTATTCTCATCGTGTTGCACCATCCACGTCGAGGTTTGGCTTGCTTTATGGAGATCCCGTGTGCGGCGGCCATGGCACCACCGTGGGGCTGGGCGGCGCCGCCGTGGGCGGGTGATTGCTGGGGAATTGTCCCTGGGCCGTTGGATGGACAGCGGGCGGCTGAGATCGGAGTAGGGATATATCCCTTCGCGCTATTAGATAGGAGCCGTAGATCGACCATCCGACGACCGAGATCGGGCTCTGGCGTGGTCAGATCTCGGACATTAATCTTGAATCCAACGATCATGGGAGCGTACCGGTTCGCAGGGCTTTGATCTAATCTGGATCATCGATTGTGGATCGGACGGTTAGGAATAACGGGTACCCCTTCGCGGCGCATTTTTATTAAAGAGCCCTTATGTTTCCCCGAAAACAACCCGCCGTCCCTCGGGCACTGTTGTCTGAGTCTGGGAATTCTTGCGCCGGGGCCCCTGGCCTTTTATGAATTTGAGGCCCAGTCCAGAGAGTTATAAAATCAATAAAATGAGTTAGAAAATGAGTTTTTAGTATAAAAACAATTCATATAATTTGTATAACTCATAGTAAATGCATATGAACTCCAAATTGAACCATTCCAATTCCTAAAATTTTGTAATAATATTCTCTATCATTTAGAATTACTGTTTTGACATGAACTCTGTTAGGAAATTAATTTATCATCTAATCCTATTATAATCACCTTAAATCTTAGGAAATTCATAACTTGAATTCTATAACTCAAAAATTAATAATTCTTTTTCCTGTGATCTTATTTTAATGTGTAGATTACTAATATGTATTTTGGCATACATGTTTGGTGTAATGTTAATTTTGCCTATACCATGTTTGTTTGAATTGCTACGACTAGCAGTGAGGTCACGTGTCATCTGAAGATCATCCTGGTACCTGGAATCTCAAGGCCCAGGCAAGTTGTGCCCTTGATCACTTCTTTTTACCCAGCCATGTTCTGATTAATCATAATGATCTGCATAGGTTAATTTGATGGGACCCAACAGGTTACCTAGTTTGATTATCTTTATACCTTGTTTACCACTGATCTTTCTGGGTAGTACTTGCTAGTGCTATATGTGGTTTTGGGTATGGAGATACACTTTATTCATGATTATACCTTTATTATCAGTTGTTATTTACTGTTCATGTTAAGATCATTATGTTAATTGGAACATGGAGAACCACCCGGGAAAACAGTGCTACCACAAGGGTGGAATGGGACGCCCTTGGCTGATTAATTAGGAAAGCTAGTGGAAGACTACCTTACCCGAAAGGGGCAAGGGCAGTAGGGGAGAGGTCAGTGTAGGGAGGCCCTCGGGAGGATTTTGCTGCGATGGCGGTCCTGCAAGGGATTCCTGCACTGGATCTTCCCATAAACTGTAGCGGGTTTTCGGAAGCTAGTGGAACTTTGTAAAGGCCTCGTAGTGTTACCCTGCCTCGCTTCCTTGGTAGAGGTGTATGGGATTCATGACCCCTTGGCAGATGGGTAACACGGCTTGTGGGTAAAGATGCGCAACCTCTGCAGAGTGTAAAACTGGTATACTAGCCGTGCTCACGGTCAAGAGCAGCTCGGACACTCACATGATTAATCTATGAAACTTAAATTCAATTTGTCATATGCATTGCATCGCAGGTGATGTTGTTACTTCTGTTCTACTATTTAATTGGTTGGTATTTACTTATACTTAGTAACTGCTAATAAAATTTTGACCAACTTTAAAAGCAATGCTCAGCTCTAACCATCTTCTTTGGTAAGCCTTACACTTCACGTGAGCTCCCACCCTTGGCGAGTTCATGCACATTATTCCCCACAACTTGTTGAGCGATGAACGTATGTGAGCTCACTCTTGCTGTCTCACATACACCACAGGTCAAGAGCAGGTACTGCAGGATGATGCTCATGGAGGATGCTGCGATGAGTTCGTGAGAGGTCTAGGTCGTCGTCTCCCAGTCAACTTTTGGGTTGCTGGACCGTTGTCTCCTTATAATGTAATTATTTATTTTGTATAGAACTCCTGTTATATATAAAGATGTGACATTCGATCCTGTGCCACTATACATCATATGTATGAGACTTGGTCCCAGCATACCTGGTGTTTATGTTAACCCCGGGTTTTGGACCCCTAAAATCCGGGTGTTACAGAAGTGGTATCAGAGGAATGTTGACTGTAGGACGAGACCTAGAAAGAACTGGACAACCCTTGTCTACTTACCTCTGCTACTCTGATTCTTTTCTAAGCTTATCTTAATCTTTTCTCATCTATTTCCGCTTTACTCTGATTATTCTTACCTTTTCCTTCTAAAGACAAACTTGGATTTCACACTTTGAAATCCTATGCCTAAAGTGACCTTTAGGAATAGGAGACCTAATCCTAGGAACAAAAGCAAAACTAATTTTGTAAATATTTATATGCTTGAATGTTTGTTCTTATGATACTTGTCTGATTTGGATCTTTGTTTGAGTGTGATGGGTTGTGGAGTAATGTCCACAATTACATCTGCATATACAAAGGATAGCATTTGTAAGATAACTAGACAATCTAGATTATCCCCATTGGAACATATCTAGCTTAAGAGATTTATCTTATCCTGAAAGATCTCATTCTAACCAATTCATCTTATCTTAAAAGATTCTCCCCTATCTTAATAGATCCATCTCATCTTAAAAGATACTCATCTTATCTTGAAAAGATTTTATCCTTATCCTAATAGATCTAACTGACCTCAGAAGATTCTATCTTATCTTTATGGATCTGTCTTATCCTAATAAGCATACTTATCCACCCTAGTTTAACAACCATGATCTAATGCAGATTAATTAGATCTTATCTAGTCAATCTAGTCATATCCAATCTAATCTAGATCTTATCCTACCTAATGTGACCTAGTCTAATGTTATCCAACCTAATGTGGTCCACTTAAACAGATTAAAGAGATTAGATCCTACTAGCCATGTATTAACTTATCTTAGCACATTGGATCAATTCAACCATGAGCTAACCCAACCCATATAACCATGATGAATGGTATAACCTTTCTATTCCCACCTAACAACAAACAAACTTTTAACCTACATCTTGTAGTCTATCTCACCCATATATATCTCTCATCTTGACTGATTCTATCTTACCCTTGGATATTCACCTTATATGATTGGTTACCCCAATCTGAACATAAAACAAAGATTTAGCCCTACTAAAGAATCTTCAGATTATAACCAACTACTAGCTTATTTATTCCGCTTATTGAATAATTTCCTTTGCAAAACTATTACCATATACTTCTAACTTTCATGGTCAATACCAGGAATGGAAAGATCATCACGTAACAACAAACAGAAAATGAATCCTCCAAATCCTCCACCTGTTGAAATCGATCAAGTGGTTGCTACCCAAAGACTGGTAATACAACAGTTAACAGACCTGGTGACCGAGATGCAGAATCAGATAAGACAACAACGCGAGGAAATACGTCAGGCCCGCCAAGAAATAAGGCAAGCACGGTTGGAGAGACAACAACAACAACCTCCACTACCACCACCAGCTCCACCAAGCTACATAGATATAGATTATGATGATTTGTAAGATCTAGATGTTACTTTAGTTAGTAGATGATATGATATTATTCTAGAAGGAACAATAAGGTCTATTGACCCTATGTTTTGTTAAAGAATTATACCTCATGCTGAGATTTCTTTGTTTGTGCATATGTTCCGAGAACAATATGAGTATACATCCTTTTTCTTATAAATCTCGAGGACGAGATTATTTTTAAGGGGGGTAGGATTTGTAACACCCAAATTCTGAATTTGGGATTGATAGAAGAAATCTGAGCAAAATACCATTGATAAATAATTAAACTTTATAATTCACCCTTTTTTTAAAGGTAAATACTCATAATAAAATAAATGAAGAAACACTATGTAGTAATTGTGCATCATGTGAAAGTTTAACTTATGCATAAATTTGAAATCTAGAATTTAAAACTTGGTTTGGTTTGAATTGGAAATAGGAAAGAAAGAAAGAAATATTATACAAAACAAAACAAAGTTATAAATTCATCACACTTTTAGGTATGTCCAAATTTTACTATTAATCTGAAAGTGAATTTGCCACAAGTTGAAATTTAATTTGAATTGGAATTAGGGTTTGAAATAAGAGAAGGGAAGAACTAAGAAAAATACTACATAAAATAAAATAAAAATCAGAATAAACATCCTTCACACTTAAATTATTAAATTATACCATTCAAACTGAGGACAAGTTATTTCACAAAGTTTGAATTTAAACTTGAACTCAAATTGGATTTGAAAATGGAGAAAAGAAAATAGAAAAATAAAAAAGAAAAAGACTAAAACCTACCTGGGCCGGCGGCCACCATTTCGGCCCACCTGCGCTTACCTTCGCGCGGCCCAACTTCATCCCCGCCGTTCCTTCTCTCACTGACGTCGCGGGGCCCCCACGTCAGCCTCTCCCTCGCGCGCGCTTCCTTCACCGCTCGCTGGCGCATGGACCCGGTGCCGTGTTTCCTTTCTACGTCGCTGCTTGGTGGGCCGTGGCTGTCAGTCCGTTCCTCAACAGAAACGCGCGCATGGCGGAGCTTACCGTCGACCGCGTGTGTGATCCTCGCCGTGATGTTCGCCGTTCGGTTCCATCCGCACGGACTTCGCCATGGTGTATAAAGGCCGAAGCCCCGCGACCACCTTGATGCTCCAAGCGGCGTCGGGAAGTCTCCTCGTGGTCATAGTGGCGGATTTGGTGCTCACCGGGTGTGGAGCTTGCGGCGTGGCAACCATCCCGCGCTCCCGTCGTCATTAGTACCTTGGGCTTGGTCCGGGAGCTTCAGACCACACCACCGCTTGCGTATCGGGTGAATCAGAGCTCTGTATTGTCGTTGGGTCACACGGATTGCTCATCGGAGCACTCCTTCGCCTTGGATCCGCCCTCCGCCGTGAACCGGCTTCGCCACCGCATCATCACCGGTAAGAAACCCCTAGCCTCGATCGCCTAGTTATTCTCATCGTGTTGCACCATCCACGTCGAGGTTTGGCTTGCTTTATGGAGATCCCGTGTGCGGCGGCCATGGCACCACCGTGGGGCTGGGCGGCGCCGCCGTGGGCGGGTGATTGCTGGGGAATTGTCCCTGGGCCGTTGGATGGACAGCGGGCGGCTGAGATCGGAGTAGGGATATATCCCTTCGCGCTATTAGATAGGAGCCGTAGATCGACCATCCGACGACCGAGATCGGGCTCTGGCGTGGTCAGATCTCGGACATTAATCTTGAATCCAACGATCATGGGAGCGTACCGGTTCGCAGGGCTTTGATCTAATCTGGATCATCGATTGTGGATCGGACGGTTAGGAATAACGGGTACCCCTTCGCGGCGCATTTTTATTAAAGAGCCCTTATGTTTCCCCGAAAACAACCCGCCGTCCCTCGGGCACTGTTGTCTGAGTCTGGGAATTCTTGCGCCGGGGCCCCTGGCCTTTTATGAATTTGAGGCCCAGTCCAGAGAGTTATAAAATCAATAAAATGAGTTAGAAAATGAGTTTTTAGTATAAAAACAATTCATATAATTTGTATAACTCATAGTAAATGCATATGAACTCCAAATTGAACCATTCCAATTCCTAAAATTTTGTAATAATATTCTCTATCATTTAGAATTACTGTTTTGACATGAACTCTGTTAGGAAATTAATTTATCATCTAATCCTATTATAATCACCTTAAATCTTAGGAAATTCATAACTTGAATTCTATAACTCAAAAATTAATAATTCTTTTTCCTGTGATCTTATTTTAATGTGTAGATTACTAATATGTATTTTGGCATACATGTTTGGTGTAATGTTAATTTTGCCTATACCATGTTTGTTTGAATTGCTACGACTAGTAGTGAGGTCACGTGTCATCTGAAGATCATCCTGGTACCTGGAATCTCAAGGCCCAGGCAAGTTGTGCCCTTGATCACTTCTTTTTACCCAGCCATGTTCTGATTAATCATAATGATCTGCATAGGTTAATTTGATGGGACCCAACAGGTTACCTAGTTTGATTATCTTTATACCTTGTTTACCACTGATCTTTCTGGGTAGTACTTGCTAGTGCTATATGTGGTTTTGGGTATGGAGATACACTTTATTCATGATTATACCTTTATTATCAGTTGTTATTTACTGTTCATGTTAAGATCATTATGTTAATTGGAACATGGAGAACCACCCGGGAAAACAGTGCTACCACAAGGGTGGAATGGGACGCCCTTGGCTGATTAATTAGGAAAGCTAGTGGAAGACTACCTTACCCGAAAGGGGCAAGGGCAGTAGGGGAGAGGTCAGTGTAGGGAGGCCCTCGGGAGGATTTTGCTGCGATGGCGGTCCTGCAAGGGATTCCTGCACTGGATCTTCCCATAAACTGTAGCGGGTTTTCGGAAGCTAGTGGAACTTTGTAAAGGCCTCGTAGTGTTACCCTGCCTCGCTTCCTTGGTAGAGGTGTATGGGATTCATGACCCCTTGGCAGATGGGTAACACGGCTTGTGGGTAAAGATGCGCAACCTCTGCAGAGTGTAAAACTGGTATACTAGCCGTGCTCACGGTCAAGAGCAGCTCGGACACTCACATGATTAATCTATGAAACTTAAATTCAATTTGTCATATGCATTGCATCGCAGGTGATGTTGTTACTTCTGTTCTACTATTTAATTGGGTTGGTATTTACTTATACTTAGTAACTGCTAATAAAATTTTGACCAACTTTAAAAGCAATGCTCAGCTCTAACCATCTTCTTTGGTAAGCCTTACACTTCACGTGAGCTCCCACCCTTGGCGAGTTCATGCACATTATTCCCCACAACTTGTTGAGCGATGAACGTATGTGAGCTCACTCTTGCTGTCTCACATACACCACAGGTCAAGAGCAGGTACTGCAGGATGATGCTCATGGAGGATGCTGCGATGAGTTCGTGAGAGGTCTAGGTCGTCGTCTCCCAGTCAACTTTTGGGTTGCTGGACCGTTGTCTCCATATAATGTAATTATTTATTTTGTATAGAACTCCTGTTATATATAAAGATGTGACATTCGATCCTGTGCCACTATACATCATATGTATGAGACTTGGTCCCAGCATACCTGGTGTTTATGTTAACCCCGGGTTTTGGACCCCTAAAATCCGGGTGTTACAGGCGCGGGACTCTGCTCGGGATGACCCCAACCCAGCATCGGGCACATCAGCACAAACATCCATCGTGCCACCATCTGTGGGCTCTGACAACAGATCTTCCAGGACCATGTCTTCAAGAGTTTGATCAAAGTTTGTCAGAGATAATTCTTGCAGACCAATGAGGGCAGACAAAGCAGGAGAAGGAACACCGCTACTTTCCCCACTAGCTATGTAACGCCGGCTGTTCTTCCGAATCAGAGGGATTTCATCCTCTTCTTCATCATCTTCATCAACAACACGGACAGTACACCCATTGGGGTCAACTTCAGCAGGATCACACCCATTGGGATCCACAGCAGTCGGGTCACACCCATTGGGGTCAGCTTCAGCAAATTCAGGCACTGGCACTTCCTCAGCAATAGGAACAGAAGGACCGGCATCCTGATCCAAGCTAGACACTCGACGAAGACGTCTCTTCTTCTTTTTCTTCCCCTCAGCAGGAGAAGTGGGCTGATTGTCTCGGCGAGAACGCTTCGGGCGAACACTGTCAGACCTCTGAGCATCCAAAGCTTTGCCGGCCTCAGGGATGGACGCCACCACCAGTGTTTCAGCAGGAGCGGCATCAGAAGAATCCTCAGCTAACATATCCAGCATGGCACTTATCTCTGCATCACTTGGATCAAAGGCACCTCAAAATGAACCTGCCTCTTGTCGTTAGGAATTTCTCCGAGTGAGGCAACCAAAACACTAACTTCTTCGGGAGAGGGTCGCACTCTAAGGCCCAAACCGCTATCACCAGCAGGAGGATTTGACATGAAATCGGTAAAGGCCTGGGAAGGAGGCAGATTCCAGGCCGAGTATGCAACAGGAGCGCCGATGTTCGACACCTTGCCTCTGAGTATCATTTCGAGCCGGCTCACCAAGTCCACAGCAGGAATTCTTCTGTTGGTCACCCGGGTTGAATCAGTCAAGCCTCAGTACAGATAGGTCGGATATGCTCTGTCTTTCAACGGCTGAATGTTCTTGAAAACAAAGTCAGTGACCACAGCTTCTGCAGTCAGACCCCTTTCTTTCAACAATCCAACTTCAGCTAGTAGAGCCCCTGCCTCGGCCACCTCCTGGTCTGTGGCGGATTCGGTCCAGCTCGAGGTACGAACATCCGGCTGTCTCCCTGACCGTGGGGGGAGGGAATTCCCATGATTCTCCATGATGAACCATTCCAGGCGCCATCCCTTGATGCTATCCTTGAGTGGGATGTCGAGGTAATCAGTCTTCCTCCCACGGCGCATCTCCAAGCTCGCGCCCCCCACTAGCTAGTGCTGCCCTCCGGCCATCCCAGGCCGACAGTGGTACAAATACTTCCAAAGGCCAAAGTGGGGCAAAACACCAAGAAAGGCTTCGCATAAATGAACAAAAACAGAAACTTGCAGAATGGAATTGGGATTCAGATGGGTCAGATTCAAGCGATAGAAATCAAGGAGACCGCGGAAGAAAGGAGAAATGGGAAGAGCAAGTCCGCGGATAAGAAAAGGAACGTAAATGACAGATTCGTGGGTGTCTTCTGTTGGAACAGTGACCGCCACGAACAGAGCGCCTTCGGAGGAAGAACTCCGATAGAAACGAGATGAAGAAGGTCAGATTCAGAGACAACAGACATATGGTTACCTGCGAAAGGCAACTGACTGTTGGGATCAATGGGGGGAATGATTGCGACAGACGAACTCGAAGCTTTCCGCTTGGGCGCCATCTCAACCTTGCTAGCAAACGGAGCGGAAGCAATATTGCAGGAGAGCAGAGAAAGCCTGGATGCAGAAAAGCAGAAACTAGGGCACGGAACGTGGAGGCGTGCGACAGTGCAGTACATATGGGGTTTTCCCGGGCCAGACGCCATTTCTAAAAAGTGCCCAGTCATCACCCGACGGTTATTTCTAAAACGCAGGCGTGCCATGTCATCACCCGGCGGTTATTTCTAAAACGCAGGCGTGCCATGTCATCACCCAGCGGTTATTTCTAAAACGCTGGCGTGCCATGTCATCACCCAGCCGTTATTTCTAAAACGCTGGAGTGCCATGTCATCACTCGGCCGCTATTTCCAAAACGGCCGACGCAACCCAAATTAACTCATCTGTTATTTCTAAAAATGCTGACGTTACCTGACTTCACTCGACCACTATTTCCAAAGCGGCCGGCGTGATCCGTTATCACTCGGCTGTTACTTCTAAAATGCCGACGTCGCCAGCAGTCACTCGGCTGTTATTCCTAAAACAGTGACATGGCTCCAGAAGATTCGGCTGTTACCTCTAAAACACCGACATCGCCAGTAATCACTCGGCCACTATTTCCAGAGCGGCCGACGTGATCCGTGATCACTCGGCTGTTACTTCTAAAAACGCCGACGTCGCCAGCAGTCACTCGGCTGTTATTCCTAAAACAATGACGTGGCTCCAGAAGATTCGACTGTTACCTCTAAAACGCCGACATCGCAAGTAACCGCTCGGTCGTTATTTCTAAAACACCGACATGGCCCGCTATCACTCGGCTATAACTCCTAAAAGCCCCAACATCGCTGATAATCACTCGGCCAACACTACTAAAGCGCTGGCATCGTGAAGAAGGCAGTCTGAAGCACGTCTCAATGATTCTAAGTCGCTACTCAAGCATTACGTTCAGAAACAGCCTCTGCAGTAGGCATTAACACGTTCTGGGGGATCAGCAAGAAGGCAAAATGATACACACAAGATGGAGCGAAATCATTCTTCATTATACAGGAAGCACTACCGAACTTACAAATCAACTCATTATGAGCTGATGCTTTCCCCACTACTACATTACAATTCACTAACTATACTACTAGCTACTACTACATTATTTCGCTAATACTATTTCTACTACTAATCTACACTAACATTTAAAACCAGTGGCGTCTAGCCACTGGCCTTGTTGCTGCCCTTACTGCTGCCCTTGCCGCCGCCGTCGCCGCTGCCACCCTTGTCGCTGCCGTCACCGCCCTTGCCGCTGTCGCCGCCGCCGTCACCGTTGCCTCCGTCGTCGTCACCGTCACCGCCGGCGCCGCCGCTGCCCTCCTTGGACAAGTCGGAGGAATTCTCCTCGTCCGAGGAGTACTCCGACTCATCCGAGCCCTCGAGCCCGGTGCGCTCGATGACCCGGATGTAAGTCCATACCTCCGCGGCGATCCCTGGGAGTCGTCTGAATCATCAGACGACGTCGGGGGAGAGGCGGGAGCCAGAGAGCCCTCGGACTTGGAGGAGAACTCCTCCTCCGAGTACTCCGAGTCGCCAAAGTCCTCTGAGGGAGGAATCGGCTCGCGCTTGCGCTTGTCGCCAGAGTGATGCGAAGAGCCACCACCTTTCTTGCTCTTGCCCATGGCGGAGTGGAAGGAAGGAGAGGAGATGAAACAGCAAGTAGCAGCAAGAAATGTGAAAATGCCGGAGAAGCAAGAACACTATTTATAGAAGAAGAAGGCAACTGCTCACCTCCTACCACAGCCACCGAACAGTCGCAAAAATTCAATATGCAATTCAAACCGTCTAAAGACACATCAGGCGACTGACGCCGTTTCACGTAACACAACACCCATTGGGACTCCAGTCAACTGCGCGGGCGATATGATTACACCCGTGGTCACATCAAGTTACTACTCAGAAGCAGTGTGCTAAACGCTCAGCGTACCAAGCTGTCCCTTGCCTACACCCATTGGGGGGGACGCCCAGAAATTATCAGTATATTTTTCAAAACTGTCAGATCCGTACAGTATATGCAATGAATACTCCAAGACAGAAGAGAGATATCAGCAAGGATCAAAGGAAAGCCAAATATAGCCGATAAGGTACAAGTCTAATCGACAGAAGCATCAAAGCACGAAGTGACATGAAGACTAGTCAAGGGCCATCTATCAAACGTCCAATCAGTCGCAGATCAAATAAATTGCAGGACCTAGCAAGATATGGGCAGATCGCGTACTCAGCCTCAAAGACAAAAATGTGTGCTGACCTCTAAAGCATAGTGTTAATAATATAATGCGGATCTCCGAAGGCATTCGACAAAAGGAAAGGATGATTCCCAGGAAAAGGCACGAAATGAAGACCTTCGAGTGGATTATTTTCAAAAATCCACTCGAAGCTCGGGGGCTACACCCATTGGGTGCACTTTTGGTGCACCCAATAAATCATCATCCCCGAAGAAGCAAAATGCTGAACACTAAAGCACAAGGCAAAATTAAGACAAAGCTGACCTCTAAAAAAGCACAAGTGGAAGATGAAAGTGATTTTTGATAATACTTGAAGTGAAGACCTTCGAGTGGATTGTTTGCAAAAATCCACTCGAAGCTCGGGGGCTACACCCAATGAAGTTCGAAGTCCAACAGTGCAAAATGCTGACCTCCGAAGCATGAACCTGAGACAGAACACCAAATTTCGAGGAATAATAGCAGAAGAAGACAGTAAAAAGAAAACGTGTTAACCGGATCACTCAGAATTCAGAAGCAGTGACCCGGCAGACTTATTTCCAAAGCATTCCCTGTTAAAATCAAATAATGCAAGCTGGACCTAGGATCTTTGGGCCGTTTATTTCAAAATCAGCCCAAAGATCGGGGGCTTGTGGGGGACAGATATCCCCTGGGTCCACTAGAAGGATAAAAGACCTCACGAAAGGCCCAAGGGCCCCATAATTCGTAAGGTCATCCCGCCGTGGGCCTGGGAGGAACGACTAGTGGAACCGATTAACACAAGGCCGGGTCGGCGCAAGCCTAGACGACCCAACAAATTCGAGCAGTAATCGCAACAGTGACCCGACCTTCCGCGCAGGGGCCCCGTACATCGGAACTGAGCGAGGATGAGTCGGCTGAACTATAGGAAGATAGACTCAGTTAGTTCACTATTACTTTGGCACACCTTGTTATCGTATCCGCATGTAATGCCGCACGGTCGAGTATATAAGGCCTAGGGCGGCACCCCTTCAAGACGATCGACATCATTCATTACTTAGCCATCCACCCCGCTCTCTATGTTTTCCAGCACTAGAGAACTCTCTTGTAACCCATCACATAAAGCACTCTCGCCAGGACGTAGGGTGTTACGCATCTCAAAGCGGTCCAAACCTGTACATCATTGTCTACTATTTCTCATGCGTCCAACACGAACCATCGAGCTACAGTCGGTAACACCGTCCTACTCCTAAAAGCACCTTGAGGGGTAACCCTGGGTGCGCGGTCGGACCTAAAACACCGACAGATCCCAATGCCCACACAACCAGCTATTGCACCAGCTCAGCACCCAACCCCACCCACGCAGCTATCACAGCGTGTAAAAAAGTGCAGAGCAAGCACTCGAACTCACACCTCCAGCTCCAGAATTTTAGGGCTAAACACCAGACCACACAAACCTTAGTGTTTATAAATAAACAATAATTATATTTGAATAAATATCTTAATAACTATTTATATGATATATATATAAACCGTAGCAAAGCACGGGCAACTGGCTATTAATCTAACCTAATGTGGGCACTGATGATACCACGATGTTGGGGGCCTTCGTCCTCCGAAGGTCCTCAAAAACATGATTTGACAATGTTTTCCAAGTGAAATATATGAACAGGTATCTTCGGACTTAGATTATGAACATGGAGTACGGTCAGGACGAAGCCTAAGCTAGACGAAGGGGGATTGAGATGAAGGACGGGCTGATCACCAAGCTATACGAAGGATGGTGCATAGCCGAAGCTATGCGCAAGAAAGCTTTATCACGTCAGCAGAAATGGGAACCGACTTAAAGATGAAAAGACTACTTAGACCTTAATAGATTGCTGTAAGCCATTAGCAAATGTAATGGGCATGAATGTAATTTTACATGGGCTGCGTCCCACGCCTATAAATAGATGAACAGTACTCCTGTACTGTTCACGCTGACTTGGCATTTGCTTTTGCGTCATCCTTATACTTTTGCCTTCCTGCAAGCCGAAGGTACACTTGTAATCTAAAATCATTTCTATTTTTCCATGATAATAAAATAGAAATGATGTTGTGATAATGTTCAAATGTTTATATTACTTCTTATGTTTTATATAAGTTCTTCATCATTGTTTATTGTGCTTACGAAGGTATGTTGTTTGCGACCTTCGTCCAAAGTTCATTATATCCCGAAGGGAAATAATGTTTCGAAGGACGAAGGGCTTTAACATTTAACACTTTTTATGTTGCCTTGTTCTTAACTTTTAGCATTTGAGAACAAGTCCCCAACATTGGCGCCCACCTCCGGTGAACTCACTTCCACTCTTTGAGTTTTGAACACCTTCGGCAGCCATAAACCTTCGCTATGGCGCCGAAGAAAGCTTCAGCGACAGGGGCTGCTGCTCTGCAACCGCTGGACCCCAATCAGGAGACTCTCTCTCTTCGGGAAGCCCGAAGCCAGAAGAGGAAGGTTGCCAGCCCGACGCCTCAAGAGGATGAGCTAGACCAAGAAATCAGAGATATGGAGATGCTTCATCAACAGGTGCAAAGGAAGAAGGAAAAGATGGCCAGGCTAGCTGAACTGCAAAGGCAGATAGACGAAGCCTCCGAAGAAGTTCGTCATCTTACTCAAGATGAGCAGAACCGAAGGCCTCAGCACAAAGACCTTCATCAGGAGGGTTTCTTCAACGAAGATGACTGGTATGACAATTTCCACCATGGAAATTTTGCTTTTGATGATGCTTCTCCTCTGTCCGCTGAGCTGCAGGCTACACCTTGGCCTCCGTCCTACAAGCCGCCCCAGCTTCCCATGTACGACGGCCATTCAGACCCGAAGCAGTTTTTGATGAGCTACGAAGCAACAATATCTTCGTATGATGGCAATACTGCAGTTATGGCAAAGTCTTTTGTTATGGCTGTCAGGAGTGTTGCTCAAACCTGGTATTCCTCCCTTCGGCCAGGAACAATCACTTCATGCCAAAAGCTGAAGGACATGTTGTTAACCAGCTTTCAATGGTTTCAGACGAAGCCGGTCACTGCTCAAGCTCTATTCCAGTGCACCCAGGATCACGAAGAATACCTTCAGGCGTATGTCCGGAGGTTCTTACGTTTGAGGGCACAGGCACCAACAGTGCCCAACGAAATTGTCATTGAGGCCATGATCAAGGGACTTCGGCCAGGACCTTCAGCTCAGTACTTTGCTAGAAAGCCTCCTCAAACTTTGGAGAAGCTGCTCCAGAAGATGGACGAGTACATTCGGGCCGACAATGATTTTTGTCAAAGAAGGGAGGAAGCTTTCAGGTTTTCCGAAATGACCAGGGGCTTCGGAGGAAGATTTTATCCGAGGCACGTCAGGTCAATTCACAACTCTACTCAAAATGATGATAAGGGGAGCCAGCAGCAAAGGCCACAGTGCTCCTCGCAGGCTTCAGGGCAACAACAAAGCTCCTTCCGGCCGCCAGCCCCAAGAGGCAGAGGCGCCAGGGGCTTCGGCGGAAGATTTGGACATCAACCAAGGAAAATATTTTGCTTGTTCTGTGGTGAAAACAAGGGCCATACCACCAGGATGTGCCATGTTACCATCCAGAAGCAAAAGGAGATAGCCGAAGCTGCAGCACAACAGAGTCAGCCGAAGCAGGTCATGCACACTGCTTCGTACCATTCGCCCTACATCCCAGAATATGTAGGCAACCACCCTGCAGCTTCTGTTGCTTCGGCGAGTTAACCCCAAGCTTCTTGGCAGCAGCCTCCGCCTCCACCACCGCTGCAACAAGGCCAGCAGCCAGAAGGGGGTCAATATGCTCAACACCAAAGGGACTTCAGAGAACAATCTGAAGCTCGCACAGTCAATAGCACTGTGCCAGAGTCGAAGAACATTTATTGACAAATATCCTACCTTGATAGCAGTCTTTTGCATTCAGTTTTATTTTCTTTGTAACAAAGGACACTTATGGGAGACTAGAGTACTTTTGTCGTTTTAAATCTCTTGTAATAGTTTCGCTTTTTGCCACAAAGAAAATACATCTTCTCCACAGGCTTAAGTCGCCGAAGCTTAAAGATTTGCGATAGCAAGGAGGACCTTCAAATTATCAAAAATTTATTTTAAAGGCACGGTGTGAATTCTTCAAAGCAACAAAAAGTCGTTCTAAGGAACGCAGTGTAAGTTTGCTGGAGCTACAAAAAGCCGTTCCTAAGGGAGCGCAGTGTAAGTTTTCTGCTCAAAAGTCGTTCCAAAGGGAATGCAGAGCTTACAGCGAAAAATAAACGCTGATACCGCCGAAAGTAAAAGGCGAAGAAGCTCCTAAGGGAGGCTTACAGCGAAAAATAAACGCTGATTCCGCTGAAGTAAAAGGCGAAGAAGCTCCTAAGGGAGGCTTACAGCGAAAAGTCAGCGCTGATATAAAAAGATTATGTGTTTTATTGCGGGGATGTGTGTGTATCTTCAGAACAAATATCATTCTACATAACATAACATCATCACATCATTTCGCATAGCATAAGCATCATACATCATGTTGCATATGGCACAAGAAGGGGACACAATATTGATCTTCGGAAGAATGCTTTGAAAAAGTGAAAATCGTGCTAAGTCACAAGGGGATACAATATTGATCTTCGGAGTATAGCTTCGGAGAATGTTTTCACGAAGCTTGGATATTCTTCATCAGAGCACTATGGACATTGTTGTGATACATAAAAAATTTTCTTCACGAAGCATGAAAAGAAGGGAATGTGTTTTTTTCGCCGAAGGCTCAAAAACGGTACGTATGTAAAATTTCATGCATCGTAAAGAATAGAACCATAGAAAGCAAGTATATTACATTCAGGGTTACAAGATACCACACATATTACATTCCAAAATGTTTTTTCAATAGCACCTAGTCTTCCCTAAGTACTACTTCCGCAGCTTCGTTCAGGAGTTGATTGACAACTTGATCCATGATAGCTTCAGCCATCTTTTTAATTTCATCGTCTTCCTTCGGGTGAGGGCCCGGAGACGCTTTAGCAGGATCTGAGGGAGGACAGGATACGGCTACATTGCTATTACAAATTGCGAACAAAGTTTGAAATTAAAAATTACAACACAATAAAAACCACTAGTTAATACCTATTTGCCCTTCGGGCTCTGCGCTTTTCTCAGCAGCCTCTGCTACTTTTCTAGCATCATGGATGCCTTTTTCGCTTTTTTGGATAATTTCTCGGGCCATTTCTCGGCTACCATTGTCCCAGATATCGGTGAAAAATTTTCCACCAACCATGCTAGCTTCGGCCGAAGGGTCTTTTGCATCTTCGAAGGACAAGGCAGTTTCGGATTGCGCTAAAATTTTTACATGCTCGCAGCCTTTTCTCTCCAAAATGGTAGCAATCCCCCTGGCACCCGAAAAAGCGCATATGTCTCCACGGCTATTCAAAATTTCCTCAAAGGCCTCGGCTTCGTGACTAATCCATTCTATTGGACCTTCAGGATTGCCTCTGGAGAAGTTCTCTTCACTAGAGAAAGCGCCAACGCTGGCGAAGCTAGCTTTCATTTTCTTAACGCACTCCATAGATTTGTCATAGCATCTTTTCTTGGACGAACGAAGCTCTTCAACAGTTCCTTCTAAATGATTTGCCCATTGGTCGCTAAGTTCTCGCTTTGTCTCTTCAAGTATGCGTTCTTCTTTAGCTCGGGCTAATTGCTTCCGAAGATCGTCAATCTCGTGCTTTTGAGCGGCAGCCTGTGCTTTAGAGGCAGCTTCGTCCTCCTTTATCTTATCTACCAATGTAACTAGAATTTTGTCCTTTTCCAAGGCTTCGTTTCTTAGTTTGATAACCTTTGTTCGAAGGTTGTTGAAAGCAATTTCATAACTCTCGTCTTCGGCATTCTTTTGCGCTCTCAGCGCATTGCTTAGTATTAAACCCTACACGTAAAGGAGTTGGTATAAGAATAAAAGAATGGATTTCAAATCATAAAATTTCCAAACGCGCAGTTCTCATACCTTCAGGCTATTGTACGCAAGACTATCCGCAAGATCGTCCTTTGTCATCGCGCAGAGGCCAGCCTCCAGCTTCGGAAACCCCATGCTTCGGGCCATTTCCCGGCAGACGGGTAATTCCTTGTTATCTGGGAGGCAGTATAAGAAGTCGTCTTCGTCCGTGTCGTTGAATATTAAGGCCCCTTTTGGATACCTCAGTTCTTGTGCATAGTGATTAGCTTCAAAAATTTCCTCTTCGGATAATCTTTTTCCCGAAGCATGTCGAATAATATAATCGAGAGCTTTGGACGATGCTTCGGGGGCAGCAGCACTGGTTTCTTCAACTAAAATTGGCTCCATCATTTTTTCTTCTCCGACCTCCAAGGATTTTACCTTCGTACGCTCTGAAGGCCCAGCTTCAGTTTCAGATTGTTGCTTTGGAGCTTCAGCAACAAAGATTTCAGTTTCCACTTCGGAAGTTTCAACAATCTTCTTCGGAGTGGTGCTTGAAGACTTAATTGTCTCCAAAACATCTAGCACATTGACCATTCTTTTTCTTTTCGGGGTCACCGCTGGGCCCTTCTAGTTTTTTGTTGTCTCAATTTTTGTTGAAGGACTTAAAATTTCTAATATTTTTATTCCTTCAGTCCTCGGTTCTTCTGCTTTCTCTGTTGAGGGTACTTCAGCTTTTTCTTCGATCTTCGGCACTGGAGATGATTCTTTAGTTTCGGTGGCCGAAGAGACTTTACCAATAAACTCAGGCACTGTGGCCGGTTCAATATAGCGTACCCGGTGTGTGAGCACCTTTACCTTTTTTCTTTGTGGCGCTGGCTCGCTAGGAGCACCTGAAGCAAGTTCCTTGGCAGGAGAAGTATTCTTCCTTTTGTGGCCTTGCACCGGGTAATGGTAGTCAGGGTAGACAAACCCAATTGCATCAAATACCCAGTTAAGCCTCTTCTTCTTTCAGCCTCCGAAGGTCGCTGATAATGCAGTATCCTCGGCCTTCGAGTATACCCCAAGCAATTCGTCACTTACGGTTTCAATACTTTTTAACCAGTTGTCATCTGGTTCAACAAATTTATCTCCGTATTTGAATGTGTATTTTAGTCTAACCAGCCCACCTTCGTCAGGTTCTTTGATGGTCTCCTTCGGCATTTCCCACTTTCCTGCAAGTGGCCAAACTCTGAAGGCAATATGCTCTTGGACCAAATCCCTTGTCCCAATAAAAGAGCAGATCACGCCGAAGGCTCTCTGCCATTCTTCAGCTACTTCATCCATTTCTACCTTCGGCTTTCGGAGGCCGAATCATTGCCAGATAGGGCGCATAATGATATCCTTAACATTCTCCTGAGCTGTCAAGTCATTCTTCACATAGAACCATTCTATCATCCAGGCACCGGGCCACCTCTTCCGAAAGGTTGGCACGGGCAGCTTGACCCGGAGCGGGCACCGAAGCTATAACAACCAAAGTTGTTGTGATATTGTTCTTTCCCCCAGGGCTTCGTCTCATATACTAACTCATGAATATTGCAAAAGCTTTTAGCATTCGGTTCCAAACCTTGGCTTTTCGCAGCCCAGACAAAGATTCCCATTCTTACAATAGCCTCGGGAGTAATTTGGTGAAGGTAGATTTGAAATGTCTTCAGAACTTCAACAACAAAGCTACTCAGGGGGAGCCGCAGTCCAGCCTTGAGAAAGCTTCGGAAGATCACGACCTCATTTTCTTCGGGGGTAGGAGAAGTTTTCTCTCCATCATCAGCCCTCACAATAGACACATCTCGGAAATATCTCCCCCTCATATTGTCAAGATGACTCTGTTTAATACTGGACTTTCCGAAAACCGTGTGACTTGGCCGCCATGGTCGATCTTCAGACTCTTCCCCGCCGCTTTCCACATCGTAACTGTCGCTGTCGTCAGTATCTTCAGATAAACCTTCTAAAATCTCTTTGGTAATCTTCTCTGTATTGGTCTTCGCCATTGCTTCAAGAAAGCCCAGGTTTTTCTCTTCAGAGAGACTCAGCTTCATCTCGGCAGCAACCTTCTTCTCCTCAGACATCCCTTCGGAAATCCTACTTCTTGCTTCCGAAGCTTAAAACTAGGAAGGGAAACAAATATTTTTGGGCAGAAAGCTATGTAAGCAGGTAAAACAGATGGCAAGAGAGCGTGCCAAATAAATTGTGGTGAGCTCCTATTTATACACCCAATATGACGGAAACTGGGCAGTCCCACATGTCAATGACTGTTGCTATTCTAGCAAAGGGAAGGTGTTTTTTTGGACCTTCGGCTTAAGGCCTTCGTCCATATCGCAATCTGAATTTATCACTAACAAATTAATATTGCGAGGGGCTACTGTTGGGGGCCTTCGTCCTCCGAAGGTCCTCAAAAACATGATTTGACAATGTTTTCCAAGTGAAATATATGAACAGGTATCTTTGGACTCAGATTATGAACATGGAGTACAGTCAGGACGAAGCCTAAGCTAGACGAAGGGGGATTGAGATGAAGGACGGGCTGATCACCAAGCTGTACGAAGGATGGTGCATAGCCGAAGCTATGCGCCGGAAAGCTTCGTCGCGTCAGCAGAAATGGGAACCGACTTAAAGATGAAAAGACTACTTAGACCTTAATAGATTGATGTAAGCCATTAGCAAATGTAATGGCATGAATGTAATTTTACATGGGCTGCGTCCCACGCCTATAAATAGATGAACAGTACCCCTGTACTGTTCACGCTGACTTGGCATTTGCTTTTGCGTCATCCTTATACTTTTGCCTTCCTGCAAGCCGAAGGTACACTTGTAATCTGAAATCATTTCTATTTTTCCATGATAATAAAATAGAAATGATGTTGTGATAATGCTCAAATGTTTATATTACTTCTTATGTTTTATATAAGTTCTTCATCATTGTTTATTGTGCTTACGAAGGTATGTTGTTTGCGACCTTCGTCCAAAGTTCATTATATCCCGAAGGGAAATAATGTTTCGAAGGACGAAGGGCTTTAACATTTAACACTTTTTATGTTGCCTTGTTCTTAACTTTTAGCATTTGAGAACAAGTCCCCAACACACTACTTCACCCTCCGCGCTACCAAACCGTGCAAAAAATAGTGCAAAACGATCACTCGAACCCACACCTCCTCTCTAAACATTTGGGGTAATCATCAGACCACACATACCATAGTGTTTATAAATAAACAATCTATACTAATCTATACTACTCTGTTAAGAACCTAATGTGGGCACCTAGTGCTACCACGCGGCTTTACCCTCCCCACGCCCGGCGCCCGCACAGCTCGTGCAAAAATTATTGAAGAGAGATCACTCGAACCCACATCCACTGCTCTAGAAATTTGGGGCTATCCTTAGTGTTTATAAATAAACAATAATTATATTTGCAGTCTAGGCGCCACTCCACCAACTCCCCCACCACGTGGCAACGCACGAACATATACCTAGTAATCTATTAAGAACATAATGTGGGCACCTAGTGATACCACGGCTTCACCCTCCGCGTTGAAACTCTGGGCCCACCCACCACACTGCGCAAAAAATAGTGCAAAACGAGCACTCGAACCCCACCCTTGCTTCAGAAATTTGGGTTAACCACCACACCACACATACCTTAGTGTTTAGAAAAACAATAGTCTATACTTCTATATCTATATCTATATCTATATCTATATCTATCTATTAAGAATTTAATGTGGGCACCTGGTGTAACACCCAAAATCCTGATTTTGGGATTAGAAAATGAAATAAAAAAGTGTTCTTTATGAATAATAGCTGAGTGCCCGTGCGTTGCAACGGAAACACATAATACCACGGTACTGCTATGAGAAAAGGTTTCTTAATACATTTGTTATCCTATCCATATATAAATTGTATAGACAAACCAAGTCGCATCAACCCAAATCTAGAAGTACCCAGGAAATCCGATGCCATTTTCTATAGTCATTAGAGTAACACCAATATCATTAAGCATGCAAAAATCAAAATACAGAAAGTCATCAGCACAAGGAGTAACTTGATGATGTTACAGGTGTCCCAGATTAATGACTCTAAATAGAAATTATTAACAAGGGGAAAAAGATGGTTCAAGAATATATCTGGAGATCAGAACAAGAACCAACAAAATACAATCCTATGTCCACACTAATTGTCTCATTTCATGAGATTTTAAAAAAAACTGAATGTGGACATAGCAAAGAAAAACCAAACATATACAATGCACATATTAATAGATCAGGCATGTGAGGTAGTTATGTTAAGTATTAGCATTACATAAAACAACTCATTACTATAGTATGGACAGTATCACATTGCCTACATATTAAATCAAATATTCAGCTATACCAGTGAGACCGAACGCTTCATAGAAGGTCGGTTGTAGTTAACATGCCAAGATTAAAGTCGGTACGTAAGCCGCTGTTGCTGGACAACGACCGGACCATACATATGCCAGGTATGGAATGAAACCTCTATATAATCTAGATTGTAATCCAGAGCCATATATATACACCTGTACGAAAGCACCATGTGTATCAGCGATGTAGCGATAGAGCTCACCATTACGGGCCCTGTTTGTCTGGGCAGAGATCCAGCGGAACTGCCCGAACAATTTGTGGGTCTTGATGAGTTCATGCATCTTCTCTATCTCTGCGATCTCTTCCCTGTCCTTGGACTTCTTGACATCATTGTACCCAGCAACGACAACAAGGTTTACCAGCTCCCTCAGCTTAGCGCACTTAGCAAAAGCTTCGATCAGCCCTGTTATGTCCTTCACCCTGTCAAGTCTTGCCATGGAGAAGAGGATGGGCTTTGACCGGTCATCCAGATGCCCACTGCGAATTAGTGATAACAATATCATCAGCAGAATTTTCCAAGCTCGAATCGAATTAGAAGAGAATACTATGAAGGACGTCCATGTCACAACCCAAAAGGCCTCAAAGGACCAGGCAGGATAGCAGAAAGTACTCACATGTGTTCATCGTTTTGCTCCGGGTCATAAATCAAATTTTCGATTGAACCATGGAGAGGTGAGTCGCTTGGCCTTCTCGGTATGTGGAAAGTATATGGACACGTCAGCTCCAGGAGAGACTATATTGAACTTTGGATCGAAGACATCGATCCCATGGACAACTCGGTACAGACCAGGCAGAGTAAAGGCAATATGACTCTCATACTGTCCAACAGTATTTTTGCTGAGAAAAAAAATTAGAATAAGTATATATATGAGCGTCTTGTAGGAAATTAAGAATAGCTATTATCCATATGTGATCACAGTCCATGCAAGATTAATGCATGAAAAAGCATGGATTGCATGTTACCATAATTACAATCAATACAGTAACTTAACATCAGAACAGTATATGCATGAGCGAGGTAAACATGATTCAGTGTGCATGCAAATTAATTGGTGAATGCTAAGTCCCAGAAGAAATCTATAGTGGCCAACAAGACAGAAACAGAATAAAAACCTTCCAGCAATTTCTTGGTATGTGCTGGTGATGATAAAATCAGCATTGTTCATAGCAATTATATCAGTAGTGAACTGACAGGAGAAATGGTACTTCTCATCAAAATTCTTCCAAAATATGTCTGAATCTGGATACTTAGTCTTTTCCAGAGCATGAGCAATGTTGCACTGCAAGGACCATGCATATATGGTTAGTAACGAAACAAATGTAAGACCTCAAGTATGATTAACATGGCATACATGGGTAATTCCCATCTTGTAAGATAGCAACGATGCCATAAGATTTCCATCACTGTAGTTTCCAATTATGAAGTCTGGAGTACCTTGTAATTCAGCAGCAATTTCACCAGCAGCATCCTATATAATAAAGGAAAATACAGCTTTTGTCAAATGGGGAAGACCATTGAAGTAGAAAATGTCATGTAAAAAAAGAACAGGTACACAGAAAATTTGCATATAAGAAATCAACACTTGCAAAGGCAGAAATGTTGCTTTTTCATGCAACTCTACTGGAAATAATTTGGATTCTTACCTTTTGAGTGTTGGACCTTTTCTTAATATGTACTCTCTCCATTACAAGTTGTAAGTTGTCTTGCTTTCTAGGTATATAATTTTCACTGAGTTACATAGTAAAACTACAAATCTAGAAAAAAACTGAATTACAATTTGAAATTGAGGGGGTATCAAATATCATCTCCTAACTAACTATTCACAGATTTTACATTGTACCATGAAGTCATAAGGTACTTTCCTCAGTTTTTTTTCATTAAAAGAAGCTCAGCAAATGTTTCCAGATATGGCCACATATCAAATCTTGATATCCATTTCTTAAGTATCCCGTTTTCATTTCTGAAGGGAACTCGTAAAATGTAAGTATGTTGTGTTCCACTAATTCTCTCAAGCCGTTGATTGCATGATGTTCCTTTTGCATCTGGTATCAGCCGAGTAACCTAAAACAAATAAGTAAATAATTAAATGAGCCTTGCTAGGGTCTGATACCCCATAAAAAGTAATATCTCGAACAAATCGTGGCCATTGATTTTTGAAAATTATGAACCAAAATAACTAAGAGACCACAAAAGCAAATACCAATAAAATAAAAACAAATCCCCTAATTTTAGGTGGACGGCATCCCATCTCATTGGAAACCTAGGCCAGTTTGTGCACACGCTTCCATGCATGTGACCAGAAAAGAACATCGTCTGTGCAACTACTCTGCTTGTTAGCCGGTGTTTGGTTCCCCTGACTGAAGTTTAGTTCATGTCATATCAAATGTTTGAATATTAATTATATATATCAAATATATGTTTAATAAATATGTCTTCTATTTTAGTCTTCATCTATGTAATTAGATTTATAATCAGACTGAAGTTTAGTTCATGTCATATCGAATTACCGACACTTAGGTTTAGATATATGCTATTTCAAGATATAAATTGAAAATACCAATAAATTGAAAATTGTTAATAGCGGTTAACCAGGGTGTTTCGGATTCGCAGTACCATGTGATGTACACATCAAAATAGATAAAGGTAACCCCACAATTAAACTTACCATGCAATCGCTCGAATAGTGATCCATTTGAAACATACTCGAAGACCATCATCCAGATGAAGGGTTTTCATCTTCACAATAACCCACAAGGTTCATAAGATTTTTATGGTTTACCCTCGATAAGGCTTCAACCTAGAAAGCAAGGCATAACCATCCTAAAAACTCAATATCTTACAGACTGGAAATAGAATGAAATAGAATGATCAATTTTATACCTTATTCATGAAATGTGCTTCAGCTATAACGAACCACAATGCACAGCTCATCTAGCAGTTCAGGAGCTGGTTTGATTTGTGCCCAAAAGAAGTACGTACATGAAAATCTAAGAAAAATAAACATTATATAGACTGGAACACATACTTTTAGTTCTTCAAAGTCCCTATTTGCTTCCATCAAGCCCTCTAAGGCTTTGATTGCTTTTGTAAGCTCCTACCACCAGTCTCCTCTTGCAATTTGTCCAAGTTAGTTACATATTTCAGGTCTTCTGACTTACCATTTGCTTCTCGTGATATGTAAACCATGGCCCTTTCCATTACCTCATTAAATATCCACTAACGGACTTCCTTTAACAGATGAAGATATTTGGAGATCAACCGAACAATATCCTCCATGTGTGCTACATTATACTAAAATAATTGTAGCATAAAAGGTGTAAGTAATATCAAAGTGTCTCCAATGAAAATGGTTATGCTAGCTCAACTAAGATAATATGGATCAAACCTGACCATCACCAGCATCAGTGAGCCTCATGCTTGCTGAGAAAAAAAATACTCATTATTGCCATTGCTCTCTCTAGCATTAAGTTAACGACCCATCCTATAGTAGTTAGATTAGATATGTTATAGGTTGACGAGTAAAGGATGACATGACTATACTCGAGTAGATAAGGTTAGCAAAATCATAAGTACAACAACCATTTGTGGAAGTAAACTTACCTAGTTCCTTTATAATATGGAAGATGGACCCCTCGCCTTCGTGTCCAATGAGGTGACTTAGATAATGTCAAGGACCAATTGTGTAAAACTGGATGCTAGGTGTAATTGACCATATAATTCTTAGATAGCCCCCTTCTTTTTTTGACATAAGATGGTCCCCTTCTTCTATTAGCAGTGCTTTGACAAGATGTGTAGCAAGTAGATATGAGAAATCACCCACATTTGCCTCTGACAAATAGAACTGCCAAATGCACTGGTAAATAGAACCATTAAGCAGTCCATCCTCTACCTGCAAATGTTCCCCTGAAAGAGGATGACTTGGACATTTGAAGCTTCTCTGATCAATGCTTTTTTGTCACTAAATATACGCTCAACCAAGCCCTGAATGTAAAGAACAACAATATTTCCAAACAATCAAATATAACCAAAATAATTAATATCCCATAATGCCCCTATATTGATTATACCCAATGTAAAGAATTGCTTAGCATATTGAGCCATCAGTTGTTTATGTATAGCTTGGGTTTGACAGTGCAGAATTCAGGAACCAAAAACTGCAAAGGAGAGAAAACGGGGAAGGACCTGAGTGTTCCACTTTGTGGTGTGCTTTTTCCATGTCCATGAACTCCTTTGCAACTATCATAAAATCCACATATTTAACTCTACCATAAGTAATTTAGCACTCCCAAACGTTCAAGCAGATGGTATAAGGGAAAATTCTAAAAATTGATTATGGATGGATCAAATCTAACACATTAGACCACATAGTATAATACCCGTGCATTGCAATGGCACACAAATATTTGATAAAGTATTAGTTCACAACGATTAAATAAAAATAATGATACACATTATTATCGATCTTAATATCACAATACTATCCACGACCTCTTGCAGTCTGTGTTCATGAGACCCTTTTATTACAATAGTAGTTACTTCAGGTCTGTGTTCAGCTGTGCGTTCTTGGTTTCATGCTTTCATGTTTTGGAAGCGTCGGGACAATATGTGACAAGGTTTAACAGGTTTTGGAATCCTCAAGACAATTTGTGAAAAAATTTATGTGAGAGATAAACAGAAACCACCTATTTATAATTCAAAAAAGCCAGTCCATTTACCGCTTGTTGTACTGAAACAAATATGATAATAGGTTCAGATTGACAATAGCTATTTATGTTGTTGGATAGTATTAGTAAGAGATTTACCCCTTCTGACACCATAATCAACTCACCTTTCTTGACACAAACAGGTTTCCAATCACATCTCTTTTCCATCTTTTTAAGATAGTTCTAATTGATTTTCCATCTCTTTTTATTGTTTTCAATCTGAAACAAACCAAACTAATGCTGCAACATACCTTTAGAATTCGATGTTAAGTAGAGTAAAACTATATAGGATACCAAAACTATCTTTTATTGTGCATTTTTTGTCAACTAGAGTAAATATCGACATTTTTGAATAATCAATGGTGGGTAGGGGATACACATGTTTACGTGCAGGACTATGAATAACACTAATGTTTCACATGTCCCTAATAACCATCACTATTATGTAGTTTGGTTCTGATGCAATTAGTTCATGGATGGATATGGTTTTGCCAACCTTATTAACTCCAAGGATAAGCACATGGTTCATGTACCTCTAATCCTCACCTGGCACTAAATTTCATTGTGCTCGAGTTCTCCTTTGCAAAAATAATTTGTTTATGCTCTTAAGTACACAATACATGATTTATATGCATTACTTATCTCCAGTAGAGAACCAAATTGCAAACTTAAATTCAAACAAACCGATTATAAGAACTTGCACATAAGGTGATATCTAATCATGTTTATTTATTACCTGCATCACACTTGTCTGTATAGATATCAACCTTTTCACCCTTCTTCTGGACATTCATTCAGGTCATGAGAGAATTTGCACTTAAAACACTTCTGGCACTGGCCAGCCTTGAAGGACTCACACACTATTGACTTGGGATCAACACCTGCATAACGTAATCTGAAGCATCAACATCTATTTTAGATTGCCAACATGGATATCAGTCGTAATACCTTAAATTACCATGTCGCACTTGAAAGGATCACGATGCCCAAGAGGGGGGTTGAATTAGGCTTTTCTAAAAATCAACACTAATTAAAACCTAAGCAAGAGCTAAGCAAGAGCCCAACTTCACCCCAACAACTAGCACTAAGAATATAATACTAGAAATGCAACAATGCTAAGACAATACTTCAAATACTTGCTAAACAAATACACAATGTAAAGTGCTTGAATTAAGTGCGGAATGTAAAGCAAGGTTTAGAATACTCCTCCAATTTTTTTCCGAGGTATCGAAGAGTCGGCACTCTCCACTAGTCCTCGTTGGAGCACCCGCGCAAGGGTATCGCTCCCCCTTGGTCCTCGCAAGAACCAAGTGCTCACTACGAGATGATCCTTTGCCACTCCGGCGCGGTGGATCCCTCGAGACCGCTTACAAACTTGAGTCGGGTCACCAACAAGATCTTCACGGTGATCACCGAGCTCCCAATGCCACCAAGCCGTCTAGGTGATGCCGATCACCAAGAGTAACAAGCTGTAGACTTTCGCTTGACCAAGAGAAGCCTAATGCAAGTGGTGTGTGCTCTAGGTGGCTCTCGCTAGCGCTAATGAGGAACAACCGCGGATTAAGATTCTCTAATCTCCTCACTAGGCTTTTGGTGCTTGTAATGCTCTAGCAATGTGCTGGAATAAATGTGGAGTGCAAGACATTGAATATGGTGGGTGGAGGGGGTATAAATAGCCCTCACCCTCCAACTAGCCGTTACAGGCATCTTACTGCGCAATGGCGCACCGGACAGTCCGGTGCGCCACCGGTGCGCCAACGGTCGTTTCCAACGGCTAGTTCTGACAGTTAGCCATTGGATTCATGGCACACCGGACAGTGAACAGTCACTGTCCGGTGCACTGTCCGGTGCGCCACTAAAATTCCTTTCCGAACCAGGCGCTCTCGGGTTTCTGCATGGGAAAGCCTCTTCCCATGGCCAGCCTGGCCCCACCTGGCAGAGGGTGCACCGGACAGTCCGGGGCACACCGGACAGTCCGGTGCCCCAGGGCCAGAAACCCTAACTCTTGTTTTTTTATCTGATTTTCAAATCAGTTTTCATTCTAACTTGTGAGTGAGTTCTAGAGTGACACCTAGCACTGTATGTGAGTGTGATTGTGCACCAACACTACACTAGAACTCTCTTGGTCAAACTACTCATCGACAACCCCTCTTTATAGTACGGCTAAAAGAGAATAAAAGACCTAACTAAATCACGAGTGTCCACATCTCCTTGACACTCGGACTCCGTAGTCCTTCACCATTTGTTTCGTCGTTTTAGCCGTCGCTTCGAGTTCTTATCTCTGGGATTGTTTTCACCATTGTAGTACTTCTACCTGTAATGCGACCTAACTTACCATTTGTTTCTGCAAAACACACTTTAGTCACATATAACATTACGTTGTCATTGATCACTAAAACCAACGAGGGGCCTAGATTGTTTCAATCTCTCCCTTTTTGGTGATTGATGACAACCCTACAAGATTTTGTGAGAGTAGTTTGTTTTGAAGTTTCTGTCAATAGAAAGGATGGTTAGTTATACTTAGTAATCTTTGACAGAAAGAACGTATACCATAATAATAAGAGTGAGAGCATACACATCACAAGATTCTTGTTTATATAAAAGTGAAGTTAAATCAATGAATCAAGAACTAGAAGACTGGTGATAAAATATAAGGTGAAAACATAATACACACAGTCAATCATAAGCAACGAGAGTATTTATCGAGTTTGTGAGCCAAAAACATCAAGCTAGTACAGAGAGTAGCAAACACATATATTACATCAAAATGACTCTCTACTAACTCTCTAACTCCCCCTAGCTCTCACAACTCATATCTCTCCCCCTTTGGCGTCAAACACCAAAAGGGCACCCGAACCTAAACATCTGAAGCGGGAGGAGGCGGCGGGGGCGCATCCGGTCGCGGTCGAGGCAGCAGAGCGAACGCCGGCGGAGGGTCAGAGTCAGTCTCGGATTCAGGATCTGCGGTAGAAGCTGGAGCTGGTACTGACTCGGACTGAGGCCGTGCTGCAGGAGCTGCCGGAACAGAAGTGGTCACAGATATTGCCACAGTAGTAGTGGTAACAGCAGATGCTGGTGGCACTGGCGGCTGAGGGCAGACAGAGCTGAGAACCGGTGACGTGAAAGCCAGAGTGACCGGCCGGAGCGGAGAAGGACCAACAGTAGGAACAGGGGGTCCTGACTGAATCGCTGGCACAACAGGAGTGTGAAGCGGAGGAGGTGTAGTAGACTGAACCGAAGGAACTGAGACACCAGACTGCTGTAGCATAAGAGCCATGAATGCCCTGCTCTCAGCCTGATCCTGGAGTAGCTGCTGCTTAAGCGAATCCTGCCTATCCTGTATGGTCTGAAACATCGAGAGCATTCGCTCGGCTGCCAGGTGAGCCTGCTGCTGAGTGAGAGACTGGAGAATCGAAGCAAGAGCAGGGTCAATAGCCGGAGGGGCAGCAGGGGCAGCACTAGAACTCCCAGCCTCATGATCATGGGAGCGTGGAGGCATAGGAGGCGGAGGCGGAGGAGGAACCCCAAAATCATCATCATCATCATCATCAACAACTGATGTATCCTGAGTGTCGAACTGACGAAGAGCTGCATCCTCGGCCTGAGAGTCAAAAACAGGAGTAGAAGCTGGCACAGGAGCCTCAGGCGTAGGACGGTAGGACCCAAAAACAAGGCGTGAGGCCTCAAGTGTGCCCTGAAACCGAGGAGGCTGAATCAGCTGCACAAAGATGTGGCACAAGTAGTGAGCATATGGCAACTGTCGACGAGCACGAATCCCATCCAAAACGGTGTCCTTGATCTCACAAATAAGGAAATCCACGACGTCAAACTTAGAGTGAGAGACCAGGGCACCAAGGAGCCAGAGCTGGATATGTGTGGTAGCCTCCCTGTATCCCATCCTCGGCAGAAGAGTCCGTCTGATGAGCTCAAATAAGTACAATTGGCTGCTGTAGTAAAATCTGCCGGTGAACGTCGCGACCCATCAGTGAAGGGCGGGCGGAACAGAGCCGCGACGTGAGCTGTACCCGGAGCCACAGCGCCGTGAGGGCGACGAGGAGGGTCAGAGGTGCCGTAGCAGAGGCTGTGAAGTCGAGTCGTCGACTCGGGAAATCCAAAGAGCTGGCGAATCTGAGTGGCAGTAATGGTGACATCCTCGCGCTCAAAATGGAACCTCATCCAGTGATGATCCGAGTCAATCCATACAGTCGCGTAGAAGACTCGGACCCACTCCTCAACATACCTGCCGCTGGTAGTCAAAAGGGTCAGAAGGCCAGGCAGATATGTGAGGTGCGCCTCAGAGTCAGCACCAGCGGCGAGTAGAAAAGCTGGAAGGTCCAAGAGCCGGTGCACTCGCAGAGCTATCTGTGCAGACATCTGAGCTCTGAAAAAAGACTCCTGAATACGAGTGCTGAATAGGTCAACTGCTTCAGGGTCCCTCTGAGCTGGTAACCAAGACTCCATGGGTACGTATCTGAACCTACGTACTTGTGCCGCTGTAGCACGCTGAAGGTCAAAAAGTCTGGGATCCGCAGCAAGGGGTCGAACCTCAGTCTCATCGTGCTCCCGGAATCGAGGTGGAGGGACAGGAGGAGCTGAAGCGGGAGCGGGAGGAGGAGCAGTGGAAGCTGGCGAAGTGGAGGTAGCGGGTATGGCTGTGGTGGTGGATGGCGCAACAGGGGTGACGGGAGCAGGCAGAGTGGGTGGTGGAGTGGAAGCAGTGGTGTGAGTGGAGGAGCGAGGCCGGGGGGCGAGACGACGAGCACGGTATGCAATCTGATCTGACGGAGTCTGCGGTTGATCTCCAAGCTCGGCCTGCGCAGCGGCTGCTGCTGCTGCTGCCGCTGCACGGGCTGCTCTGTCCGTACGCCGCTTCTTGCGGCCTTCCTGCTGCTCCAAGTAAACTGTCTTGCCCTTGACCTGCCTGAAAGGGCGACGAGGATCCTCATCATCGCCCCCCCTGGCGCCAACACATTCTTCGTGCGCGGCATCCTGAACTGATGACTGCAGATGAGAAAGAGAGACTAAGCACAGATCGATAATATCCGATAGAATAGCAAAGGATGAGATGACTACCTGGAAAGCTCACACGAGAGGTGACGATCCAGGCAGGACAGGAGACGGCACACGGGCAATCAAGGTCACTGAAATGACAGAAGAGGTGAGCACGTATTAGTCACATAGTCATAAGTATATGAAATGTGAATAAATACATACACAGAGAAATATGGCACATAAAACACGAGATGAGACGATCGAGAGGTCAAACAACGTGAAAACGACGTTTGAACGATAAACAATGCCATAGGAGGTTTGGAAATTGAATTGAGGCACGAAACGACATGGAATTGAGCCGATACTTCACGAATAGGTTTATATAGGTGAATATGAGTGAAGTGTGTGCTTGGTTTGAATTTAGGCGAAGAAAAAGAGATTTGGGCACTCGGCTCTGAAACGATCGCTCGAAACGGGGAATTTGGTGAAATTTAAGCCTGGAATCTCGGATTGGCGTGAAATTTGGCAAATATGTTACTGGAAGTGTTGTGAAGGTGCCTGAAAAATTTGGGTTCAATTGGAGCATTTTTGGCTGGTTTGGTCATTTCACCGGACACGTGACGTGCGGAGTTCTAGGGTTTCGGTGAAAAGCCTATTTGGGGTGGGAAAACCCTCCCGAAGGAGCTAGGATCCTGCAAGAATACTCAAGACACACAGAGGAACACAAATGACCACTTGGTTTCACTGGATTTCACAGGAGATTGGAATTGACTCACAAGGTGGAAAAGGGGTGCTTCACTGCCTCACTGTCAGAGAAAAAGAGAGATAGAGATGACAGAGGGAGAGGAGAGCAGCTCACCGAGCGAGGGAGAAGGGACGAGCGCAGGCACAAGGTCGCCGGAGGACAGATCACCGGAGAGGATGGATGATCGCCGGCGAGGGGGAGCTGTCGCAGAGAACAGAGAGCACAGAGAGAAATGAGCCTCTGGCTCGGTCTCGGGCTGGAGGCCTTTTTTTTAAAACGCGATATGGGCGCACCAGACAGTCTACAGTGCCTGTCCGGTGCACACCGGACAACGCATAGTAGATGTCCGGTGAACCACCAGACAGCGCACAGGAGAAAGGAGTTTTAGCGCGCGGCTGCCGGTGCACTGGACATTGCATAGTGCAGTGTCCGGTGCACACCGGACTGTCCGGTGAGCCCAGATAGAGGGAAGATTGGAAAATTTTGAATTTTTCTATCTAATTTCCAACCAAACCAAATCCCAACTTATAATCACACAAAGTAACACTTGTTGGGACAGGTATTGGCACCCTCATATACTTTTCAAAATATTTTGCCATAGGCTAGATAATTTTTAGAGAAAATAGGCAAATGGTGAAATTTGCATTTTGGCTTGCACTAGGGGATTTCATGAGTGATTTGAGTTTTGAATACTCCCCCTGAGTGCAGTACCTCATGCATATTTCAAGAACCAACAATTGCATAAAAAGTAAGAATTTAAGTGCTAAAAGCTTAAAACTAAGACTTGTCAAGTTTGATCCGAGTTAAGCTTTTTCACTCGCTTTGTTGGCGGTTATCTCAACTAGGTTAGACAAGCCCTAGATGCAATACAAGAAATTTAAACATGCAATGCAAGCTTGACAACACCATTTGACATTTTACATAAAATTTCTGAGATCAAGAATATTTAGTTTATTCCTCAACATGCAAAAGCGGGTCTTATCAAGTGGCTTAGTGAAAATATCCGCTAATTGATCTTCCGACCTCACTCCTAAAATGATATCTCCTTTAGCAACATGATCTCTAAGGAAGTGATGACGGATATCAATGTGCTTGGTGCGAGAGTGTTGTACAGGATTATTAGCAATTTTAACAGCACTCTCATTATCACACAACAAAGGTACCTTTTCTAGAACTACGCCATAGTCTAGAAGAGTTTGTTTCATATACAAAATTTGTGTGCAACAAGCACCTGCGGCAATGTATTCCACTTCGGCAGTTGACAAGGCAACACTGTTTTGCTTTTTGGATGTCCATGAAACTAGTGATCTACCAAGCAGATGGCATCCCCCAGAAGTACTTTTCCTATCAATTTTGCAACCGACATAATCCGAATCGCAATAGCCAATTAAATCAAAAGTAGCTGCTTTGAGATACCACAGACCAATGCTTGTGGTGTGCCTGAGATACCTAAGAATTCTCTTAACAGCGCGAAGATGAGCTTTCTTAGGATTAGATTGAAATCTAGCACACATGCAGACACTAAACATAATATCGGGTCTAGATGCGGTAAGGTACAATAAACTACCAATCATAGAACGGTAGAGAGTTTGATTAACCGGGTTACCTCCCTCATCTAAGTCGAGATGTCCATTTGTAGGCATGGGGTCTTGATTGGTTTGCACTTCTCCATGTTGAACCTTTTCAACAAGTCTTTGGTATACTTCTCTTGTGAGAGAAAGTTACCATCTTTCATTTGCTTGACTTGAAAGCCGAGGAAGTACGTTAGCTCACCAATCATTGACATCTCGAACTCCTTCGACATCAACTCACCAAATTCCTTGCAATGATAGTCATTTGTCGAGCCAAAGATTATATCATCAACATATACTTGACAAATGAAAATATCACCGTTATGTTTCTTTGTGAGAAGAGTTGTGTCGACGGTCCCGATCTTGAAGCCCTTTTCGATGAGGAAGTCGCGAAGGCGCTCATACCAAGCCCTTGGAGCCTGCTTTAGCCCATATAGCGCCTTGGACAACCTATAAGCATGGTTAGGATATCTAGGGTCTTCAAATCCAGGCAGTTGCTCAACATATACAAGTTCCTTTATGAAGCCATTTAAAAATGCACTATTTACATCCATTTGATAAAGTTTTATATCATAGCATGATGCATATGCAAGTAGGATACGGATGGCTTCCAGTCGAGCAACCGGTGCAAAGGTCTCTCCAAAATCTAAGCCTTCAACTTGAGAGAATCCCTTTGCAACAAGTCTTGCCTTGTTTCTTACAATCACACCTTTATCATCTTGTTTGTTTCCGAACACCCACTTTGTTCCAATGATTCTTGCATCTTGTGGGGGCTTCTCCAGGGTCCAAACTTCGTTACGGGTGAAGTTGTTAAGTTCTTCATGCATGGCATTCACCCAGTCCGGATCCTGTAGTGCCTCATCTATACAAGTAGGCTCAACACAAGAAACAAAGGAGTGATGTTCAATAAAAGAAGCATGTTTATGTGATCGAGTAATAACCCCTTGTGAAGGACTCCCGATGATTTGGTTTTGAGGATGAGCTTGAAGTAGTGATGAGTTTCTCCTGTCAACCACTTGGGAAGAAGATCCTGGAGCATCAACATCTTTGGCTTGTACCCTTGCTTGTTCATGAGAGACAAATGTATCTTCATTTGCATGCCTCTCATCTTTTTCATCATCTTGTGGTACATTTGATGAAGAAGGCCTGTCAATGATTTGCACCTCTTCTTCATCTTCTTTTGGTTTGATAGCTCCAATAGGCATATTCTTCATTGCTTCCCTAAGTGGCTCATCACCTACATCATCAAGATTTTCAAGTGCTCCTTGGGAGCCATTAGTCTCATCAAATTCCACATCATATGTTTCTTCTACCACGCCAGTGGCATGGTTGAATACTCGATATGCTTTGGACTTTAATGAATAACCCAAAAGAAAACCAATATCACAATGTCTTTGAAACTTCCCTAGGTGATGGCGTTTCTTGTAGATGTAGCATTTGCACCCAAACACCCGGAAGAAGGAGACGTCTGGCTTTTTCCCATTTAGCAGTTCATAAGGAGTCTTCGCAAGTAGCCGGTGAGGAAATAGCCTGTTTGATGCATAACATGCAGTGTTGACAGCTTCGGCCCAAAACCTCTCCGGTGTGTTATACTCATCAATCATTGTTCTTGCAAGAGTGATCAAGGTCCTATTTTTTCTTTCAACAACTCCATTTTGCTTAGGTGTGTATGTGGCAGATACTTCATGCTTGATCCCAATTTCATCACAGTACTCATGAATGTTGGTGTTGTCAAATTCTTTGCCATTATCACTTCTAATCTTCTCGATCTTGCAATCAAATTCATTTTGTGCTTTCTTGGCAAACTTCTTGAATATAGATGCAACTTCAGATTTGTCATGGAGAAAGAACACCCAAGTGTATCTTGAGAAGTCATCAACAATCACTAGACAGTAGAGGTTGCCACCGGCACTTACATAATTTGTAGGTCCAAATAAATCCATATGAAGTAGTTCTAGTGGCCTTGATGTTGACATGAAAGCTTTAGTAGGATGTGTATTAGCAACTTGCTTTCCAGCTTGACATGCACTGCATGGCTTGTCTTTTTCAAACACCACATCCTTTAATCCTCTAACCATATCTTTCTTTAATACCTTCTTGAGTGTGCTCATCCCAACATGTGCAAACCTCCTATGCCAAAGCCATCCAAGAGAAGCTTTGGTGAAGAGGCAAGTTCTTAAGTCTGCATCTTCTGAAGTGAAGTCCACTAAGTAGAGGTTGTTGTATCTAAATCTCTTGAATACCATTGATTCATCATCCATCTTTGTTACAATAACCTCTGTTGGAGTGAATAAGCATTGAAGTCCAAGATCACAGAGTTGACCCACTGATAATAAATTGAAGCTTAAAGGTGCAACTAAGAGAACATTTGATATTGATAAATCATTTGAGATTGCCACCTTGCCAAGTCCTTGCACTTTTCCTTTTGAATTGTCTCCAAATGTGATTTTATCTTGTCCATCAACATTCTCATCAAGTGAGGTGAACATCCGTGGGTTGCCTGTCATATGTTGTGTGCATCCACTGTCAATAACCCAATGGCTCCCACCGGTCTTGTAGTTCACCTACATCCACAGACAATTCAAGCTTGAGTTTTGAGGGCCCTATATTGCATAGGACCAGTGACTCCCTCAATCAAGGACTTTGCAACCCAGATTTGTCTAGGTCTACTCTTGTTTGGTGGACCTAGGAATGTAACTTTGACCTTTCCATTTGCAACCTTTCTTAGAACATAATGAGCATTGAAAGCAAATGGTCTTGAGTGCTTAGGCAAGGGAGTTGGTGGTTTGGCTTTGCAGTTGTGAGCAAAATGACCTTCATTTCCACACTCAAAGCATTTGATAGGCCAGTGAGTCTGCTTTGGCTTGTATTGAGTGGTAGCTTTCTTTTGCACAAAAGCATTGTATCCAATACCACTCTTGTTGTTTTTCATGACAGTGTTCATAAGCAGCTCATTTTGGAGGTATTGACCCTTGTTGAACTTTTGCACACTTGTTGCAAGATGTTCATTTTCACTTTTTAGTTTCTTGACCTCATTTTTAAGCCTTTGATTATCCACTGCCAACTCATTGTTGAAATCATTGTTCTCAATAGCAACCTTTCCTCTAGTAGTTGCATCAGTCAAGTAATTCTTCAATTTTTGGTTGTCTAAAGTCAGGACTTCAACTTTTTCAGTCAATTTAGCATGTAGACTAGTTTGCTCTTCTTGACTCAAATCATCACATGAGGTTGCTACATCAATCTTAACAACAGGGTTAATAGCCTCATGTGTTTTGCAAGATAAAAGTTCATTTTCAACAAGAAGATTGTCATGATCAAATTTAATTTGAGTATAGTCTTCCTTGATCTTTACTAGTCTATTTTGCAACTCCCTATTAGCTTCATTTAATTTGTCACATTTTTCCTTAGCATCTTTTATGGAGTTTGTGAGCTCATTTACAGTTGATGACATAGTTTTATTTTCTTCTTTTATTTCATCACTAGCCTTTATAACTATGTCATATTTGGCATTTAAAGATTCATTTTCATTTTTCAACCTATCACATTTAGCTTTTGACTTTCTAATGATTTGAGTATATTCTTTAAGCAAGTCAGCTAGCTCATCATATGAAGGTGAAGCAAATTCCTCATCACTATCACTATCACTATCATCAGCAATATTAATATCATTTTGTACCTTCCGTTCACCCTAGCCATGAGGCATAGGTGAGAAGTCGATGATGGCGATGGTGGTGGTGAAGAGAAGTCCCCGGCGATGGCGGCAACTTTTTCATCATTCTCTTCTTCACTTGAAGAAGATCCACTTGATGATTCAATGTCGGTGAGCCAGTCACCAACAATATATGCCTTTCCATTCTTCTTCTTGTGGAACCTCTTTTGCTTCCCATCCTTCCTCTTAAAGAATTTCTTTTCCTTCTTTTCATCATCGCTGTCATCTTCTTTCTTGCCCTTGAACTTATTCTTCTTGGGCTTGTTACATTGATGAGCAAGATGACCGAGCTCACCACATTTGTAGCAGTCCATCTCAGAAATGGGCTTTCTTTTGTTGGAAAAGAATTTCTTCTTTCTTGAATCAAATTTGATGCCTTCTCTATTTAGCTTCTTCAACATCTTGGTGGTCTTCGTTACCATCAAGGCAATGTTTGCATCAAGGTCATCATCACTTGAGGATTCTTCCTCAACTTGTATTTTTGCTTTTCCTTTTCTTTCATGATTTGCTTTGAGAGCCAAATCCTTTCGTTTGGAAGATGATTCTTCTTTGTCGTTGATGTGCATGTACATCTCATGGGCATTGATCTTTCCCAAAATTTGTGTAGGTGTGGTAACTGAAAGATCCATTTGATGTAGCACAGTGACAATGTGTCCATATTTGTCTATTGGGAGGACACTGAGAATCTTCCTCACAACATCCGGTTGTGAGATTTGAGTAAGCCCCAATCCATTAACTTCCTCTACAAGAATATTGAGACGTGAGTACATAGCATTTGCATTTTCATTAGCAAGCATTTCAAAAGAATTTAACTTTCTCATGGCTATGTGATATCTCTCCTCACGCTCACTTCTAGTTCCTTCGTGTAGAGCACAAATGTCCATCCACAAATCATGAGCATTTTTATGATTTCTTACTCTATTGAACACATCTTTGCAAAGGCCTCTAAAAAGGGTGTTTTTGGCCTTAGCATTCCATTTCTCATAATTGAACTCATCACCTACAAGATTTGTGGGATCTCTAGGTTCGGGGAAACCTTGTGTGGCGGCTTTATAGACACCAATGTCTATAGCCTCTAAATATGCTTCCATACGAATTTTCCAATAAAGAAAATCGTCACCATAAAAAACGGGAGGAGGTCCATCCCCACCGGACATCGTAACTCTTAGCGGTTAAGCTAATCTAAGAGCAACAAGGTTCTGATACCAATTGAAAGGATCACGATGCCCAAGAGGGGGGTGAATTGGGCTTTTCTAAAAATCAACACTAATTAAAACCTAAGCAAGAGCTAAGCAAGAGCCCAACTTCACCCCAACAACTAGCACTAAGAATATAATACTAGAAATGCAACAATGCTAAGACAATACTTCAAATACTTTCTAAACAAATACACAATGTAAAGTGCTTGAATTAAGTGCAGAATGTAAAGCAAGGTTTAGAAGACTCCTCCAATTTTTTTCCGAGGTATCGAAGAGTCGGCACTCTCCACTAGTCCTCGTTGGAGCACCCGCGCAAGGGTATCGCTCCCCCTTGGTCCTCGCAAGAACCAAGTGCTCACTACGAGATGATCCTTTGCCACTCCAGCGCGGTGGATCCCTCGAGACTGCTTACAAACTTGAGTCGGGTCACCAACAAGATCTTCACGGTGATCACCGAGCTCCCAACGCCACCAAGCCGTCTAGGTGATGCCGATCACCAAGAGTAACAAGCCGTAGACTTTCGCTTGACCAAGAGAAGCCTAATGCAAGTGGTGTGTGCTCTAGGTGGCTCTCGCTAGCGCTAATGAGGAACACCCACGGATTAAGGTTCTCTAATCTCCTCACTAGGCTTTTGGTACTTGCAATGCTCTAGCAATATGCTGGAATAAATGTGGAGTGCAAGACATTGAATATGGTGGGTGGAGGGGTATAAATAGCCCACACCCACCAACTAGCTGTTACAGGTATCTTACTGCGCAATGGCGCACCGGACAGTCCGGTGCGCCACCGGTGCGCCAACGGTGCGCCACCGGTGCGCCAACGGTGCGCCACCGGTGCGCCAACGATCATTTCCAACGGCTAGTTCTGACAGTTAGCCGTTGGACTCATGGCACACCGGACAGTGAACAGTCACTGTCCAGTGCACACCGGACAGTCCGGTGCACTGTCCGGTGCACTGTCCGGTGCGCCACTAAAATTCCTTTCCGAACCAGGCGCTCTCGGGTTTCTATGTGGGAAAGCCTCTTCCCAGGGCCAGCCTGGCCCCACCTGGCAGAGGGTGCACCGGACAGTCCGGTGCACACCGGACAGTCCGATGCCCCAGGGCCAGAAACCCTAACTCTTATTTTTTAGCTGATTTTCAAATCGGTTTTCGTTCTAACTTGTGAGTGAGTTCTAGAGTGACACCTAGCACTGTATGTGAGTGTGATTGTGCACCAACACTACACTAGAACTCTCTTGGTCAAACTACTCATCGACAACCCCTCTTTATAGTACGACTAAAAGAGAATAAAAGACCTAACTAAATCACGAGTGTCCACATCTCCTTGACACTCGGACTCCGTAGTCCTTCACCATTTGTTTCGTCATTTTAGCCGTCGCTTCGAGTTCTTATCTCTGGGATTGTTTTCATTGTTCTAGTACTTCTACCTGTAATGCGACCTAACTTACCATTTGTTTCTGCAAAACACACGTTAGTCACATATAACATTACGTTGTCATTAATCACTAAAACCAACCAGGGCCTAGATGCTTTCAGCACTCATCCTAATAACTTGCTATATCTAAGAGCTCAAAAGTGTTCAAATTTCACAATGTACAACTTACACATAATTCACTCCCAACATCAAGATTCAATCACAGCAAAACAACAGTTACCTCTATGACAATACCATCCACATAATATCCATAATTTAAACTGAACAGTCCAAGTCATCCTACTGCTCAAATAATTATATATCTAAGGCATATTCAATTGGAGCTATTTCTCAGTCAATCTAACACACTCATTAGATGGTTTAGCTAAGACACTTCAGTTTGAGGAACAGTCAGGCGTCGAAACCCAATTATCTAGGTAACTAAAGCTACTTTTAGGTGGAGTAGAATGCAATACTCCCTTTATCCCAAAAAATAAGGCATATATTTTTTTCACGAATATTAGTGCAGCTCTTTATAGTACTTATCTTTCCTTCGGTGCCCTATGTTTTGGCTTAACGGTTCAGCAGGTGGTACCGCACATGCTGCATGGAATGTAAGGTAATTATTTTCGGCTTTAATTGTGTTTCAGACATTGCGCATTGTGGTATTGGGTGCATGGAGAAAAATCTTGTTTCCTCGTCTACTCGACCGGGACAAATAATCATGTGTCACCTTGTCTCCAGCCATATAAAGAAACGTGTATGCACTGGTAGGAAAATGAAGAAGGGCACATGCGTCCACAGTAGGATAAAAGTAGTAGTACGCCTTGTTTTTTGGGACAAAAACTAAAATTTTATGAGCCTTGTTTTTTGAGATGGAGGGAGCTTTTTTGTTAAGGGGTTCCGTGGTTTAGTTTATTCATCCTATTATACATCCTCATTTGCCTAATACTTAACATGAGTATATATGTTTGTTCATGCATACATCTGATAATACCATTCTACAATTATTTACCCATTGAATAGCAAGTACCCAACCATGAAACCAAGATGAAATAAAATGTATGCACTCAAAAAAAATTGATCTTAAAGAGATCGCAATAGCATAGTAAGTCAGGCAAGCAAAGATTTTTTTACTGGAGAAAATAGAGAAGGGAGAGGAGGGAGAGGGGTGGCGCTGCAGAGGTATGGGATGGATCTGGATCTAGGCAGAGAGAAGGAGAGGTGACCTGTAGATCTCCACCAACACCTTCTCGTGGTACTCCTTGAGCCACGCTGGCGCGCGAAGGCCGCCACCATCCAGTGGCTGCAGGAGAATCTGAAAAAATTGTAACCTAATGAATAATAAATATAATCATATAAGTATTCCATGGAAAGTTTATACTCCAAGTGATAGACATTAAATTAATACTTGAATTTAAACTACTCAAAGGTATAAAGCTGTGAACTTGAGTACCATGTCAGTGGAAAACGAAAAAGGCTGAAGGGCTGAAAAGTTGAATGCATAGTTCTATTTATGGTTTCGTAGTATGATATGTACCGTCAAATTCAGTTATGATTTAATTTTCCATAGGTTTCAATGTAATTAAGAAGTAAATCTTAGAAAAACAATACAATTATAAATAGCAGGACTGCTCAGGAACTAAATACAAACACTGAACGGGTACATCCTAAGTGGTAGACAATATAAGGAATAGGGAGTGGTAAACATACTCAGTTAAACAAGAACATCTCAAGATGTTTTGTGTTTTAGAACAGACAAGTACAGTAAGGCCCAAGTGCATTTTTATTGCAACAACAAACAAAAAGTATGTGGTACTGATGTTAGATATACTGCTTCTTATTATGCACATGAGCATGCTTGCAGAGCGCGTTGACATCAACAAAGGTCTTGCCGCAGTTCTCGTAGCTGCAGAGGAAGAGGATCCTACTCTTACTCTTACACTCTTGTCACAGATGCAATAAAATAATATATCATACAACGAGAGTTGAGATTCAACTAAGGGAAGGGAGAAAAAAGGGGGAGGGAGATTTAGTAGGAATCAGGCAGCTAGTACCTATGACCCACTTTAAGAGCGAGCATTTGCCGCCGAATGACACGAGATCCCGCGGGATCCTAGGGAACAAGCATAATCAAAATCAATGCAGTGCAAGCAATGGATTAGCTCAGGTTAATTCCAGTCAGAAGAAGCGGAAATTCTCTTCTTTCAGGAAGGAGGTAAGCCAAGAACGCACCATCGCTTGAGCCACCGAGCGACGGGGGCGCGGCGGGCGACGACTGTGAGTGCGAGTGCTGTTGCGGGTAGTAATACTTGTGGCCCCCCGATCCAGCGGCCGCCGCTGGGTACTCCATCGCCTCCCCTTCCCTTTATGCCTATGCGTGGAGGACTTCCTTGGTAGGGTTTCGCGTTTGTATATCTGCCTCTCTTCCCTTCCCCCCGGGCTGCAGATCGAGCGTCGGTCTCATGAATGTATGAGAGGGAGCTCGGGCATTGGCTGGCGAGATCTCCACGAGCGACGATGTCAGGGATGGAGGAGAGGAAGCCCGAGAGTTGGCTGGCGAGATCTCCAGCTGGCCACGGCGCACGCGTCACTCGTCGCAGCGGCGCTGGCCCAGGCCATCCCTCGCACCTCCGACCTCCACGCCGGGGAGTGGTGGATGGTGTTGAGTGGGGTTTGGTGCATCGCGGGTGGGGTGGGGAAGGGGGTTGGGTTGTGCGGTGTGCGCATGACGCCTCACGAACGCGAGCATCGTGGCGGGAGTAACAGGGGTGGTGGCGCCGAGGCAGGGGCCATCCCTCGCACCTCCAACCTCCGGGGCGGGGGTCGGGCGGCGGGATCAGACGGCGGGCGACGGTGAAATCGGGGAAGGAAGAAAGGGAGGGTCGCGATGAATTCGGGGCTCCGGGCGGCAGGATCGGGGGTGGGATTGGGCGGCTGGTGGGCGAGATCGAACGGTTGAAATTGCAGAACAACAGAATGGACGGTTGAGGTTGCAGGATGGCAAAACGGCAGAACCAAAGGAGGCAGACTACTCTTACACTCTTAATAATTATGAATAATTAAACTTTGGAATTCACGCTTTCTAATATAAATGGTCATAATAAAACAATGTTAGTTAAATTGTATCTTAATAAAGATTAGACAGTGGAAAATATTTTCTATCAAAAAAAGGGATATGAACTTTTGAATATACTCGTAATATAACTACACATTCAAAATAATGTTTTCCTAAAACGAATAATATGTGTGTTTTGCATAATTGCAACATTTGTGTAGGAAAATGAGTAAAGTAATTAATATAAATATATATATCTTGCATCATTCCCGGTTTCTGAATGTGCATTTTACTTAAAGTTGAAATTCAAAACCAGAATCAAATTTGAATTCAGAATTGAGATAGAAAATGGAAAATAGAAAATAAAAGAAAAGAGAAAGAGAAGGAAGCCTGATGGGCCGTTGCTGCTACATTTTGGCCCGTCTCAGCTGTTCCCCGCCAGCCCACCCGTGCTCATACCACGTACATGTGGGTCCTACCATGGCAGCCCCTCAACCCCGCGTGCCCTCTCCTGCCTCCTGTCGGGTGGGACTGGGCGTCAGCTCCTCCTCCAATGTACCGAACGGAGAGAAACCCGGGCACGGCTGTCCTTGGTGCAGCCCTCACCTAGATCGCCGGGTTGTTGCTATAACTCTAGGAAAAAAACTCTCCTATATAAACTAGTCGTGGCCCTCCCTTTATCTACTTTACATCGCCGGGACGATCACTAGTCGATAAGCATGCCAAGTGATGGAGGGTTGCGGCAACCACTGTGATCCGACTTCGCACCGCCGATGAGCAACCAGGGAGCATCCGGGGAGAATCACAGGGGAGCTCTACACCCAGGCAAATTCACGGTTGGCCCATGGGTGACACTGTGTGGGCCTAATTTGCCGCCGAAGCTACTGAGCGCCATGGATAGCGTCGTTGTCGCCCAGATGTTGGTGAGCTTTTACCGCCCTAACTAGATTTATTCTTTGTTACACATAGAACTTGTCCGTGTTTAGTTTTCGTCATCGGGGCACTTGTGTCGTATTCGCCGCGTGGCACCGCCGCTGCCGGTGATGAACACGATCGTCTGAGTATAGACGAGAGGGAGAGAGAGAGAGTGCTAGGTTGGCATGAGGTTGAAGATGAGCATGGGCCGTCCGAATTGAGATAAATGCCTGAGATTAGAATGAGATACCCCTTCGCTTGGACTGAACACAGACTGTTGAGATTGGATCCGACGGATGAGAGTGGACCAGGCTTCATAAAAATTCGACCACTGATCCGAAATCAAACAACCAGCGACGCATACCGTTTCGGGATGTGTTTTGGGTCGTCCGATGATGATCTAAGGGCTTGGGATCGCGCGTGTGTAAAGAGTCGGGGTAATATTGCCAAAGAGCCCCTAGCCTTTTTGAAAAATAAACTCGCCATCCCTCTCCTGTGGAATACGATTACGGTTTGATCTCTAGAATTTGCAGTTTAACCCATGGACTCTATTTTGGAGTATAAAATTTAAATAAAAGTGAATAGAAACTTGCATAACTCACAACATTCTCATTTTAAATCCTTTTTAGTCAATTCAAAATGTGTTATCTTCATAATAATCTTGCCTACACTTCAGTAACCTTATGCTATCGTATGATATGTTTTCAAAAATAGATAACTAGTTGGTATGGCTTATGTTGACTAGATTATCTATTCTAATCAAGAGTTAACTTGATCTATCCTTAATTTGACTAAAATATGACTTCTAATCAGGTTATAATTTGGATTAGTTATTTCTTTAAAATAATTCTTTCACATATTATTAATTAACATAGATTATATTCTTACTATTTAATCACCTAAAATTTAAGAAAAACATATCTTTTTCACCGTAACTCCGATTTTAGTGGTTCTCGAACCCACGATCTCAGCGGCGCGTAGAATATTCTTACGTTGTTTGTTCTCATGGTTGGTGTACTGTTATTTTTATGTGTTTCTTGTCTATTTGTATGTATTGCTAAGTTACATGAAACCCGAAGACTAACTTGGTACTTGGAATCTCGAGTCTAAGGCAAGTTGTGCCCTTGATCTCTTTTCTCTACCTAATAATATTCATGTTAATCACTGTGACATGCTCAGATTAATTTGATGGGACCCAATATTTTCCCCTAGCATTGTTTATCCCACACCTTGCAAAAAAAGTACTATTGGGTAGATTTGCTATTACTCTACGTAGTTTTGGGAAATTAATGTTATATTATGATCATGTTCTAATTTTGTTGTTGTTTTAATTATTATTCATGATAACATCATTCTGTTAATTGGAACATGGAGAACCACCTGGGAAAATAGTGCTACCACAAGGGTGGTATGGGAAGCCCTTGGCTGATTAATTAAGAAAGCTAGTGGAGGACTACCTTACCCGAAAGGGGCAAGGACAGTAGAGGAGTTGTCATATAGGGAGGTTCTCGGGTTGATCATGCTACTATCGCTTTTCGGACGAGGGATTCATATATTGCCCTTCTCAGAACCGTAGCGGGTTTTCTGAAGCTAGTGAAGCTTTGTAAAGGCCTTGTAGTGCTACCCTGCCTCGTCTCCTCGGAAGAGATGAATGGGAAGTCACGATCCCTTAGCCAATGGGTAACATGACTTGTGGGTAAAGATGCATAACCTTTGCACAGTGCAAAACTGGTATATCAGCCGTGCTCGCGGTCATTAGCAGCTCGGACCCTCACATGAGTAATTTATGGAACTAAACTTAATTTGTCATTTGCATTGCATTATGGGCGTTATTATTAATTTGATCTCTTATTTATTTGGGTTGGTATCTACTTACACTTAGTATCTGTTAATAAAACTTTGACCAACTTTAAAAGCAATGCTCAGCTTTAACCATCTCCTTTGGTAAGCCTTACACTTCACATGAGCCCACTGTAAGTGAGCTCATGCACATTATTCCCCACAACTTGTTGAGCGATGAACGTATGTGAGCTCTCCCTTGCTGTACTCACATCCCCCAGGTCAAGAATAGGTACCACAGGATGAGGAGCATGAAGGATGCTGTGATGAGTTCGTGAGAGATCTAGGCCATCGTCTCCTAGTCAACTATGGTTGCTGGATCGTTGTCTTTGTATGATGTAATTATTTAACTATTTTGTATAGAACTCCGTTATATATTAAAGATGGGACATTTGTTTCTGTACCATGAGTCATCATATGTGTGAGACTTGATCCTAGCACACATTGAGTCGCGCCTGGGTTTGGACCCCTAAATCCAGGTGTGAGAGAAGTGGTATCAGAGGAATGTTGACTGTAGGACGTAACCTAGATAGAACTAAACAAAACCCATACCTACATACCTTTGCTACTCTAATTCTTTCTAAATTTTCCTTAAACTTTTCTCATCTATTGCTGCTTTACTCTGATTACTCTTACATTTTCCGTTCTAAAGACAAACATGCATTTCACAATTTGAAATCCTATACCAAAAGTGACCCTTAGGAATAGGAGACCTAATCTTAGGAACAAAAACAAAACTATTATTGTAGGTATCTATACGCTTGAATGTTTGTTCTTATGATAACAATTCGATTTGCTTCTTTGATTGAGTGCGATGAGTTGTGGAGTAATGTCCATAATTACATCTAAATGTATAAAATATATTTAGATAGATAACTACTCCACATGCACTACTGTAACACCTCAGGTGTTACTCAAGGCCTTTGCTCAACACATACACCTGTGACCTATTATCACATGTGTCCTAGTTTGAGAAAGACGCACCAAAATTGAGAAGCAATGTCTTAATCAGAGACCCCCGGACCTCGCCCGATGTTGGGGCGAAGGCGAAGAAGCCACCCTTCGCTCGATGCCTTCGCCAGCCTCGCTGCACCAACGGAGACAAGATGACTGGCAGACTTACCCTTTGTCCCACGTGTCGCTGGACGAAGGCCTGTGACGAGGTCGTCCCATCTCGCGGCCTCGTCCAGCATGGAGGCCCACGTGTGATCCGGCCCATTGTTACGGGCCATGCGTGGCCGCTGCGCATTACGGGCCTAATTTGTAAAGGTCTCCCTGTAATTACAGTCTGTAACCCTGCTTTATGGGAATATTCCGGTGATAACCTAGGCACCTGAGGGCACATGCGTCCTTAACTCAGGATGTTGGGCACTCAGATACCTATAAATAACCCCGCAATGTGCCCTTGAGAGGCTAGATTAACAGAGCTTTTGCCATCTCGAATTGAAACCTTGTTTACGTTGCTTTCACTCCCCCGTTGGATCAACTTGTTCGGGAGAGCTAGTCCCAACATTTGGCACCCACCGTTCGTGCTACGGAAAAACCACCCGCGATGGCACCCAAGAGAGCTAGCTCGAAGGCTGACGAGGCTACGAAGGCAGCACTGCTGGCCGAGAAAAAGGGCAAGGCCCTCGTCAACACCACCCACCAAGAGGCCACCGAAGACGACGCTCTTAGCAAGAGGCAGCGCAACGAACAACCCACTCCCGAAGGCAGTCTCCGCACCTGCAGCTCTGGAGGACAACCGCAACTTCCCCCAGGCTTCGCTCCACCGGAGGGCGCGGACGTAATCGAGGACGGCGAAGTCATCGGCGTTTCAGCGAAGGAGTAGCTACAGCTGCGCGCCTTGCGCATCAAGAACCGCAACCTCCAAAAGCAAAAAGAAATCCTTGAGGCCAAGCGCCAACGTGTGTCTGCGCAAGCTAAGGTACGACAGATGATATGCGACGAAGAGCAGAAAGCCCAGGAGCTCGAACAAGAGATTGCGCTCATGCAGCGCGAAGGCCACCTCGGCCTACAACACGGCCCTCCCCTACAGCAGCGCGCACAAGTCGAAGACCTGTACTTCCCTCAGCACGGCCACGCCATCCCGCACGCCGCGGCATTCCAAGGTGTCAACTACCTTGACGAGCGAAGTCCCCTGGCGCCACACCTGCAAGTGTCACCATGGCCCGCCAACTTCAGGGCAGGGACTTATCCAAAGTACAACGGCAGCACTGACCCGACATAGTACATCATGAGTTATCAGGTCGCCGTTGCATCATCCGGAGGGGACGACGCCACCATGGCCAAGTCATTCATCATCGCCCTCGAAGGCCCAGCCCTCACCTGGTACACCAGGTTGCCCCCACTGTCCATCGACTCCTAGAGAAGTCTCCAGGACAAATTCTTACTCAACTTTCAAGGGTACCACCCAGACACCGACGCCTTGGCTGAGCTTTCACTCTGCAAGCAGATGGAAAAAGAGACTCTGCGGGAGTACTACCGCAAGTTTTTGACCCTCAAGTCACAACTACCTTCGATCGATGACCAGATTGCCATCCACTACGCCATCAGCGGCCTTCGGGCAGGTGTCCTTTACAGCCACTGCATCAGGGATCTGCCCAAGAAACTCCAGGAGTTGTATCAGCTATTTGAAAAATACGCCAGATCCGAGGAGCTCCACCAACGCAAAGTCGAGTCTCAGAGGAAACCCAAAGACGCTCCACAGCCCAGCCGCACGTGGACGAGGACCTCGCAGGCAGACTCCGGTCAGGACGGCTGCAATCAACAACAGGTGCACAACATCGCCAACCAGAGCCCCGCTGGCGAGGCCCTTCGCCGCCAGGAGTATCCCCCCTAGGGCCACGGAAACGGAACTCGTGGTCGGGGCCGGGGACGCGCGCAGCAGCCGCGCAGATTTTACTGCCTGTTCCACGGCGAAGACTGAGCCCACCCTACAAGAGACTGCCCAGAAACGAAGGCAACCAGAGACAGGATGGCACGAGCGTAACCAGCCGACAACCCTAGAGTTGTCGCGCACACATACCAGCAACCCCTTCAGCCATACAACCACGGCCCCGCTCCGCACTCACCGCACCATGCATACCAACATCACCAGGAGGTACAAATCGTACCTCCCCCACAACCACCCCCACACCAACAACAACAAAACGTCCACCACCATAACCACCCCCAAGCCCCAAAGAAAGAAGACTTCACCGATCAACCGTATCGCGTAGTCATTCACATGATCTCTGGGGGGTCCAGCGCAGACTTCGACACAAAGCGGCAGAAGAGGGATCATTACCGCAGCGTCAACCACGTCGCCATCACCGGTCCAGTCGTGCAGACAAAGTGGTCCCATGTACCATTGACCTTCGACGCCCGCGACGTCGACCTGCGCAGCGCACCACACATCGACGCCATGGTTATCAACTGCAGCGTGGCAGGATGGGATCTGCACAAAGTCTTAGTCGACAATGGTAGCCAGGCAGATATCATTTTCCTCCATGCCTTCGATCGCATGGGCATAAGCCACAGTCTGCTCAAGCCTTCGGACAACCCGCTGTACGGCTTCGGCGGCAAGGGCACCTTCCCTGTCGGCAAAATAGAGTTACCGCTATCCTTCGGTGTAGCACCCAATGCCCGGAGTGAGCAAGTCACATTCGACATCGTCGACATGGTGTACCCGTACAACGCCATAATGGGCCGGGGCTCCATCAACATGTTCGAGGCAGCCATTCACGGACTTTATCTGTGCATGAAGATCCTAGGTCCGCAAGGCGCCATCACAGTCTACGACAACCAGCAGGCTGCGCGTAACATAGAAAGAGACTTCGTTCCCGGACAAAGAAACGTACACTGCCTCACGGCCCAGCGCGAGGTCCCCGAATCTGCCAGCCCAACCGCCAAAGAACATGACAAAGCACAGCTGCAAAGCAACGACGGAACCAAGAATGTACCCCTCGACAAGGCGACACCCAAGCAAACTGTCACCATCAGCGAAGACCACACTTCGCATGACGAGGAGAGACTCCTCTACTGTCTGTCCAAGAATAAAGACGTCTTCGCCTGGTCCGCCCTCGACCTGGTCGGAGTCAGTCGCTCCATCATCAAGCACAGCTTGGGAATTGACCCTTCGGTAAGGCCGAAGAAACAGCGGCTGCGCAAGATGTCCGACGAGAAGACAGAGGCCGCCAAGGCCGAGGTACATCGCCTGCTGGATGCCAAATTTATCGAGCCAATTGCCTACCCTACATGGCTCAACAACGTAGTGATGGTACAGAAGAAGAGTGGCAAATGGCGAATGTGTATCGATTTCACCAGTCTTAACAAGGTCTGCCCCAAGGACAACTTCCTGCTGCCTCGGATCGACAAGATCGTCGATAGTGCGGCCAGGTGCGAAGTCATGTCACTCCTCGATTGCTTCTCCGGCTACCATCAAATATACATGAAGGAGGAGGACAAGGCGAGCACCAGCTTCATAACACCCTTCGGCACGTATTGCTTCATCAGAATGCCGGAGGGACTTAAGAACGCCGAGTCCACTTTCTCTCGGCTCACCAAAATGGTGCTCGAGGGCCAAGTCGACAGAAATATATTCACGTATGTGGACGACATCGTCGTGGCCAGCAGAAGCAAGGAAGACCATCTGGCCGACCTCGCCGAAACTTTTGCGAATATGCGGGACGCACGACTTCGCCTGAACCCTGAAAAGTGCGTTTTCGGTGTTCGCCACGGGAAAATCTTGGGCTACCTGGTGTCACACCGCGGGATTGAAGCCAATCCAACCAAAATCTAGGCTATCATCAATATGACACCCCCGCAGTTAGCTAGAGATGTGCAATGACTGACAGGCAGGTTGGCTGCCCTCAACAGATTCATCTCCAAATCCGCAGAGCGAAGCCTCCCTTTCCTCAAAACACTCCGCGATGCAAAAGACTTCGAATGGGGGCCAGAGCAGGTAGTGGCCTTCGCTTCATTGAAGCAGTACCTATCAGAATTGGCGATTCTTACAAGCCCCGACCCCTCGCTACCCCTGTTGCTCTACGTCGCGGCTTCGCCGCATGCGGTCAGCGCAGCGCTGGTTCAAGAGCAGAGCAGAGAGGGCACAATCAGGCAATATCCAGTTTATTATGTCTCCGAAGTACTTACGACATCCAAATGTAATATGACGGAACTGGAGAAAATAGCCTATGCAGTTGTTATGGCCTCACGCAAATTGTGCCATTATTTTGAAGCATTCAAGGTCCGGGTCACCTCAGATAGGGGACTCGGCGAATTATTCAGAAACCCGGAGGCATCAGTCCGGATTGCCAAATGGGCAGTCGAACTCTCCGGCTACCACATCACATTTGAACCCAGGACAACCATCAAGTCACAAGTCCTAGCAGACTTCGTTGTCGACTGGACTGGGCCAATAACACAGCCGGACCCGTCCGCAGAGAAGGTGTGGACAATCCATTGCGACGGTGCATGGTGCCATGCGGGGGCAGGCACTGCTGCAGTCATTACTTCACCCACAGGGGTCAAGCATAGATACGCAGCACACCTCAGCTTTGCTTTGGAGTTTGACAGATGCACCAATAACATAGCAGAATACGAAGCTGTCATCCTCGGCCTTCGCAAGCTAAGGGCCCTTGGCGTCACCACCTGCATCATCAGAACGGACTCCAAGGTAGTCGTCGGCCAAGTCGAGAAAGACTACACAGCGAAGGACCTTGCACTTATGCAGTACCTCGCAGCTATCCGTAGTCTCAAGAGGCAATTCAAAGGTTTCACCTTGCAGCATGTGGACCGTGCCAAGAATGAGGAGGCTGACGCGTTGGCCAAGGCAGCCGCTAGAGGCGAGGCCCTACCCTCCGACGTATTCTACCATGTCATCGGCATGCCAGCCGTCCTCAGCCCAGTGGGGCTCCAAATAACCAATGACAGCGAGGGCCACCGCATAGTCAACCTTATCATGACCGAAGACTGGCGGGCTGTAACACCCGGCTTTAAGGAACAAAGCCAGGTGCATCTCATACATGCGCCAAGAAGACAACATATATAATAACAGAGTGTATAGAGATAAATGTCATAAAACATCAGAGTATTTATTACATAGCGGAAGACTTATTACAAAATGAAATAATAAAGATAAAACGAACTAAGGATCGTCGGCGCCAATGTCGACTGGGAAACGCCACCTAGATCAGATCGAACTCCTCAGTGTTAGGCGGCTCCTCCTGAACCACCTGGTCATCTCCTGTGGGGGGGGTGTGAGACAGCAAGGGTGAGCTCACACATGATCATAGCTCAACAAGTTGTGGGGAACCAGTGGACACAAACTCACAAAGGTGTGAGTTCATGTGATGTGTAAGGCTAATCAATGATAGGGGTTAAAGCTGAGCATTGCTTTTAAGTAGTTGGTCAAAATTTTATTAGCAATTACTAAGTGTAAGTAAATACCAAACCATAAGTAAAGTAATAGAACAAAATTAATAACAAACCCATGCAATGCAAATGACAAAATTGAATTTAAGTTCCATAATTTAAACATCAGAGAGTCCTGAGCTGCTCATGACCGTGAGCTCGGCTAGTATACCAGTTTTACACTCTGCAGAGGTTGTACCCTTTACCCACAAGTCATGTTACCCATCTACCAAGGGGTCATGAATCCCATACACCTCTACCTAGGAAGCGCGGCAGGGCAACACTACGAGGCCTTTACAAAGTTCCACTAGCTTCCGAAAACCCGCTACAGTTTATAGGAAGTTCCAATGCAGGGTTCCTGGCTGACTGCCATCCCAGTAAAATCAACCAGGGACCTCCCTACACTGACCACTCCCCTACTGCCCTTGCCCCTTTCGGGTAAGGTAGTCTTCCACTAGCTTTCCTAATTAGTCAGCCAAGGGGTCCCATTCCTCCCTTGTGGTGGCACGTGGTTCTCAAGTTAAGCTCTATGTTCCAATTAACATTAATGATATCAACATGAACATAAACAGAATAACAACAAGAATTGGAACATAGAGGTAATAAATGATTATCCCAAAACCATGTAAAGCAATAGCAAACTACCCAAGTGATTCAGGGGTAAACAAGGTAATGAAATAAACAATCTAGGGTGACCTATTGGGTCCCATCAAAATTAACCTATGCATGGATAAGTGATATTAAAGAACATTATTGGGTAAAAAGTGGTCAAGGGCACAACTTGCCTTCAATGAGCTCCTGCTCAGCTACTTCAACCTGCTGCTCACCAGGATCCTCAGCAACGGGCTCTTCTACTCGCCACAATACAAACAAGCACATGATATAGGGAAAATTAACATTACACCAAGCATGTAAACAAAGTACACAGAGATAATCTACACATTAAAATAAAATCCTAGGAACAGGAATCATAATTTTCTGAGTTATAGATTTCAAGTTATGCATTTTCAAAGGTTTTATGTGTTTAGAATAAGATTAAGTGTGGAATTAAATTTCTTACTGTTGTCATGATAAAACAGAGACACTAAGTGCTAGAGAATAAAATTACAAAATTTTAGGAACTGGAATGGATGAATTTGGAGTTAGTATGAATTTTCTATGAATTATTGAAGTTCTAGCAATTATTTTCCTATTAAAAATCTATTTAATAATCATTTTCTCTGGTTTTATAAAGTCCTGGACTGGGCGTAAATTCCTGGAAAACTCAGGGGGTCTGGCGTAAGTTATCCTAGACACAGAGAATAGTAACACATGGACGGCGGGTTGATTCTGCGAAAACAGGGGGTCTCTTTAGAAAAAAATGCCCCGCGAAGGGGTATCGGGCCGTTCTGGCCGTTGGATCACACACGGATGGCTCGGATTAGATCCACCCCACCGCGAACCGGTACACATCCTGAGCCGCAGGATCCACGATCAACGGCTCAGATTTTAAAATGCGTGGGATCACTCAGGTTCGTCCGATCTAGATGGATGGTCTGGATCCAATCCACCGAAACGTTATCTCGCGCTCTAATCCCAACCGTCCATGCCCCGATCGACGGCCACGGAAGCATCGTCACCAATACAACCCGCGCCGCCCAACTTGCCTCTGCGCACGGCGGAGGAGCCGCCGGAGTCCATGAATCCGGCCAACCCGAGCCCCATTTTCCAATTCCTTCGCTCCTCGCCCAATTGACAACGTTATAAACTCGCTTCCCCTATCAATTTATACCATCATCGAGCACAGGGCTCGGCCCACGGCGAAGCACTTTCTCACGACGGCGCTGACCTCGCCAGGGGCGATTCACCGCCGAGCCACGATTCCACGCGCAATTTCGACTACCCGAGGAGTAACTGAGGTCAATTCGAATGCGATGGAAAGTTTTCTCACCGAGATTATGGCGGCGAGCACAGGTGGTCCCGCCAATGGCGGATCCGCCGCACTGAACGAGCTCCGACGTGGAATTCCACCGGTGTGAGACCGTCCCGAGCGCGGGTGAGTCTTGGACACGCACCCCCGGTCAGTTGTCGATGCACCGAGTGCCCTCCCCGGGGTCACCCCGACGGCCAGACGAAGATGGCGAGCGGCGGTGGTTCTGGGTTGCACGGCGGGTGTACTGGCTACGGATGCGCCGGTCCTAGCTTGCAAGAGCCATGGCGGCCGCGCAGGGCGTGCTTTAAACCGGGTCGAACCACCTCCCCGCTTCTCCTGTGAGCCGCCCAGCCGAGCTGTGCGGGGTTAGTTGGTCAACCGCCACGCCGAGATCCACGGGAAGAAGACGCCCCGACAGGTGGGTCCCATCTGTAAACGGCACGGGCGGCGCTTGTTTCTGACGGCCGGGCCCCACTGGTCAGTGATGAATCGCGCGCACGAGAGACTGTCAGCCGGGCCCCATCTGCCAGAACGGTGCGCGCAGTGGAAATGTTCTTGGGCCTGCGCGGGTGGAGAGGAAACCCGGGAATGGGCCGAATTGGGAGTCTGCCGGCCCAGGTAAGGCTTTATCCTTTTCCCTTTTATTTTCTGTTTTCTTTTCTTTTACTTTTGAATCTAAGTTTTGAATTTCAAATTTGTGATGAACTTGTACTCAAATTTTTCTGAGTATATGATTTGGATAAAGCATTGTGGAACCAATTTATCTATTTATAAGTTTTATTTCTTTATTTTACATAGCATTTTTCTTTCTTTCTTTCCAAATTTTAGCATTTCTTTTAGGATTTAATTTCTCATTTGGATATTTAATATTTTTCTTGTCACAAAATGCACACAAAAATAAAATATCCAGCATGATGCAACAATTTAGTAGCATATCTTTTTATTAATTGTTCTTGGATATGGTGTTCTCATATGATGATGCATCAAGATCAAACTCACATAAAGAGAAAATGTTTCTCTATTGATATTATTCCTAGCAATTTACAAAGTGGGTGTTACAAATCCTACCCCCCTTAAAAATAATCTCGTCCTCGAGATTTAAGAAGAACTAGAGAAAAGGTGGGGAAAATCTATACGAAGCTCTTCTTCTCTTTCCCAAGTTGCTTCATCTTCACTGTGGTGACTCCATTGAACTTTACACATCTTTATCACCTTATTTCTTGTAACTCGAGTCAATGTATCCAAAATCTTGATCGGGTACTCCGTGTAAGTCAAATCACCCTGAACACTGAGCTCTTCCATGGGTAACTGTTCCTCAGGGACACGGAGACACTTCTTTAGTTGAGACACGTGGAACACATTATGCACATCCGATAGAGTGGCAGGTAACTCGAGTTGGTATGCCATCTCCCCAACTCTTCTAAAGATCAAGAATGGTCCAATGTAGCGAGGGGATAATTTGCCCTTAACTTTAAATCTCCTCATTCCACGCAGTGGTGACACCTTGAGATATACATGATCTCCTTCTTCAAATTCCAGTGGTCTCCTTCTATTATCAGCATAACTCTTCTGCCTGGTTTGAGCCACTCTCAAATTCTCTCGAATTATACGAACTTGTTCTTCTGCTTCTTGAATCAGTTCGGGCCTAAAGAACTGTCTTTCTCCAGTCTGATCCCAATACAAAGGAGTCCTGCACTTCCTCCCATATAAAGCTTCAAAAGGTGACATCTTCAGACTGGCCTGATAACTATTGTTATATGAGAACTCAGCATAAGGTAGACTTTTATCCCAACTTTCTCCATGCTGAAGGGCACATGCTCTCAACATATCTTCCAATACTTGGTTAGTCCTTTCAGTCTGTCCATCAGTCTGAGGGTGATAAGCTGTACTAAAATTCAGCTTTGTACTCATGTTCTCATGAAAGCTTCTCCAAAATCTTGAGGTAAACTGCGAACCTCGATCAGACACGATCTTCTTTGGTACTCCATGTAAACACACAATCCGAGCCATATATAACTCTGCTAGCTGAGAGCCTTTATAGGTAGTCTTGACAGGAATAAAGTGAGCCACTTTAGTCAATCTATCCACAATCACCCATATAGCATCATATCCTTTCTGGGTGCGAGGCAATCCAGTAATAAAATCCATACCAATCTCTTCCCATTTCCACTCGGGTATCTTCAGTGGATGCAGTAGTCCAGCTGGCCTCTGGTGTTCAGCCTTAACTCTTTGACATACATCGCACATAGCTACATGTGCAGCTACATCTCTTTTCAATCCATACCACCAATATTTCCGTTTCAAATCCTGATACATCTTGGTACTACCAGGATGAATAGAATAATCCGAGTCATGGGCCTCCTTCAATATAGTCTCTCGAAGGCTTTTAATATCAGGGACACACATCCTATTCTTGAACCATACAGTGCCCTGCTCATCTTCCGTGAACTCCGGAACTCGACCTTCAGTAATCAGATCCTTAATCTCTTTTATTTTAGCATCACCAATTTGTCCTTTGCGGATCTCTTGCTCCAAAGTAGGTTCCACATCAATAGTAACTCCCTCAGTATGAGCAACTATCCCCAAGTTAAGTCTCCTGAAATCCTCAACAATCTCATCGGGTAGCTGGGCAACAACAGCTGAATGAACATGCTCCTTGCGACTCAAGGCATCTGCAACCAAATTTGCCTTACCCGGGTGATAGTGAATCTCCAAATCATAATCCTTAATAAGCTCCAACCAACGACGTTGCCTAAGGTTGAGATCCTTCTGAGTGAATATATACTTCAGACTCTTATGATCCGTATACACTTGACACTTGGTCCCCATGATATAATGTCTCCAAATCTTAAGTGCATGCACAACGGCTGCTAATTCCAAGTCATGAGTGGGGTAGTTCAATTCATGTCTCCGCAACTGACGAGAAGCATAAGCAATCACATGTCCTTCTTGCATGAGCACACATCCTAAGCCTTGGCCACACGCATCGCAATAGATGTCAAATCCTTTTTGTAAGTCTGGCATAACCAATACTGGTGGCGACATCAACCTCTTTTTCATTAGATCAAAGCTGTCTTGACACTTCTCGTCCCACTTAAACTCTCTTCCTTTCTCCAAAAGTGAAGTCATAGGCTTAGCAATCTTAGAAAATCCTTCAATAAATCTCCGATAATAGCCTGCTAATCCCAAGAAACTCTGAATCTCAGTAACTGTAGTGGGTACTCTCCACTCCATTATCTCCTTAACCTTAGCAGGATCCACTGCTATTCCTCCATTAGAAATAATATGACCAAGAAATGGCACTTCGCCAATCCAAAACTCGCACTTGCTGAACTTGGCATAGAGTTGATTATCTCGTAGCTTCTGTAGCACCAACCTCAGATGTTCCTCGTGATCACTATCACTCTGAGAATAGATAAGAATATCGTCGATGAATACCACGACGAATCTGTCCAAATACTCCATAAACACCTTGTTCATTAAGTTCATAAAATAAGCTGGTGCATTGGTTAATCCAAACGACATAACAGTAAACTCATATAATCCATATCTAGTCGAGAAAGCCGTCTTGGGAACATCCGATGGTCTAATCCTCATCTGATGGTAACCGGATCGGAGATCAATCTTCGAAAATACTCTAGCACCTCGCATTTGATCAAACAAATCTTCAATACGGGGCAACGGATACTTGTTCTTCACTGTAACATCATTAAGAGATCTATAATCCACACACATCCGCTGCGATCCATCCTTCTTCTGTACAAACAAAACCGGTGCTCCCCATGGTGAGGAACTCGGACGAATGTACCCAGCTTCTTGTAACTCCGTTAACTGCTTCTTAAGTTCCTTCAACTCCTCTACGAACATCCTATATGGCCGTTTAGAAATAGGGGCGGTTCCAGGTAAGAGATCAATAACAAACTCAACTTCTCTATTAGGTGGCATCCCTGGTAACTCCTCTGGAAAGACATCCGGAAAATCTCTAACCACCCGGATGTTGTCACCAACAAACTCCTCAGGCATAAAGAACATTGCACGCATAGATGAGGAGGTTACTGCAATGTTAACTTGAAACCTTTCTCCTTTAGTAGTAGTGAGTTCTACGGTACCTCTACCACATGCTATAACGGCCTTTGCCTTTCTTAGCCATGACATACCAAGGATCAAATCTATACTGCTTGACTCCAATATTATAGCAGTAGCTCCAAATTCTCTACCCATAATGGTTAATGTCAATCTACGTGTCATTTGATTCGCCTCAACAGGCCCTTTAGGTGTAATTACTATCAGGGGTTTTCTCATATTTAGCAGTGGTATTTCATTTGTGTTGGCATATCTAGCAGACATGAATGAATGTGTAGCACCAGAATCAAATAATATGGTTGCAGGAATTGCATTAACATAAAACATACCAATTACGAGGTCCCCTCCGTCCGGAGTAGCATCGACGCTGACTTGATTAACCTTGGCAATAGAATATCCCTTGCCAGTTCCTGGAGTTTGCTGCCTGTTCTGAGCTGGAGTAGTAGCAATCCTCTGTGGGCAGACATTTGCATAATGACCAATCTTCCCACACTTGAAACATTGAGTGCCCGGACTCTGTCCTGAAAACTTCGTCGGGGTGCCAGTAGGGGTAGCCTGTCGAGGAGGTGGAGTCCTCAGTGGTGATTGCGGAACTGGGCGTGGTCCTCCGGGTCGAGTCGGTGTACCCTGAGGTGAACTGTAGCGAGGACGAACACTGCTGCTTCCTTGTCCTTGAGATATGGCCTTTCTCTTCAAATCTCCCAGTTGAACACGCTTGTGTTCAATAGCCAGTGCCTTATCAAGCAGCCTCTGAAATGATGGAAACGTGTGTGCCACTAGAGCATACTGCAGTGGTCCATTAAGTCCTTCAATAAAATGCTCCTGCTTCCTCTCGTCTTCAGCAACTTCTTCAGGGGCATATCTGGATAACTGAATAAACTTGTCGTGGTACTCGCTGACTGACATACTTCCTTGCTTCAGCGACAGAAATTCCTTCTTCTTGATCTTTATCATCCCAGCTGGAATATGGTAGTTCCTGAACTGCGTACTGAACTCTGCCCAGGTAATAGTATCAGCAGCATCGTGGGCAGCAGTATAAGAATCCCACCAGTCAGCAGCAGGACAATCAGACGTCCAGAAGCATATAAAACCTTCTCCCGGTCAGTGCATTGTGCAATATTCAACATCTTCTCAATTGCTTTCAGCCAATCATCTGCATCAAGTGGATCTGGCGAACTGGCGAAGGTCGGTGGCTTATGACTCATAAACTCCCGGTGCTTATCACGAGGTGGAACTGGTGGTGGTGGTGGAGGCAGTGGTACTTGTTGCTGCTGTTGCTGTTGTTGCATTTGCTGCTGCAGCTGCTGTTGTTGCGCCCTCCTTTCCTGGCGTATCTCATCTCTCTCCTGGCGCAACTCCTGGCGTATATCTTCTCTTTCTTGACGCATCTCCTGGCGTTCTTGCTGCATCTGGGCACGCATGTCAGCCATAGTGTCTGCCATTTGCTGCATCACCGCCATCTGAGCAGCAACCAGTGGGTCAACTCCGCCTGGTGGAGGATTGGGAGGATTCATCCCTGCAGGTTGTGGCTGGGGTTGTCTATAAATTCTTCGAGTGTGTCGGTTAGGAGGCAAATCAATTCCACCACCCCTCCTGGTATTGACCATCTGAGTTAGATACATATGGTAAGAAGATAATAAACAAGGCAGGTATTTACAAATCAGGTTACTTTGGGGGACTTTTTAGCTAAGCAGATTAACATTTTACATATCCTAGCTAATTCAATACCTTATGGTGGTACATACTAAGATGTCCATAGTTCAACCAATCAAAGAAGCAAATCAGGCATTTAGCATCAGCACAATCAAACAACATTTTTAAATAGAGAAAATAGTTTTAAATTTTGTCTTAGGTTCCCTATCTCTTAGAAAGATCATAGTCATAGGATTCCAAGGTGTGAAATCCATCTTGTCTCAGAGTAGAAAAGGTAAGAGTGATCAGAGTAGAACAGTAGAAGGTGAGACAGGATCAAGATAAGTGTAGAAAGAATCAGAGTAAGGTAAGTATAGAATGAATCAGAAGAAGGTAAGTAGGAAAGGGTTTTGTCCATTTCTATCTAGGTTTCGTCCTACAGTCAACATTTCCTCTGATACCACTTCTATAACACCCGGCTTTAAGGAACAAAGCCAGGTGCATCTCATACATGCGCCAAGAAGACAACATATATAATAACAGAGTGTATAGAGATAAATGTCATAAAACATCAGAGTATTTATTACATAGCGGAAGACTTATTACAAAATGAAATAATAAAGATAAAATGAACTAAGGATCGTCGGCGCCAATGTCGACTGGGAAACGCCACCTAGATCAGATCGAACTCCTCAGTGTTAGGCGGCTCCTCCTGAACCACCTGGTCATCTCCTGTGGGGGGGGGTGTGAGACAGCAAGGGTGAGCTCACACATGATCATAGCTCAACAAGTTGTGGGGAACCAGTGGACACAAACTCACAAAGGTGTGAGTTCATGTGATGTGTAAGGCTAATCAATGATAGGGGTTAAAGCTGAGCATTGCTTTTAAGTAGTTGGTCAAAATTTTATTAGCAATTACTAAGTGTAAGTAAATACCAAACCATAAGTAAAGTAATAGAACAAAATTAATAACAAACCCATGCAATGCAAATGACAAAATTGAATTTAAGTTCCATAATTTAAACATCAGAGAGTCCTGAGCTGCTCATGATCGTGAGCTCGGCTAGTATACCAGTTTTACACTCTGCAGAGGTTGTACCCTTTACCCACAAGTCATGTTACCCATCTGCCAAGGGGTCATGAATCCCATACACCTCTACCTAGGAAGCGCGGCAGGGCAACACTACGAGGCCTTTACAAAGTTCCACTAGCTTCCGAAAACCCGCTACAGTTTATAGGAAGTTCCAATGCAGGGTTCCTGGCTGACTGCCATCCCAGTAAAATCAACCAGGGACCTCCCTACACTGACCACTCCCCTACTGCCCTTGCCCCTTTCGGGTAAGGTAGTCTTCCACTAGCTTTCCTAATTAGTCAGCCAAGGGGTCCCATTCCTCCCTTGTGGTGGCACGTGGTTCTCAAGTTAAGCTCTATGTTCCAATTAACATTAATGATATCAACATGAACATAAACAGAATAACAACAAGAATTGGAACATAGAGGTAATAAATGATTATCCCAAAACCATGTAAAGCAATAGCAAACTACCCAAGTGATTCAGGGGTAAACAAGGTAATGAAATAAACAATCTAGGGTGACCTATTGGGTCCCATCAAAATTAACCTATGCATGGATAAGTGATATTAAAGAACATTATTGGGTAAAAAGTGGTCAAGGGCACAACTTGCCTTCAATGAGCTCCTGCTCAGCTACTTCAACCTGCTGCTCACCAGGATCCTCAGCAACGGGCTCTTCTACTCGCCACAATACAAACAAGCACATGATATAGGGAAAATTAACATTACACCAAGCATGTAAACAAAGTACACAGAGATAATCTACACATTAAAATAAAATCCTAGGAACAGGAATCATAATTTTCTGAGTTATAGATTTCAAGTTATGCATTTTCAAAGGTTTTATGTGTTTAGAATAAGATTAAGTGTGGAATTAAATTTCTTACTATTGTCATGATAAAACAGAGACACTAAGTGCTAGAGAATAAAATTACAAAATTTTAGGAACTGGAATGGATGAATTTGGAGTTAGTATGAATTTTCTATGAATTATTGAAGTTCTAGCAATTATTTTCCTATTAAAAATCTATTTAATAATCATTTTCTCTGGTTTTATAAAGTCCTGGACTGGGCGTAAATTCCTGGAAAACTCAGGGGGTCTGGCGTAAGTTATCCTAGACACAGAGAATAGTAACACATGGACGGCGGGTTGATTCTGCGAAAACAGGGGGTCTCTTTAGAAAAAAATGCCCCGCGAAGGGGTATCGGGCCGTTCTGGCCGTTGGATCACACACGGATGGCTCGGATTAGATCCACCCCACCGCGAACCGGTACACATCCTGAGCCGCAGGATCCACGATCAACGGCTCAGATTTTAAAATGCGTGGGATCACTCAGGTTCGTCCGATCTAGATGGATGGTCCGGATCCAATCCACCGAAACGTTATCTCGCGCTCTAATCCCAACCGTCCATGCCCCGATCGACGGCCACGGAAGCATCGTCACCAATACAACCCGCGCCGCCCAACTTGCCTCTGCGCACGGCGGAGGAGCCGCCGGAGTCCATGAATCCGGCCAACCCGAGCCCCATTTTCCAATTCCTTCGCTCCTCGCCCAATTGACAACGTTATAAACTCGCTTCCCCTATCAATTTATACCATCATCGAGCACAGGGCTCGGCCCACGCCGAAGCACTTTCTCACGACGGCGCTGACCTCGCCAGGGGCGATTCACCGCCGAGCCACGATTCCACGCGCAATTTCGACTACCCGAGGAGTAACTGAGGTCAATTCGAATGCGATGGAAAGTTTTCTCACCGAGATTATGGCGGCGAGCACAGGTGGTCCCGCCAATGGCGGATCCGCCGCACCGAACGAGCTCCGACGTGGAATTCCGCCGGTGTGAGACCGTCCCGAGCGCGGGTGAGTCTTGGACACGCACCCCCGGTCAGTTGTCGATGCACCGAGTGCCCTCCCCGGGGTCACCCCGACGGCCAGACGAAGATGGCGAGCGGCGGTGGTTCTGGGTTGCACGGCGGGTGTACTGGCTACGGATGCGCCGGTCCTAGCTTGCAAGAGCCATGGCGGCCGCGCAGGGCGTGCTTTAAACCGGGTCGAACCACCTCCCCGCTTCTCCTGTGAGCCGCCCAGCCGAGCTGTGCGGGGTTAGTTGGTCAACCGCCACGCCGAGATCCACGGGAAGAAGACGCCCCGACAGGTGGGTCCCATCTGTAAACGGCACGGGCGGCGCTTGTTTCTGACGGCCAGGCCCCACTGGTCAGTGATGAATCGCGCGCACGAGAGACTGTCAGCCGGGCCCCATCTGCCAGAACGGTGCGCGCAGTGGAAATGTTCTTGGGCCTGCGCGGGTGGAGAGGAAACCCGGGAATGGGCCGAATTGGGAGTCTGCCGGCCCAGGTAAGGCTTTATCCTTTTCCCTTTTATTTTCTGTTTTCTTTTCTTTTACTTTTGAATCTAAGTTTTGAATTTCAAATTTGTGATGAACTTGTACTCAAATTTTTCTGAGTATATGATTTGGATAAAGCATTGTGGAACCAATTTATCTATTTATAAGTTTTATTTCTTTATTTTACATAGCATTTTTCTTTCTTTCTTTCCAAATTTTAGCATTTCTTTTAGGATTTAATTTCTCATTTGGATATTTAATATTTTTCTTGTCACAAAATGCACACAAAAATAAAATATCCAGCATGATGCAACAATTTAGTAGCATATCTTTTTATTAATTGTTCTTGGACATGGTGTTCTCATATGATGATGCATCAAGATCAAACTCACATAAAGAGAAAATGTTTCTCTATTGATATTATTCCTAGCAATTTACAAAGTGGGTGTTACACGGGCACCAATAACCCTGTTCCTACAGGGGTACTATCATCCAACCGACATCAATGAGGCAAAGCGCCTCAAACATCGAAGCCGGGACTTCGCACTAATCGAAGGACAGCTTTACAAGAAGGGGGTCAGTCAACCCATGCTTAAATGTGTCACCGAGACCGATGGCGTCCAAATTCTGCGCGAAGTCCACAGCGGGACTTGCGGCTCTCACGCAGGGCCTAGGGCACTAGCCGCAAAGGTAATCCGTCAAGGTTTCTACTGGCCCGCCATGATTTGCGCCGCAAATCGGGTCACAAGGTCCTGCGAAGCCTGCCAGAAATTTTCTCCACGCTCGGGAAGCCCTTCGCAATTCACGAAGCTAATCGCCCACACATGGCCTCTTCAACGCTGGGGCCTGGACATTGTTGGGCCCCTACCCACGGCCCAGGGGAACCTCAAGTTCACCTTCGTCGCTGTCGAGTATTTTACCAAATGGATCGAGGCGAGGGCTGTATCCACAATAACATCCAAGACTGCCCAGAAATTCTTCTGGCAAAACATCGTTTGCCGCTTCGGAGTCCCGTCCGAACTCACAGTTGACAACGGCAAGCAATTTGACAGCCAAGACTTCAAGGATTTCTGCTTCTCCATTGGCACCAAGCTTGCCTTCGCCTCAGTATACCACCCGCAATCCAACGGAGTTGTGGAACGCGCAAATGGCAAAATTTTCACAGCTGTCAAGAAGATGCTCCTCGACGATAAAAAGGGCAAGTGGGCCGATTTGTTACCTGAAGCGGTCTGGGCATTAAACACGACTAAGTGCAGGGCGACCGGGTTCACCCCTTTCTGCCTTCTATATGGATCGGAGGCCATGACCCCGCAAGAAATAAAACATGGGTCACCATGGACAGTCCCGTCAGCCGTCCCCGACGTGGACGAGCCCACTTCGAAGGACCTCATCGACGGAGACCGCATCTTCGCCCTACAGGCTCTAAACAAATACCAAGCCCAAACAAAAGCATGGCGCAACCACACAGTCATCCCGAGGGAATTCAGCGAAGGAGACCTCGTACTTATCCGGACAGCTCGGACAGAGTCCAGGGGCAAGCTGGAGCCCAAGTGGGAGGGCCCTTTCATCGTCAAGACGAAGGCGTCGCCTAGCGCGTACAGGCTCACAACGCCATCCGGCGAGGACTTAGAGCATTCTTGGAACATTGATAATCTCCACAAATTTTTTGTTTGACTCCTTAGGGCCAGCTTGCCCTTGTAATTCGCAAAACAATTTTATTCTGGCCCGCACTCTTTTCCTCTGGGGGGTGAGGTTTTTAACGAGGCGGAGCCATGTAATATACAAGCGAAAAATCCCCCGCAAAAATCTACGTCGAAAAAATACCGCGTCGACGGTCTTCGACATTCGACCAATACAAAGTCACCGCGAGGGGCAGCGCTAGCTACCCTCACGTGCGACACTCCGCGCAAAAGTCGCCTAAGGGTGCAGCCGGACTAGAACAACAAGTGCGCAAAATCGAAGTCTTCCTCAAAAGACTATCCGAGCAAAAGTCGCCTAAGGGTGCAGTCGGACTAGCATAACAAGTGCACAAAATCGAAGTCTTCCTCAAAAGACTATCCGTGCAAAAGTCGCCTAAGGGTGCAGCCGGACTAGCTTAACAAGCGCGCCAAATCGCAAGCGCATCACATACGTGCAAAAGACTACACCAGGAAACCGTCCGCGCACAGACCAACTACAGGCACAGCCGGACCAACATAATAAATGTGCTAGACCAAGCGCGCAACGCCCCTATGGACATAGTCGGATGCGCGAAGGCGCACAACCTCATCATACAAACTATAGTTACACACGTACAGCGAGGGCATCACACCTTACATTGGTTCAACCTTCGGAATGATTCCCATCTCCCTATAGTTAAATAGCATTATCCTAAGCTCCTCACCCTCAAAAAGACTTCGCAACTCCCCCTCACCTACACTCGCCCCAACCGGCGAGGACAACAATTCCTGCTTGCTAGCCCTGCCGACACGAAGCCGACCGCCATCCACTTCACTCACTCTACGCTTCGCCACCGCCCTTCGCCGCCTACGCCCAGCACTCGGACCAGGCAAAACTTCAGCATCCGCAACACGCGGCGAAGCCTCCGCCGCAGCCACATCCAAGACCGCAAAGTAATCCAAGTCCTCATTCAAAGACTCTTCCGTCCACTCAACCGAACTCTCAGAGTCACCAAAATCAGAAAACTTAGACGTAGACTCATCCGATTCATTCCCAGCGACCACGGTCGAAGCCGCCACAAAATTAGCAGTAGCGGTTGCGTGCGCAGGCCCAAAATCCTGAACCTGCGCAGCAACCAAGGTTCAGTAACATAGACAAAATTCTCTAACTACCCCATACCCACTACGCCACCTGCGAAGACCCAGCCGCCACCATGGGATCCTCCGCTGCCGGCCCCGTCGCCGCCTTCGGGGGATCCTCCGCTACCAGCTCCGTCACCGCCTTCGGGGGATCCTCCGCCCCCGGCACAGCAGCTGGCGATGAGCCACCACCGGACACAGTAGCCGCAGGGGCAGCGAGGGAGCCTTCACCGGTTTCCGGGGGCGGTGCCGAGTCGACCTCAGCCTCGGCCACCACCGGGTTGGCCTCCGCTTCGGGCCGCGCGCTGTTCAGGGGTCCGAAGTCCTCCACGTCCTCGGCACGCGCCGCCTACAAACACAGCACACCGATTCAGCAAGCCCACGTATACCCACATTCAACGACACTAAACAAAAGACAAACTTTACCTGATCCCTCGCCCGGTCGGACCGCTCCCTAACCACCTCCCGACCGTAAGGCCCCCACATCCGGTCGAAGAGGGCCCCCGCGGAGTCCTTCACCACAGGGTCTTCGACCTTAAAAATCTCGCGCTCAAAATCTTCATCAGATCGGTCGAAGACCTCATAGTGACTGCACCCCTCGCGGGAGAGCGCGTTCATCGCCCCTTCGCAGGTGACGAGGGAGGCAAAGGACATAAATCCCTCCACAATGGTCGGGAGCGCCAACAATTCCTCTTACAGCCACTCGAGGAAGCGAAGGCCCGCCTCTTGGTCGGGCACTTCGAAGTCAGCAGTCCGCGCGCCCAGCTCGCGATATGAGTCCACGAGCTGTTTGCGCGTCCGCTCAACTTCCGAGCGCGTAGAGGCCTCGGTCCTCTCCATGCGGGCCTGCAGAGCGTGGAACCGCACCTCCCATTCCTCAGCGCGCTGGCTGGCGAGACTCCCCTCCACCTGCGCCAAATTGGCCTCCGCCTGCGCCGCCTGCGCCTTGGCGATGGCCTGGTTGGCCTCCCTCCTCTCCTCCACCAGCTGGCGCCGGAGGTCCGTCCTCTCGCCCTCCAGGGCGACCACCTTCTCCGCCAGCTTGCGACACTTGCTATCCGTAGCCGACTTTTCCCGGACGGCGTCAGCATGCTACGCCCGAAGTCTCTCGACTTCGGCAGACACATCTGCAGTAAGGGCCCCCGACGCCACGCGGTCGGCGAAGTCGGCCGGCTAACAGACACACAAAAGACCACAATCCCCATGAAAGCAGTAAACACCGAAGTCCAGCTCCACTTACTTGACTCAGCCGCTGCGACGCCTCACTCAGCTGGCGGGACACAGTACCCGCTTCGTCCTTGACGGCAGCGACCGCCGAAATCTCACCGCCAGCGCTGAGAGCGCTACCCTTCACCCCAGGCACCGCGGCAGACACCGTGGTCGCCACCGCAGGCGGAACAACATCAAGTTGCCCCTCGCCCGATCCTGCAACGCATCACCAGTTAAAAAAAACTTACCAACGAGGTAGTCATCCACACTAATATTTGTGCCGAAGTCGGCAACACGTTTCCCCAGCGAAGGCAATTCCTGGACCTTCGTAGCCCCATCCGGGGCAGACTTGGTTCCGCCGGCGCCGGCCGCCTTCACGCTCTCCGGCACCTTGCTGGACCCAGGGGCGGCCGACTTTGCCGCCAGCGTCGGCTGGTTACCGCCGGGGATGGTAGCCTTCGCAGTCCCCCGCGCCCTCTTCGCCCTAGCTTCGGGGAGCCTGATGACCGCCCGACGCTTCTGTGCAGCTTCCTGGCGATCCTTGTTCATCACTGCCGACACAACAACAGCAATATTCCGTCCGTAAGGAAACACTCCCAAGTCACGAGCCATGCGAGACGTAAAGAAGTCTTCGCCGGCCGCGCGGGGGATAGGAACGTTCTTAGGCCATCGACCCCCGGTAACCTCCAGCATCCGCGCCAAAGACTCCCGGAGCTCGGGCGAAGACATCCTTCCCCCGGGGGCCGCGCATGTACGTCCCCAACAACTCCATAGCAAAACTATCGGAGACCCCCAGTTCCCCCATCGCAGTACCTAGCTTCCTCTTCTTAGTGGATGGGGCGGCCTCCGGCGCGGGGTCGTCTTTAGTCTCAGCCACCGGTTTTTTCCCGTGGCGGTCGACAACGTCTTGCCCGGGATAACCGCCATACGGCAAACAATTCAAATCGAAGACCCTAATCAGGCGGTCGTTGGATCCACGTATATCCCAACTCCGCTGGGCCTCCGTCTTTGGCACGTAGCGACCAACAATTCGCACCACCCCATCCTCCGCCTCACGCACGAATGCGGCAGGATCTCGGCCATGCAAATCTAGTGCGAAGGCAGGACTCCGCACCAGCATCCCGCCGCAGGAAGGCATCTGGCGAGGGCATACTTCGCCCAGCGCCCAGCCACGTGCCAAGGGCCATACCCCATACCCCACAAACTCCTCAACCAGATCGCGTCCGCTACTCATGCGGGCCGCGCACCGAAGGGTCCCTTCGTCTTCATCCTCCTCCGCTACCTCAAACTGCGGGTACGCTGAGTAATAATGCGAACACATGACGGCCACGGGGAGCCCTGGATGGTCTTCGACTGTGCCTTCGACAACGTAGAACCAAAATTCCCACCAGTTGCCCCATTTATTGCGGGCGCAGGGAACCAACTCAACGACTTCCATCGAAGTATTGCCGGTCTTCGGCGTAAATGTGCAAGATCCAAATTGAGCAATCTTATTTCTGATTTTCCTTTTCTGCCAATGTAGACAATAATACTTCGCGAAGACTTCGACTGAGGGCTGCCCACCGTACGAAGTCGTTGCCCATACATATTTTGCCACGGCCACCACGACATTCGGCGTCAGTTGATGGACCTGGACGTCCAATCTACGCAGAACTTCTCCCACAAATCGATGCGCGGGCAGACGAAGGCCAGCAGCGAAAAAAGCCTCGAAGACGACCAACTCGCCTTCCGGCTCAGGGACCTCCTCTGCCCCTGGGACACGTGCCACTCCGCTGCCAAAATACCCAAGCTGTTGCATGTCTTGCACACGGACCGAGGACATCCGCGACACGCCGAATTCCACTGTGTCGCCGGTGCGCAACTCCTCCGCCGCCACATTGCTCAGCGTCTCCTCGAACGACGCGCCGGCCGGCGGTGTATCGGCAGCAGAAGAGGAAGAGGACGGCATGGCTACGTACCGTCGGTGGTGGCGGGCGGTCTGCTTCACACGGGCCAGATCTCCGACGGGCAAGAGCAAGGAGGGCAGACGAGGAGCGAGCGGTTTGAGAAGGAAGTTAGGGTTTTCGCGGAGCGCGGAAAGATAAAGTTCAAAACGCGCCGCCCCCAGCCCCCTTTTATACACAGGGCGCGGCGCTTCGGGAAACCCGCAATCCAATAGTATGGCGTCAATCAACGGTCATGTCAAAAACCCCCGCGGAACCACTTCGAGCGAGGGCAGCGTCTCCACCATCTGGCGACGTCTTCGGCACCAGATGACTTAGTCGAACTGGTCCCTCGGAGGGCAAATGTTGGGGTGAAGGCGAAGACGCCACCCTTCGCTCGATGCCTTCGCCAGCCTCGCTGCACCAACGGAGACAAGACGACTAGCAGACTTACCCTTCGTCCCACGTGTCGCCGGACGAAGGCCTGTGACGAGGTTACGGGCCTCGTTCAGCATGGAGGCCCACGTGTGATCCGGCCCATTGTAACAGGCCCTGCGTGGCCGCTGCGCATTACGGGCCTAATTTGTAAAGGTCTCCCTGTAATTACAGTCTATAACCCTGCTTTATGGGAATATTCCGGGGATAACCTAGGCACCTGAGGGCACATGCGTCCTTAACTCAGGATGCTGGGCACTCAGATACCTATAAATACCCCCGCACTGTGCCCTTGAGAGGCTAGATTAACAGAGCTTTTGCCATCTCGAATTGAAACCTTGTTTACGTTGCTTTCACTCCCCCGTTGGATCAACTTGTTCCGGAGAGCCAGTCCCAACACCCGACCATTCGCCGGACCTGTACCATCGCCTGTACGCCGTGCCACCGCTTTTTCTCTCCTCGGCTACTGTTCCGGCAAGGAAGGAGCGCGGGTTAAAGAGGGGAAAACGCCTGGGGGTTATGTGCTAAGTCAGTGACTCATGTGAATAGTTCCCCAGGGGCACAGTTTAAACGATTCGGTTAAGAAAAATTCTAGGGACCCCGATGCAAAGTTGTTTTCCTTTAAACTTTTAGATTTATTCTTTTCAATTGAGCAGTGGACTTGAAAAATTCATAACTTGAGTTATATTCAACCAAATTTGGTCAAACAAATTTTGTTAGAACCTACATATTATGAATTATCTAGCAAAAATAATAGACACCATGGTTCCTGTAATACTTTTTAGGGTTTTGATTTAAATAAGCAAACTGCCCAAAACTTAATAACAAGAGGAAAAATAGAAAGACTTTTGGACTAGGGCTGAGAAAAATTGGAGATATACTTAACTAGTAGTTACATTGTTTAAAAATATTAAACTCCCCAGTATACTAGATTAAGGAAAGTTTATTCACTAAAACTTGTATTTTCCCAAACCTTAAGAAAATGAAAAAGGGGATTAAAAATGGGAACCAGAGAGCAACCATATTTTTCCTAACCTGCCTAAGTGATGTAGTTCATAAGAAAAATTTGCTAAGCCCTAATCTAGTGCAAAGAAAATGCACCACAATTTATTTAATGAAGGCAGAGAGAACTTTGAAAAGTCATATAAAAATATTCCTAAGGAGAATACACCCCAACCTTAGGAATGACTACTCTTATGCTAATAAGAATCTAGGAAAATACAAGTTCTGTTGTTTGACATTTTTCAAATAGCAAGTTAGTTATAAGTGTCTTTTTGGCACTAAACTTTATAAAATCACAACTAAATAACCACTAGATCACCCCCAGTGATTTTTGGCACAGAATCATGTTATTACACATAGGTACCAGCAAAAATAACTCTTAGTACAGAACCCCCACCTAGATAAGAGTTGTAGTGCAAAGTGACCCTCGGCCCTAATTTTTGTTATTTTTGTCTAGGATTTATCCCAATTGTTTTTGACCTCAAATTTATAGGATAGACTACAGTGACCAATTTTAACCCACGGTAATTTTTATAGAAGTTTTCGAAAATTTTAAATCGCCATGGTAGTTCAAACCCACCTTAAAAGCATAAATAGAGAATAGAAAGGGAAATTGGTGAAAGGAAATAATGTTACACTCACCACTACAAAAATACCTCCCTATGTACCCACTAAAACTTTAAGGGATGATCAAAATCTAAATCCACTCAAAACCTAGACTGGTAAGTATAAACCACTAAGAACTTTGTACGACAAAGAAACCCTAGTTTACCAACTACCTTAGTATTACTTCACCATGCATCATAGTTACTAAATTTGCATATCATTAACATACATGTATCTTATTCATTGCACTTGATAGATTGTAACCTCGCTGACGGAGAGTACGTGCTCATTTCGGAGCAAGGAGTTGCTTAGGAGGGAGTCCAGGAGCCAGCACCGGAGCCTGTCACCGAGGATCTCCCCGCCCCAGCTCTTGAAGGCAAGCCCCGGTTTTATGTATAACCATTATATATGCTATTTTACTGCACTTAATGTTTGTAGGCTTGTACTATGCACTTAAGTATAGGAGTTGCCTGAAACCCTAGTTGCATGAATTTAGGATTCCTTTTGAGATGGATACTAGTATGCTAGGTCGAGTAGCTGCTTTGCTAATTAGGGATCTCGGTAGAAGTCAAGTGATTTTTCTAGCACTCGAGCAAGGTCAGGAATTGGTTGTATCCATTTTTATATCGGAATGATGATGGTCTGTGGACAACGATCCATAGGCATTGCGTTGTCTATGAGACAAAAAAATTGGAATAAGGATTAATGTGTGGTACCGTGAGTCAAGCGTTTGAACGTACTAAACTCATGCCGAGAAATATGGTAAATTGGTAAGCCTAGTACCTGAGTGAACCTGCCCGTAGATTGCCCTCCTCACTCATCCTGAGACATGGTCTCCCATTCCGGATATGGTGGGTACAAGTGCGGTCACTGCATGGCGGCAGCCGGGGTCAGTGGGGCATTGTATGCCAAGGCGGTGAGCCCCTTTCTGTTGACAGGGAATCGACGGGGACGGTTGATGTGTGTGGGGACAGAGTGCCTCACCACGTCGTGTGTTTAGGTTTACCTTGCAAGGTTAAAACTCGATCCTGTTAGTGGCTTTATCGGACTAGATCCGAGGAACTGACGGGTTATTCCGGTTTAAGTGTGTTGCTACTTTCAAGGCATGACTTGGGCACTTAAGTTGAAATAATTTGGGTGGTTTCGCCACAACTGGTATCGGAGCGATTACCACTTCAGAGAAGTCAATAAATCATAAATACCAACTTTTCAAAAGTAAAACTTGCCTAGAAACCAGTATCGGTTAGATTGTCAGGACGATCAGGATAGAGCTAGGACGTGAAGCCTTAGGACATTAGATGGGTAGCTATGTGGCTAATTAAGTATGTCGCACAAGCTACTATGATATAGGTGGGGAATTTCTATACACCTATACTTGATGTGAGGACGCTTAGGTCGAGCATGCATGCATCATTATCACCATCAACTTAGTAAAAATTTCATTATTAACAGGAAATTACATAAACAATGAGTCACCCGTAGTAAATTATAAATTAATAAGGAAAATCTCAACTTGAACCTAGAAAGGACAAACCCTTTGAAAATTTTCTAGTCTTTTGCACTTAGCACCTCTTATTTCGATTCTTTTTCTTTTTTTCGCTTACACTTACCCTTGCACAGATGACTTCCCATGTACCCACTGATGGAGGGGACACACTTTCCCACAAGGATGGTCTCGCATGAGAGGGTTTTCCCCTTATCTTGTGGGAGGTACTGCAGGGAGCAGGGTACACTACACCTCCCCAGTACACGGTGCACCTGTTCGAGGAATACCGTGTACATCGTTGTAGGGTGAGGATGATTCTGGAGCCTCATCCCCTGCAGCCAGGGTGGTGCTCACTGGACTCTAAATCCTTCGGTTTCCAGGCCGAGGACACTACAGAGGCCACAACCATGCACGTGCTGACGACTTTCTGTGGATTTCACCCCCTGGAAATGTCAACCCACCCATTGGCTTGTTCCCCGCTGAGAAGGAGGATGACCCGATGTGGAAGGATCGGGTTAATCACGCCAAGGACGTGTGGTCACTCTACCCTAGACATACCGCTCACTTGACGGTTCAGTGCATGAGTGCCCTATATCGTTTGCAGGCCTTACGGGGCAAGGCGATGTCCCAGCTTATGGCCTCGTGGAGTCGACCAAGATCACCCTCGATAACAGGGAGGACCTTGTCGTAGACTTGTCTACTGAGCTAGTGGAGAAGGATCTCCAAGTTGAACAAATGGATAACCACATCCGCGAGCTCTAGGAGCAAGTGGAAGCCCGGGATAACACCATCGAGGTTCTGGAAGACCAGCTCCAAACCACCCAGCAGCAGCTCGAGGAGGCAAACTAGCACATGGACCTGTACCATCAGGAGATAGAGGCCATGGAGGGAGACGGGGCCGAGAGGATGTAGACATTGAGGGAGAGGAGGAGCCGGAGCCCGCTTCTAGCCTGGACAATGCGAGCTCAGCTCACTCTGGAGGACCACCTTCCCCCGAGTCTAGCGTTGCCTCTTTTGCGCATTGAGTTTTAGGGTTAGGGTAGAAGTGTTTTGAAGTAGCACTCCTCAAAATGGCTTAGCTTTTGCACTTTGGATGTACTAGGCTAGAGAGTTGAGTCCTTCAAACCTGATGTAACCCCTAGAAACTTCTTTTGGGAAAAATGAAAGATGAATGGTTTTAATTTTTAAGAATATGAATCGAATTTTATACTGTTGGTACCAGTCATGAAAAGCGAGGAAGAGCACGTTGTGAAAACCCCTGCAAATCTCGCTACTTATTTATTTCATCACATTGCGTAACCACGGATTTTGAATATAACGACAGAAACTTCTAAATTTCAAATAGCAGGAAGAGCGCGCCGTGGATAGAATGAGCACATTCCTCCACCACCGCCGCAACCTCCCACCATGCAGGAGCTAATGGCTCAGTAGAATGAGATTCTACGACAGCTCACGCAGCGTCAGCCACCACCTCAGCACTATGGGGGTGGTGATCACCACCAGCGTGCCCCGGCAGCAGCAACCTACCAGGACTTCCTCAGCATTCAGCCACCGTTGTTCACCAGGGTGGAAAGATGTACTTGATGCTGACGTCTGGCTCAGGGTGGTGGAATCAAAGTTCCCACTGCTTAATGGAGAGTGCTCAAATGCAGCTAATGTCCGTTTCACCGCCCAACAGCTTCGTGGACCCGCTAGGACATGGTGGGACCATTTCCTAGCCATGCAGCCGGCCGACCACGTAGTTGCATGGGAAGAGTTCAAGGCAACATTTAGAGGGCATCACATACCAGTAGGCATCATGGACCGCAATCTCAACGAGTTTCTGGCACTCACCCAGGGGAGTCGTACCATGCTGCAGTACGCCCAAGCCTTCAACGACCTATGTCAGTATGCAGGCTACCATGCTGACACTGATGAGAAGAAGAGAGACATGTTCAGGAGGGGCCTCAACACCAAGCTCTGTGACCATCTCAACACGGTCAGGGCCAACAGCTACAACGAGTTGGTCAACTTGGCCATCTCGCAGGAGGATTGCATCATGGCTCACAGGGCAGAGAAAAAGAGGAAGGAACCCATGGCAGGACCATCCACACAGCCTCAGCGCTTCAGGATCGTGTCCAACACTCAGAGCAGGGGACCTCAGCATCAGTAGGGGCGATGGGTGATCCAGCCACACCAGCAGCAACAGGCACCCAACAGCTCTCAGGCCCTAGCTCAGAGGAACAACAATCAGCAGCAACAGCAACATCAGCAGTACCGCCAGGGCAATGACAACAGATGTTTCACCTGTGGCAGCACTGGACACTAAGCCAAGAATTGTCCCAGAAACCAGCAGAGGCAGGGGCAGAATGCAAATCAGAACCAGGGCGAGAGGCAGAAGGTGCAAGTAAGGCAGGGCAGACTGAACTTCACCACATTGGCTGACATTCCGGAGGGAGGACCCATCATGACCGGTATCTTTTCCGTTTGAATTATCCTGCAGTCATCCTTTTCGATTCTGGTGCATCACACAGTTTCATCAGCACAAAATTTAGTACCAAATGTCAACTACCTTTTCATCACACAAGTGGGGCCATTATGATTTCTACACTAGGAGGCAAGGTTGCCACCTATCAACTCACCCGGCACGTGCCAATAATATTGGGTAGTAGCATATTTAGAACCACCCTCCTTATCATGGGATTGGAGAGTGTGGACATCATCTTTGGGACTGAATGGTAAACATGGCACCATGCTTTAATTGATGTCGCAACAAGAGCCATTGAAATACACTCACCAATTTGTGGAGAACTCACTCTGTACCTACGCAACTAGGGTTGTACCCATTCTTGTGCCCTCACCATGGTAGATTCACCCGTGGAAAAGATTCCAGTAGTCTTTGAGTACCCTGATGTCTTCCCAGACGAATTGCCGAGAATGCCACCCGACAGGGATATAGAGTTTGCCATAGAATTGCAACCGTGAACTTCACCTATTTCTAAAAGACCATATAGAATGCCTCCAGCAGAGTAGGCAGAATTGAAGAAACAGTTGCAAGAGTTGCTGGACAAAGGGTTCATCCGCCCAAGTTCTTCACCTTGGGGATGTCTGGCCTTGTTCGTAAAGAAGAAGGATGAGAGATTGAGATTATGTGTTGATTACCGCCCTCTCAATGCGGTAACTATCAAAAACAAGTATCCTTTACCCCGCATTGATGTTTTGTTTAATCAATTGGTTGGAGCCAAGTAGGGATGGCAATTTAATCCGTGGATTAAGATATCCATTGGATATGCGACCCGATGGATCAGGATATGGATATATTTTTTGAACCGCGGTTTAGAATCGTATCCGATCTGAGGTAAAGTGGGCATGGATTTGGATATTAAACCTCACTCGCAGGTTATATGTTGGATATCCGAAATTAACCGTTATTGCTGGCCCACACATGGACACCAATTAACAAACCGCCAGCCCACTAATTAGCCCAGGCGCCAGCCCACTAAGGCACCAATCACCCACACGCCCAAACCTTAATCCCCTGCCGTTGTAACACCCCAGGTGTTACCCAAGGCCCTGGCTCAATACATGCACTTATGGCCTATTATCACATGTGTTTAAGTGGGGGAGAAGGGGCACCAAAACTTTAGAACCATGGATTAATTAAGGAATGATCTTGACAAAAGAAATACCCAAGATTTTCATGCATCTTCACCTTGGAAAAAGATGCTCACACCCTAGACCCCCTCTTAGGCCATTGGACCTCCAAGCATGGGATTAGTGGGAAAGCTATGCAAATGACCATTTCATAACTTAAACCCTTAACCAAAGTTGAAGTACATTTATATATCTACAAGAAATAGTAAGGAAGGTATTCCAAAAGGGCCACACAAAATTCTCAAATTCAGCCCCCAAGTGAAGAGCACTCAAGAGCAACCAAATTTTCTCTAAGTTAAAAATCAGCCCTCTTCCAAAGATCAGAGATGTTCACTTAGTTGCTGGCGCCAAATCCATATGGTCCAATTGACAAAAGGGAGCCAAATTACCCAAGGCACACCTCTAAAAAATTTGAAACCAATCCAGAACCGTTTGACACGGTTTGGCACCAAATATGTCGCGGGTTGAACAGTGCCGACACTACTGACTTGGCACCACCATATCTCCCAAACCAGACCCAATCTTCCCTTGGAACTCACATGAACTAGGTAGCCCTAGGTGCGGAGAAGAGATCTCACATAAGTCTTATGGCGAGATTCGCACGTTTGGCTGCTCAGCAAGGGCTAGAACTCGGGCAGAAAGAAATGGCCACGTGTTCGACGCGCCCTGGCAACGCCAGAGCACGCCCCGGCACTCGACCCCGCGCGCGCCGCGCCGCGCCTCGGCAGACCCCGTGCCAACGCCCGTGCCCACGCCTATAAAGCCAACCCCGGCCTTGACCGTATGCCCCCGCTCGCTCTCAACCCCGCCCGAGCGCAAGTTCACCGGCGATCGCTCTGCGCACGGCATTGCTAGCGGTCGACCGAGCCCCGACAACCGTGGACCGGCCACTCTAGCCATCCTCCACCCCAACCAATCCCTCGGCTAGCCTCCCCGGAACTCAGTGAAGCTTCCCGAGCCCTTGGACCGAGCACCACCTCAACGGATGTGCCGGATTGACGTCGCCGGACTTCGCCCGACCGTCGGCGCGCGTAGACCAAGCTACACGGTGAGCCGCTCTTCGATTCCGTGCGCATACAGCACTAGTGACCTCCCGTGAAGCTCCCCGTGCGGTTTAATTGAACTCTACCACCGTGAGCAGGCTGGAGCATACGCCACCGACGAGCCCGACAGCCTGCGCACGTGGCCCGACCGATTCCGGCCATTACCATCGACGAGCCGCACCTCGACGTGACCGCCAGCACTTCCCGGAGCTAACCCTGCCCCTCACTAGACCTTCCTCACCGCTGATAAGCCGCGCCACCCTATTTAATCCCCGCGGTTACTGTTTAAAGGGGGAAGGAGCTCGGGGAAAAAGAAGAAGAAGCCGAGGGGGTTTTTGAACAATCAGTGACTCAGGTAAATAGTCCTGCAGGGGCATAATTTAAAGACTTGGTTTAAGAAAAGCCCAGGGGTCTCGGTGTAAACTGGTTTTTCATAAAACCTTTAAACATTATTCATTTAAATGTAGACAGAGCTTGTAAAATTCATAACTTCAGTTTTATCCAACTAAATCTGGTCAAACTAATTTTGCTAGGCTCTAAATAATATGGACTGCTTAGGAAAAATACCAAACACCCTAAGTATTGCAAGAAATTTTAAAGTTTAGATTTAAATAGTAAACTGGACAAAAGCTAAATAAAGAAGGGAAAAATAGCTACATTTTTAGACTGGGGTTAAGAAAAATCAGAGAGGTACTAAACCACTACCTAGCCTGTTTAAAAATAGTAAACCCCTCAGTACACCAGATTAGGGAAGGGTTTACCATTTAAATTTACATTGGTTCAAAACTAAGGAAAATAGAAAAGGGAGTTTAAAATAAGAACCAGGGGCAACCACATTTTTGCTAGCTTACTTTATTAACATAGTTCACTGGAAAATTTTGTTAAGCCCTCTGTTAGTACAAAAGAAATACACCACATTTTATTTCATGAAAATAATGAAAACTTAGAAATATCCTAGAAAAATAATCCTGAGGAGAACCCACCCCAATCCTTGAGATAACTAATAATATGCTGATATAAATGTAGGAAAAATATGAGTTCTGTTGTTTGACATTTTTCAAATAACAAGTTAGTTATAAGTACTGTTGGGAACTTGTTCTCAAATGCTATGAATTAAGAACAAGGCAACACAAAATGTTAAATGTTAATTTCCTTCGTCCTTCGAAGCATTATTTCCCTTAGGATATAATGATCTTCAGACGAAGGTTATGAAGGACGTACCTTCATAAATATAACATGTATAGACAGAGGATGAAGCTTATGAAACATATGAAAACAACATAAACAATTATATAATATCATAATATAAACATCTATTATTAAATAATCATGAGTACATGGAAGCAATATCAAATTACATTTGTACCTTGAGGTTGACAGAGGGCAAAGGTAAAAGTGAGATGCGAAAGCGTGAACAGTACGGGGGCACTGTTCACCTATTTATAGGCACAGGGCGCGGCCTATGTGTATTTACATTCATGTCCTCTACAAATGATTACAATCATAATACAGGTTATCATGGGCCGATTGGTCATTTCATCTTTAAGTCGGTGCATCTAGAGATACGCTACGAAGCTCCCTGATTGGAAGCTTCGGCATTGTTCCTGTTCTGGCCTTCCGAAGGTGTTTCTTCTCATAGGACCTTCGGCGACGAAGCAGACCCCCAACAGTAGCCCCTTCACGGTGCCAGATCGTTTTTCGTAACGAGCTCGACCCGTGAAAAATTCTTTTATGCTTTGGAATGCTGAATGTCCGAAAAAACACCTTCCCTGAGCTCGTTGTCGAGAAACGATTTAAATATTCCGAGTGCGAGGTGGTCCCACCATAGGACGGGTACACATGATCTGGTGATTCTCCTTCTTGCGCCCTGTGGTCCACCATTCAGTGAATGCGAGCGACTGTTCGGCGGGTGCAGGTGGCTTGACGATTCACCTTCCCACCTGCAACACTATATAAACAGACGGGTAGGTGTGAAGTTACCACAACATTCATTACTATCGTACTGTTGTGCTGCTGAAAAATTTGACCATAGCCGAAGCTTATTCTTCGTATTCTCAATTAGAGCATCGTCTTGTTTTTTTAGCTTCGTCATAAGTGGGAGCTTCGGCAAAATCAAAAAGTAATCAACTTCGTCAAAACCGCAAGGAATTTAGCATCAAATGGCCAGGGTGCGTTCAACTGCTAGAGTCACACGAGACGGGGAGGAGGCCGAAGCTACCGAGACTGCCCCAATCTCTGAAGTAATGAGACAATCATGCCTGGTTGTGCCAGAGGGTGCTTCTGACAAAGGTGCACCTGTTGCCAAAACCGAGCAGACTGACATTGAAGAAGGTGTGGCAGATGAAGAAGAGATAGATTATTCCGTCATGCCATCTAAACCCAGCCACCTGGAATTTAGAAAGTCTACTGTCACCGAGGTCGATATGCCCATGATGACAAAGCTAGGCTACTTCGAGGAAGCCGAGAAGAAGCTGATTCGTTTTGGCGGAGAAGAAATCACTCCGAAGCCAGAAAATGATGAGGTGGTAGTTTTCAGAAGTTTCTTTAAAGCAGGACTGAGGTTTCCTCTGCATGGAATGATTACGGATGTTTTGGAAAATTTCAAAATTTATCTTCATCAGCTGACTCCTAACGCTATCGTTAGGCTCAACGTCTTTATCTAGGCTCTTCGAAGCCAAGGAGTGGAGCCGCTTGCCGGAGCCTTCTGCCGGGTGCACGAACTTCACTATCAGACGAAGACTAGAGAAGATGGACTGCACGAGAATTTCGGCTGCTATAATTTTGCCTACCGCAAAGACATGAAGACACCAGTGGTTAGCTACCGCACCAAATGGCCAACCGGTTGGAAAACTGAATGGTTTTATGTTAAGGTTGATGAGAAAAAGGAGAAGCTAATTCAGAGCCCACTAGAGCTAACCTTCGGGTTAACTAGGCCCCAGTGTCGCATGACGTCGGGGTCATCATGCCCAGATCCTGTGGGCGAATTTAGAGTTGTGTCTGAGCATATCGGTACTAGGGATTTGGTTCAGGAATACTTAGCCAATAGAGTATTTCTGATGTTAAAGGAATGGAGTATGCCGAAGCTTGAAGGAGAGAAGAAAAAGAATGAACTTGTTCGACTGCCCTATCATTTTAAGTTCAAGAAACACTTCAAAGAACCCTACCAAGAATGGTTGGATATGATTGAAGTTATGTGCAATGAAATCTTGGGCAATTATACGAAGAAAGAAGATCAATTGATGACGGCAGCCTTCGGCACCCAACCGAAACGAAGGCTGAACCGAGTAATGGACGCTCTAAAATTTGAATACCCAGACTATGAACGGTTAAACAAAGGTGCTGAACGGCCAAAACGAAAAAGAGTTGTTAGTGTTATGCAAAGACAAGCTGCCATAATGATAAAAGAATATGAAAATTTAGCAAAAAAGAAAAATCCAGCCCTGAGCCGAAGGTGGCCGTTTCGAAGAAAAGAAAAGCTACAACTCCGAAGCCAAAAGCTGATTTAGAAGAAGAAATTCTCTCAACACCTTCTGCCATTGACGCAGAAGAGATTTTAAAGGTAATGACCGAATCTCTACCTAATAAGCTAAGTCCACTGGGACCGGAACTGATGAAGCTTTTACAGAAGAAGAAGGAGCCTTTGGTTGCCGAGAAGCCCGCTGAACCAAAAAAAGCGAAGGATTATTACTGTCATTGAGACTATTGAAGAAACACCACCGTCAGCCTCAGCGCCAAAAACAGCAGCAACCAAAGCTGCTCCTGCCGAAGCTTCTACTTCCGAAGCTGCAGCAGCCGAAGCCACAAATTTGGAAAACACACTTACTAACACTGATGAAATGATTTTGAATTTGGCTGAGGAAGAAACTGCTGCAGCTGCTGAGGAAACCCCGGCTACAGTGCCTGAAAAAGAGAAGGAGCTTGCCGAAGATGCTTCGGAAAAAAGAAATTTCAACTTTCAAAACATAATTGGGCAAGAGTTGTCTAAGGCTGAAAAAGAGGAGCTGAGGGACTATGCTATATCTTGCGGGTACCAGCCAGGGCGCTGCTCTTCGGCGGTATAGACGAAGAGAGCTTAGGTTGCCTTCGAGACCGGACTGGGGCAAAAGTTGTTAGCACTTTATCGAAAAGTGTTGGCTTCCCGAAGCTCGAAGCTGATCTGAGCAGATACCGACGACAGCATATCGCCGGTAGCTTGTTTTATTCTAACTTTAAGGTAAAATTCTTCCCTTAACTTTTTCATTGTTTTGATATGAAGATGTTTTCTGATGAAGGTTATTTTGTCAGAGCCTACTACTAAGCAAAGCCTTGAGGATGAACAAGACCTCGAGGACAAGAAAAACGAAGTTATAATTGAGGGCTTAGAGATAAAGATTAAAGATCATGAAGCTACCCTAGAAAAGAAAGACTTCGTGCTTCAAACGATAGAAGGTTCACTGGAAGAAGCTCAAGCCGAGATCGCCGGATTGAACAGTGAACTTTCCATGAAGTCAAAAAGCTTTGAGCAAGAGAAGAAAGATTTCAAAACAAAACTCGAAGCTAAAGTTGAAAAAAGTTCAAATCTGCAGAAATCACTCAAAGATCTTCAACAAAATGCTTAGGCTTCGGCACCCGGTGCATTCAACGGCTGAAGCAGGTCTTCAACTCAGTTGGAGCCAGTTCCGAAAAGTTTAAACCTTCGGTTGAAGACCTACCGGGCACATTTGATCATATTGAAGGTGAAGTTGATGCTCTCGACGAAGTTATAGCTGGACATGGTGACTTTTGTGCTCTGCTAGCTTCTTGAGGCACAGCTATTGCTTTCATGAAGGCTGGATGTACACATGGAAACATTGTAAACAGACCAAACTTCAGCCTGTCACCAGCAGACTTGGATGACATACCCGGCCTGGCCCGAAGCATCAGAAACAGATTCGTTACTCAAATCTGGGCAAAGGGCGGGCGAAACTTGGCTAGTGACGAAGCTCGAAGCCACCTCAAGCCGGTAATAAACTTGTGCCTGCTGCTTTACCTTCTTCTTGACATTTGCACTTTCCTTATACTGCTTTGATATGTACAGGATGACGAAGCTGAGGAGCAATGAGCCAAAGCTTGGCAGATGATCCGAAGCTTAACGAATGATGATGAAGCCAAAAACCTTGCTGTGAAAAAACTCTAGAAAAACTCTTGCATTATCCTTGTAAAGAATATTGTAATTTAAGAATCGGGTACTATTCTGTAAATTTGTCCATACCTTGTAATATATTTTTACCTTTCCATCCATGTATGAACTGCTTTGATGTGGACGAAACTTGTATTTTTTGAGCCGAAGGCGAAAAACACCTTCCCTTCTTTTCGTACACAACGAATCATAAATCTGCTTCCTTTCCTTTAGCCGAAGCCGTATCCTTAGAACCGAAACAACTGTCTGTATCTGTATGATATGATGATGATGATCCTATGTATGTCTAAATTAATGTTTATGAATGCAATGTATGATGTAATGTGTCGTGCAAATGAATTCCCAAACACACACATACGAAGCCACATCCATAACCTTCATTCCCTTAGGAATGACTGAAGTCTCTTTGCCGCTTATTTTTCGGCTTCACTGCTTATTTTTTGGTGTAAGTTCTGCATCCCCTTAGGAACGTCTTTTGAACTTCTTCGCCTTCTATTTCGGCGGTATTTTTCGCCTTGACTTTTCGCGCTTCGCCTTATATTTTGGTGGTATTTTTCTCGTTGACTTTTCGCGCTTCGCCTTATATTTCGACGGTATTTGGCTCTGCATTCCCTTAGGAACGACTTTTGAGCAGAAAACTTACACTACGCTCCCTTGGGAACGACTTTTTTGTAGCTTCGTCATGCTCTGCATCCCCTTAGGGACGACTTTCGAGCTTCTCCCTGTTTCTTTTCTTTCTCTGGACTCGATGGTGCATGCTCAGATTTTACATTTTACATGGTGTTGGGGGTATGCTTCATAGCTGAATATCCTAAAGAAAGAAACACCTTCGGCAGGTCCTCTCCAAAGCAGCGCCGAAGCTATCGCCTATAAAGCTTCGGCACAGTGACATGTCTCAAGACGAAGGGGTGAACCGACTTAAAGATGAAATGACTTAAAGACCCATGATATTCTGTGTCATTATTGTAGTTCATTGTAAAGGGTATAAATGTAATTATACACAGGCTGCGCCCTGTGCCTATAAATAGGTGAACAATACCCTTGTACTGTTCACGGAATCCTGTAATCACGCATTGGGCATCTGCTTCTGTATTACACTGGTATTTCAGCTTTCCTTCAAGCCGAAGGTACATTTATAATTTGTCATCATTTCTATAATAATAGAATAAAAATGAGATAATAATAATAATAATAATCAATTGCTTATATTATTTCTTCATATTTTATGTAAATCCTTCTTCACTATTCATTGTGCTTATGAAGGTATGTCATTCATAACCTTCGTCCGGAATTCATTATATCCCAAGGGAGGTAATGCATCGAAGGACGAAGGACCATAACATTTAACCATTTCTGTGTTGCCTTGTTCTTGATTCATAGAAGTTAAGAACAAGTCCCCAACATTGGCGCCCACCTCCGGTGAACTCATATCCACTTGCTAAGTTGATGGCTTCGTTCCAAGCTGGAGTTGCTTCGGCTTCGAAGTTTGTGCCCCCGATAACAGGCGGTTCATGCTCAGAGCCAGCTAACAAGAAATAGAAGAAGGAGGCACAGAGAAGGGTACAACATGTAGGGGTACAAGGACCCTTCATCAAGTCAAGATGGTCTCACATCCCAATTACCTTCTCTCAAGAGGATCTTTAGCTCAAGGATTACCCACACAATGATGCTATGGTTATCTCTTGTGTGATCAAAGGATTTCTGGTCCACAACGTTTTGGTTGATACAGGCAGTGCAGCGGACATTATATTTGTTAAAGCCTTCAGACAAATGCAAGATCCCGAAGACAAGATCCATGATGCCACACATCCCCTTTGTGGCTTCGGAGGAAGGAAGATTGTAGCACTCGGCAAGATCACAATGCCAGTAACCTTCGGATTTATCAACAACACAAGGACTGAACAAGTTGTGTTTGATATTGTTGACATGGAATACCCCTACAATGCAATCATTGGTCGTGGTACTCTCAATGCCTTTGAAGCAATTCTTCATCCAGCATATCTTTGCATGAAGATACCTTCGGACCAAGGGCCCATTGCTATTCATGGAAGTCAGGAAGCTGCCAGAAGGGCCAAAGGAAACTGGACAGACTCAAAAGCAATCCATAACATAGATGGAGCTGAAGCTTGTGAGCAATACAAGTACAGAAGAGAGAAAGCTGCTTCGGCCGATCAGTCGAAGCCCATGCTCTTATGCGATGACATAGCAGAGCAGAAGGTGCTATTGGGATCTCAACTGTCCGAAGAATAGGAGAAAACCTTGATAAGGTTTCTGTTTAACAACAAAGATGTTTTTGCATGGTCAGCTAATGATCTTTGCGGAGTCAACAGGGATGTTATTGAACACTCGCTCAATGTTGATCCATCCTTCAGACCCAGAAAGCAGAGGCTTCGGAAGATGTCTGATGACAAGGCCGAAGGTGCTCGGAATGAAGTGAAAAGACTCCTCAGTGCCGGAGTCAACAGAGAAGTAAAATACCCAGAATGGCTAGCCAACACTGTTATGGTAAAAAAGGCCAATGGCAAATGGAGGATGTGTATTGATTTTACTGACCTCAACAAGGCCTGTCTGAAAGATGAGTTTCTATTGCCAAGGATAGATTCCCTAGTTGATGCAGCAGCTTCATCAGAACTTATGAGTCTGTTGGATTGTTATTCAGGCTATCATCAAATTTGGATGAAGAAGGAGGATGAGCCAAAAACCAGCTTCATAACCCCTAGCGGAACATATTGTTACCTTCGGATGCCTGAGGGGCTCAAGAATGCTGGAGGAAGCTTCAGCAGAATGACAGCGAAGGTTCTTCATTCTCAGATAGGCAGAAATGTGCTAACGTATGTCGATGATATCATTGTAAAAAGCACGAAGCAAGAAAATCACATTGCTGATCTGCAGGAGACTTTTGCTAATTTTAGACAGACCGGTCTAAAGCTGAATCCAGAAAAGTGTGTTTTCGGAGTAAAGAAGGGGAAATTCCTTGGTTGCCTAGTTTCAACAAAAGGGATTGAGGCTAATCCAAATAAAATCGATGCTATTCTTCGAATGGAACCACCAAGCACAAAGAAGGGGGCTCAGCGACTGACGGGAAGACTTGCATCTCTGAACCGATTCATATCTAGACCAGCAGAGAGAAATCTACCATTTTTTGAAATACTGAAGTCAGCCGAATTTTTTCAATGGGGACCAGTTCAACAGAAAGCCTTCGACGAGCTGAAGCAGTATTTGATAGACCTAACGACATTAACTCCACCAACGCCAGGGGCTCCTCTGTTGTTATATGTGGCAGCTTCACACTCAGCGGTAAGTGCGGCACTTGTCCAAGAGAAGCTTGAAGGGCAAGTCAAAAAGCAAGCTCCAATATACTTCGTCTCCGAAGTCCTTAGTTTATCAAAGAAAAATTATATAGAATTGGAGAAGGTGCTCTATGCTGTTTTGATGGCTTCCAGGAAGCTTCGGCACTATTTTCAAGCATACAATATAATTGTCCCTTCTTCACAACCATTGAAGGATATTATGAGAAATAGAGAAGCTACTGGAAGGGTTGGAAAATGGGCTACGAAACTCAATGAGTTTTGCATTGATTATGTGCACAGATCTTCGATTCAGTCCCAGGCGTTAGCAGACTTCATTGCTGACTGGACGCTAGGGGCTCAGGAAGAAGAAGTGAGCAAAGATGCCAAAGCTTGGACAGTATTCTGCGATGGTTCTTGGGGAACCTTCGGGGCAGGAGCAGCCGCTGTGTTAGTTGCACCCTCCAAAGTTAAAACTTGCTACGCAGCAAGACTTGATTTTAGCTGCACAAATAACATTGCTGAGTATGAAGCTTTGCTTTTGGGTCTTTGGAAGTTAAAGGCAATGGGAATTAGAAGGGCAGTTCTTAAAACTGATTCCCAGGTTATTTCTGGTCATATTGACAAGAGCTGTAAAGCAAGAGACCCGAAGCTTGAGAAATATTTAGACACGGTCCGAAGGATTGAAGCTTCCTTTGAAGGGTTTTCTGTTAAAAATATTCCTCGAGGAGAAAATGAACATGCTGATTTGCTAGCCAAGTCAGCAGCACAGGGGCCGCCCTTACCTTCGAAAGTATTTTACGAAACAATAAAAGCACCTTCGGTTGAACTTCTTGAGAGAGCAGTCCTCAATATATCTCCTGTTTATACTGAAGACTAGAGAACTGAAATCATCTCTTTCCTTCAGGGTAATTTTCGTTCAGATGACGAAGCTTATAACAAGAGAATAGAGGCAAGAGCTCGACCATATGTTATAAAAGAAGGGGAGCTGTACAAGCATGGAGTCTGTTCTCCACTACTCAAATGTTTATCCAGAGCCGAAGGTATAGAATTGATGAAGGAAATACACGCAGGCCTGTGTGGATCTCACATTGGATCTAGGCCTTTGCTGGGAAAAGTTTTTCGTTAAGGATTTTATTGGCCAAAGGCAGCTTCGGATGCAGCGGAATTAGTCCAAAAGTGCGAAGGCTGTCAGAAATGTGCAAGAGATCAAAAACAACCTTCGTCTTTAACCCAGTTAATACAACCCACTTGGCCATTGCAAAGGTGGGGCCTTGATTTGTTAGGTCCGTTACCACCAGCACAAGGGAACTTAAGATATGTTGTAGTGGCAGTGGAATATTTTTCTAAATGGATCGAGGCAAAGCCTTTAGCCACAATAACTTCGGTTACTATTCAAAAGTTTTTCTGGCAAAATATTGTCTGTCGCTTCGGAGTGCCGAAGGCCATTACTGTGGACAATGGAACGCAGTTTGATTCCGAAGCTTTCAGAGAATTTTGTGAACAAATTGGCACGAAGATTCATTTTGCATCAATTCAGCATCCGGAGTCAAATGGACTTGTTGAAAGGGCTAATGGCATCATAATGACAGGAATAATGAAGTTAATCTTCAATCAGCCCAAGGGAAAGTGGCCAGATGAATTAATCAAAGTGGTGTGGAGCCACAACACAACAATATCAAGATCAACAGGTTTTACACCATTCAAATTGCTGTTTGGTGACGAAGCAATAACCCCAGAAGAAGCTAAAGCGGGATCAATAAGAACAATGGCTTCGGTAGAAGACGAAGCTGATTATTCTGTGGCAAAAGATGCTATAGAAGGGATCAGGCTTCAAGCTGTAGAGAATATCAACAAATATCAAGCTGAAACAATAAAATGGCGTGACAGAAAGGTTCGGCTAAAAAATATTAAGCCAGGACACTTGGTACTTCGGAGAGTCGCCAACCCAGACATAGTAGGCAAGCTACAGCTGAAGTGGGAAGGACCTTTTCTGGTAGTATCTTTGTCAAGACCCGGTTCTTATAGATTGAAGGATATGGACGGCAATGACATTCCTAGATCATGGAACGCGGATGAGCTTCGGCGATATTATGTCTAGTTTGATGTAATTTTTTATATTCTTTTTTATGGCACCGTTTTCCTTTCCAAAGGGGAGAAAGGTTTTTAATGGGGCCATAGCATGTAATTTTTCTTTTTATTTCAGCTCTATAAAAGCAATATCCCCCAAAGATGTAAATGTAAAAGCTGAGAACGCACCATCGAGTGCAAAGAAAAAAGAAAAGAAAACAAGGAGAAGCTCAAAAGTCGTTCCTAAGGGAATGCAGAGCTTACAGCAAAAAGTCAACGCTGATTTCGCCGAAAGTAAAAGGCGAAGAAGCTCCTAAGGGAGGCTTACAGCGAAAAGTCAACGCTGATTCCGCCGAAAGTAAAAGGCGAAGAAGCTCCTAAGGGAGGCTTACAGCGAAAAGTCAACGCTGATTCCGCCGAAGTAAAAGGCGAAGAAGCTCCTAAGGGAGGCTTACAGCGAAAAGTCAGCGCTGATACACCGAAAAATAAACGGTGAAGCCGAAAAATAAGTGGCAAAGAAGATTTGAGTCATTCCCAAGGGAATGAAGGGTTGGATTATGGCTTCGAATATGTATTTGGACATTCATTTGCACGATACATTACATCATGACATTTGCATTCATAAACATTCACTTAGACATACATAGGATCATCATCAGCATAACATACAAACTTGCTTCGGTTCTGAAAGGAAGGTAATTTTATGCTTCGCTGTGTACGCAAAGAAGGGAAGGTGTTTTTCGCTTATGGCTCAAAAGTATTAATTTCGTCCACACCAAAGCACTTCATACATGGACGGAAAAGTAAGATTATATTACAAAGTAAAACTCAAGTTACATCATACTTTATACAAGTTTTTACAGGAGTTTTTGAGCTATTTTTACAGAATATTCAAGCTTCGACAGCATCTCCCGAGCTTCGTCCTTTTACTCTGTAGCTTCAGCTTCGGCTTGGTCAATCTGTACGGAAGTATTGTAAGCTAAATTCAAAAATCAAAGGAAAAGGTAAGCATAAGGTATGATTTTGTTACCAGCTTGAGGTGGCTCCGAGCTTCGTCACCAGCTTTGCTCCGACCACCCTTTGTCCATACTAACTTTATAAATCTATTTGCAATACTCCGAGCTAGATTGGGAACATTATCTAGGTCTGCTGGTGACAGGCTGAAGTTGGGTCTATTAACAATCTTGCCGTGTTCACAGCCAGACTTCAAAAAGGCAACAGCTGTGCCCCGAGAAGCTGCCAGGGCACAGAAGTCGCTATGCCCAGCTATAACTTCGTCAAGATCATTAATTTCACCCTCAATGTGCTCAAAGGCACCAGGCAGGTCTTCAGTCGAAGGAGTAAACTCTTCACTACTGGCTCCAACAAAATGGAACACTTGCTTTAACTGATGAATGCATCGACTGCTGAACTCCAAGCACTTATTCTGAAGATTTTTCAAAGATTTTTTAAGTTCCGAATTTCTTTGAGCTTTGGCTTCAAGTTTTGCATCAAGCTTCAGCTTTTCTTGTTCAAAATTTTCTGATTAGGAAAGAAGCTTCGAATTTAATTCTGTTATTTTTGCTTCAGCGTCCACTAATAAGCCTTCAGCTGTTTGTAGCTCGAAGTCTTTCTTCTCGATGGCAGCAGATTGCTCTTTTATCTTGTTTTCTAAGTTTTCAATTATAACTTCGTGCCTTTTATCCTCTAAGTCTTGCTGCATTTTTAATGCCTTGCTCAAAAGTATACTCTGTGGACAAATAACCTTCGTTAGAAAATATTTCTGTGACCACAAATAATAACAGTTAAACACAAGATATTTACCTTAAAATTAGAATAGAACAAGCTGTCGACAATGTGTTGTCGTCGGTAGCGGCTTATATCCGCTTCGAGCTTCGGGAAGCCGATACTCTTTGATAGAGTATCGACAACCTTCGCACCGGTTTGATCTCGTATGCAGCCTAACCCTTCATCATCAATACCACCGAAGAGAAGCGCCCCCGGCCGGTACCCGCAAGATATAGCATACTCTTTTAATTCCTCTTTTTCAGCTTCTGTTAGCTTCTGGCCAACTAAGTTTCGGAAGTCAAAAGTTTCATTTTCCGAAGTATCTTCGGTTATTCCTTCTTTCTCGGTTTTTGCGGCCGTGGTCTCTTCGGTGGCTGCAACAGTTTCTTCAGCGGTCATGTTTAGCAGCATTTTATCTATATCAGCAGCTATGCTCTCTAAATTAATATCTTTGGAGTTGGCATCTTCGGCTCTGGCTTCTTCTGCGGCAACCTCCGAAGGTACAGCTTTGGTAGCTATTGTGCCTTCAATCGCCAGCACCTTCGGATCTGGAGCTCTTGGTGGTGTTGTTTCAATCACTTCTGTCATGGTAACAGTCCTTTGCCTTTTTGGCCTAGATGCCTTTGTTTTTGTGGGCTCCTTTTCATTATGAAAAAGCTTCGTCAGATGAAGCCCCAATGGACTTAGTTTGACAGGCAAAGTTTTAGTCATTACCTTTAGAATTTCCTCTATTTCAGCATTAGAAGATGTTGCAGAAGTCTTCTCTTCTTCATCAATTGATTTTTGCTCTGGGATCGAGTCCTTTCTTTTCTTCGAAGCTAATACTTTCGCTTCAAACTTTTGTTTCCTTTTCTTTGATTGATCTTCGTCGTCTTTGTTCAAAGCGCTAGCCACCCTTTTTCTTTTCTGCCCTTCGGCACCCTTGTCGAGTCGTTCGTAATCAGGATATTCAAAGCCTATAGCATCCAACACTCTGTTTAGCCTTCGTTTCGGACGGGTGCCGAAGGCTACTGTCATCAATTGATCTTCTTTTTTAGAATAATTCCCAAGAATTTCGGTGCACATTACTTCGATTGTTTCCAGCCATTCTTGGCAGGGTGCCTTGAAATATTTCTTGAACTTGTAGTGGTAGGGCAGTCGGACAAGTTCCCCCTCTTTCTTCTCTCCTTCAAGCTTCGGCATAGCCCATTCCTTCATAGTTGGCAAAATTTTGAAAGCCAAAAATTCCTGCACTAAGTCCCTAGTGCCAATGTGCTCTACGATAATCCTGAATTCAGCCAGCGCAGTTTGGGTTGGACCTTCTGGTGTCATATTGCATTGGGGTCTGGTCTCTCCGAAGATCAATTCTAGCGGACTCTGCACCAGCTTCTCCTTGTCATCGTCAATTTTGACGTAGAACCATTCCGATTTCCAGCCTGTCGGCCACTTGCTTCGATAGCTGATCACAGGAAATTTTGTAGTCTTCCGGTAAGCAAAATTGTAACAACCAAAATTTTCATGTAATCCATCCTTTCTGGCCTTGGTTTGGTAATGTAGCTCGTGCACCCGGCAGAAACCTTCGGCAAACGGTTCCACCCCTGGCTTTGGAGAGCCCAAATATAAACACTAAGCCTAACGATAGCGTTAGGAGTTAGTTGATGAAAGTGGATCCCAAACCAGCAATCATCTTATTTAAAGGGAATCTTAAACCAGCTTTGAGGAAACTCTTAAAAACTACTATTTCATCTTTTTCTGGCTTCGGAGTAGTTTCTTCTCCACCGAAGCAAATCCGCTCTTTCTTATCTTCGCTGAAATAGCCCAACTTCACCATCTTAGGAAAATCAGCTTCAGAGATGGTGGATTTTCCGAAGTCCAGGTGGCTAGGCTTGCTCGGCACTGCGCTGCTGTAATCATCTTCAGAATGGGTCTCCTCAATACTGTTGGAACTTGCTCTCCGGTGCAAGTTGATCCAACGGGGGAGTGTGGCAACGTAAACAGGGTTTTCGCACGAGATGGCAATAGCTCTGTTAATCTAGCCTCTCAAGGGCACTGCGCGGGGGTATTTATAGGTATCAAAGTGCCCAGCGTCCTGTGTTAAGGACGCATGTGCCCTCAGACACCTAGGTTATCCCCGGAATATTCCCATAAAGCGGGGTTACAGACCGTAATTACAGGGAGGCCTTTACAAATTAGGCCCGTAATGCGCAGCGGCCACGCAGGGCCTGTTACAATGGTCCGGATCACACGTGGGCCTCCATGCTGGACGAGGTCGCAAGATGAGACGACCTTGTCACAGGTCTTCGTCCGGTGACGTATGGGACGAAGGGTGAATCTGCCCGTTGTCTTGTCTCCGTTGGTGCAGCGAGGATAGCGAAGGCATCGAGCGAAGGGTGGCGTCTTCGCCTTCGCCCCAACATTTGCCCTCCGAGGGACCAGTTCGACTAAGTCATCTGGTGCCGAAGACGTCGCTAGTTGGCGGAGACGCTGCCCTCGCTCGAAGTGGTTCCGCGGGGGTTTTTGACATGACCGTTGATTGACGCCTTACTGTTGGATTGCGGGTTTCCCAAAGCGCCGCGCCCTGTGTATAAAAGGGGGCGGGGGGGGCGCGTTTTGAACTTTATCTTTCCGTGCACCGCGAAAACCCTAACTGCCTTCTCAAACCGCTCGCTGCTCGTCTGCCCTCCTTGCTCTTGCTCGTCGGAGATCTAGCCGTGTGAAGCAGACCGCCCGCCGCCGCCGATGGTACGTAGCGATGCCATCCTCTTCTTCTTCTGCTGCCGCTACGCCGTCGGTCGTCGCGTCGTCTGAGGAGACGCTGAGTAATGTGGCGGCGGAGGAGTTGCGCGCCGGCGACACGGTGGATTTCGGTGCATCATGGATGTCCTCGGTTCGCGTGCAAGACATGCAACAACTTGGTTATTTTGGCGGCGGAGTGGCACATGTCCCGGGGGCGGAGGAGGTCCCCGAGCCAGAAGGCGAGTTGGTTGTCTTCGAGGCGTTCTTCGCCGTTGGTTTTTGTCTGCCCGCACATCGATTCGTGGGAGAAGTCCTGCGCAGATTCAACGTCCAGGTCCACCAGCTGACGCCGAATGCCGTGGTGGCCGTGTCAAAATATGTATGGGCAATGACTTCGTACGGCGGGCAGCCATCGGTCGAAGTCTTCGCGAAGTATTATTGTCTACATCGGCAGAAAAGGATGATCAGAAATAAGATTGCTCAATTTGGGTCCTGTACATTTACGGCGAAGACCGGCAAGACTTCGATGGAAGTCGTTGAGTTGGTTCCTTGCGCCCGCAATAAATGGGGCAACTGGTGGGAGTTTTGGTTCTACGTTGTCGAGGGCACAGTCGAAGACCATCCGCAGCTCACCGTGGCCGAGATGTGCTCGCATTATTACTTAGCATACCCGCAGTTTGAAGTGGCGGAGGAGGATGCAGACGAAGGGGCCTTGCGGTGCGCGGTCGGCCTGAGTAGCGGGCGTGATCTGGTTGAGGAGTTTGTCGCGTATGGGGTGTGGCCCTTGGCACGTGGCTGGGCGCTGGGCAAAGTATGCCCTCGCCAGATGCCTTCTCGTGGTGGGATGCTGGTGCGAAGTCCTGCCTTCGCACTGGATTTGCATAGCCGCGATCCCGCCGCATTCGTGCGTGAGGCGGAGGATGGGGCGGTGCGGATTGTTGGTCGGTACGTGCCAAGGACGGAGGGGCCAGTGTAGTTGGGATATACGCGGGTCCAACGATCGCTTGAACAGGGTCTTCGAGTTGAGCCATCTACCATATGGCGGTTATCCCGGGCAAGACGATGTCGACCGTCGCGGGAAGAAACCGGCGGCAGAGACTGGAGAGGACCCCGCGCCGGCGGCCGCCCCATCCTCTAAGATTCTTAGAGGAAGCTAGGTACTGCTATGGGAGGAGTGGGGGTCTCCGATAGTTTTGCTATGGAGTTGATGGGGACATGTGTGGCCCCCGGGGGAAGGATGTCTTCGCCCGAGCTCCGGTAGTCTTCGGCGCGGATGCTGAAGGTTACCGGGGGTTGGTGGCCTAAGAACGTTCCTATCCCCCGCGCGGCCGGCGAAGACTTTTTTACATCTCGCATGGTTCGTGACTTGAGAGTGTTTCCTTATGGACGGAATATTGCTGTTGTTGTGTCGGCAGTGATGGATAAGGATCGTCAGGAAGCTGCGCAAAAGCGTCGGGCGGTCATCAGGCTGCCCGAGGCTAGGCTGAAGAGGGCGCGGGGGACCGCGAAGGCTGCCGCCCCCGGCGGTAGCCAGCCGACGCTGGCGGCGAAGTCGGCCGGCCCTGGGTCCAGCAAGGTGCCGGATGTCGTGAAGGCAGCCGGCGCCGGCGGAGCCAAGTCTACCTCGGCCGGAGTCTCGAAGGCCCGAGAATTGCCTTCGCCGGCGAGGCGTGTTGCCGACTTCGCCACCGATATTAGTGTGGACGATTATATCGTTGGTAAGTCGTTGGCCCATTTTTTTTAACTGTTGAAACATTGCAGGATCGGGCGAGGGGCAACTTGTTGTTGTTCTGCCTGCGGTGGCGGCAACGGTGTCTGCCACAGTGCCTGGGGCGAAGGGTGGCGCTCTCAGCGCTGGCGGTGAGATTTTGGCGCTCGCTGTCGTCAAGGACGAGGTGGGCGCCGTGTCCCTTCAGCTGAAGGAGGCGTCGCAGCGGCTAAGTTAGGTAAGTTGAGCTAGACTTCGGTTTTTACCGGTTTCGTTGGGATTGTGGTCTTATGTGTGTCTTTTAGGTGGCTGACTTCGCTGACCGCGTGGCGTCGGGTGTAACACCCTAGGTGTTACTCGGGGTGTCCACCCCAGGGTTACCCCCTTTTAACCCATTATCACATGAAGATTTAAGTGGGAAAAATCTATCAAACTTGGAATTTTAGGTCCTAAACAAGTGTAAACTACCTTGGATATCATGCCCTAGCTTGTAATGCACATCTAAGTGGGGATCTCCCAAAACCCTAGAGCAAAACCCCCATAGGCAATAATAACCCTAATTGAAGCCATGATCAAAAGATCATGTAAACATCATGATCATGGTTTGGGCCAAATATAAAAATTGTAATATACTTAATAACCTACAATTAATAGTAAGGAAGTACCCCAAAAAAAGTTTTCAGAAAAGTCCTAAAAAGATCACCAAAGGTTGAACACAAGGGAGAAATTCAGATTTTGTCTAAGTCAAAAACCAACCCTTGAGCAAAGATCCCTCATGTTCACCTTGATCCCCTTTTCAAAACCAGTCGACCCAATTAACAAAATGGCGCCAAATTAACCCTAGAACACCCTGGCAAGAGATGACACCTACCCTAGGGCGCTAGACACGACTTGACACCCCTTTTGTCTCGGGTTGGACCCAGCTGACACAGCAAACTTCTTCCCTCTCTATCTCCCTGCCCTGACCATATCTCGACTTGGAACTCACAGCAAAAGGGTAGGATTTGGAGCAGAGAAGTGACTGTACACAGTGACTTTGCCAAGATACGCACGCCATGGCGCTCAAATCGGCCGTTGAACCTTGGCAGAAGCAACCCTCCACGTGTTCGACGCGAGCTGGCATCCGGGGGCACGCTCAGAGCACGCCCGTGCGCGAACCCCCGCGCGCCCGCGGCCGCCCGTGACCACGCCCGAGCCGCGGCTATAAAACCCGCCCCAGTGCTCGGTTGCCTTCCCCATTGCCTCCTCCGTACCTCGCCTGACTTGCCCGAGCCAGCCATTGCCTCCGGCGAACTCCCCGCGACCCGCCAGTGCCGCCCGAAAGCCACCACCGTGGCCAACCCCTCTCCCGTCCTCCTCCGTTCGATCCAAGCCCCCAGATAGCTTCCTGGTGAAGCCGTGAGCCTTGCTCAAGCTTAAACCGAGGGCCCGCGTCACCGGAGTAGCCAAATTGCGCTCACCGGAGTTCAAGAACCCGCCGGCGCACGTGGACCGGGTAAACCCCTTCACCATTTCCCGATTCGTTGCGCGCATGGCCTCTGTGTCATCCCGTGAAGCTCCTCGTGCCCACTAATTGAACTCTACCGCCGTGGTTTGGCCGGAGCAGGCGTCGCCGACGATCCCCGCCGCGTGTGTTCGTGGCCAGGTGAGCTCCGACCACCTCTGACGCCGACCCGCACATCGACGTGACCGTCGCGACCTCCTGAACATCGCTGACCACCTCGCCGGACCTCCCTCGCCGCCGGTAAGCCGCGCCACCCTTTTCTTCCCCGCGGCTACTGTTTCAGTTGAGGGAAGGACTGCGGGTGAAAGGGAGAGAAAGTCAGGGGGTTAAGTGAAATGTCAGTGACCCGAGTGAATAGTGGCCCGAGGGTAGAACTGCGAGGTTTGATTCGGTTTAAACCCAGGGGCCTCGGCGCAAACTGCTTTTTCAGAAAAACTTTATTAAAACCTGATTTAAATTCAAACAGAAACTTTAAAAACCCATAACTTCTGTTTGGTTTATCCAAATTTGGTCAAACAAATTTTGCCAGACTCTAAATAATATAACCTGTCTAAGAAAAATATAAAACCCCATAAGTACTAGAGAAAAATATAAGGTTCTGATTTAATTTTGGTTTTGACCAAAAGCTTAATAATAGCAAGAAAAATGGTTGTACTATTTAACTAAGGTTAGAAAAATTTAGAGAAGTTATTGTCTACCTACTGACCTAGTTAAAAATGTTAAACCTCTCTGTCCACTACATGAAGTTAGTTTTAACCCCTTATTCCATAATATGCTTAAGTTTAAGAAAAATAGAAAAAGTGACATAAATAATGAACCAGAGGGCACCCCTATTTTTGTTGAGATACTTAGTCAATGTAGTTCACTGGAAAAATGTATCATACCCTGTTGTAGTGTAAAATAAGAAAGCTACCTTTTAAATTAATAAAACAAGGATAACTTAGAAAAACCCTACAAAAATAACCCTAAGGTGAAACCTCCCCAAACCTTAGGATAACTAAAGTGTTGATAATAAGAACTTAAGAAAAATCTGAAATCTGTTGTTTGATATTTTTCAAATGACAAGTTAGTTTTAAGCACCCTTTTTGCACCAAACTTTAAAAATCCATCATTAATTAACCATCATGTTGCTCTCTGTCCTTTTTGGTACAAGAGCTTTTTATCACTACTAGAGGCCAACAAAAATAACCCTTAGGTCAGAACCCACTTTAATAAAAGACTTGTAGTGTAAAGTGGCCCATTTTGCCTAACTATTGTTATTTTTGTTTAAGGGCTAGCTTTTGTACTTTAAGCCTCAAATTCTTAAAATAAGCTAGAATAACCAGTGCCAACCCACTGTAATTTTTACAGAATTTTTGGAAATTTTTAAAATACTGTCATAGTTCAAACCTGTACTAGAAACCCTGGATGGAAATTAAAGAAAGGAAAATGGGTGTTGGAAATTGATGTCCTCCTAAGACCTTTGTAAATTGTCCACTGAAATCCATAAAGGCAATGCAAATCCAATATGTTATCCTAAAGGAAAACCTAAACCTAAAAGGTAATAAGTCTATATATACCACTAGAAGACCCACGTAGCCAAGGAACCCTAAGTTAATTCTTGACTTAATTTCTGTAGCTTAATGTTCTTAAGTCTTGCATAATCATGACATACATGTTCATTGCATTTCGATAGACTGTAATCTTGCTGACGGAGAGTACATCCTCGTGCCGGAGCAAGGAGCTGCCTAGGAGATTGCCCCAGACCCAGCACCAGAGCCTGCACCAGAGGACCTGCCTGCCACTGCTTTGGAAGGCAAGCCCCGGTTTTATGCATAACCTGTTATTTATGCTATTTTACTTCACTTAATGATTGTAGGATTGATTGTGCACTTAGGTGTAGGAATTGTTTGAAACCCTAGTAGCATGATCTCAGGAATCCTATTGAGATGAATACTAGTATGCTAGGTCGAGTAGCTGCTTTATTAATTAGGATCTCGGTAGAAGTCGAGTGATTTTTCTAGCACTCGCGCGAGGTCAGGAATTGGCTGTATCCACCTTCTTATCATATTGATGTTGGTTTGTGGGCAACAATCCATGGGGATTGGTTGTTCACGGGATAAAAAGGTGATTAAGGATTAAGGTGTGGTACCGTGAGTCAAGCGTTTGAACGTACTAAACATATGCCGAGAAATATGGTAAATCGGTAAGCCTAGTACCTGATTGAACCTGGCAGTGGACTTTACCCCTCACGCAACCTGAGACGTAGTCTCCCATTCCGGTTATGGTGGGTACAAGTGCGGTCACTGCACGACGGCCAGTCGGGGTCAGTGAGGCATTGTACGCCAAGGCGGTGAGCCCTGATCTGCTGACGGGGAATCGATGGGGACGGTTGATATGTGTGGGGACGGAGTGCCCCTGCATGTCGTGTGTTTAGGTTTACCTTGCAAGGATAAAAACTCGATTCAAATCGTCTGCTTCTCGCAGTTAATGAGACTGCTTGATCCATGCTGCTACATTGAGTAACAAGTGGAACTGTGTTGAGATGATACAAGCTGTTGATCGCTAAAAATGCTTGCTACTATGTATGAATAGATAGTACACTTTTAGCCTTAAGAGAGTCACACTTAATTTTGACAAAGTTAAAATCTTGATTTAGAAACTCAGCTAGTGCTTTTGGCAACCAAACCCCACAGCCAAACAGCTGCATGTCTAGAGGTAGAGGAGTATAGACTCCTCACACCGGGTAAGTCTAGCTGAGTATTAGTATACTCAGCCTTGCTTGTGGCATAATTTTTACAGGTTCTCTGGAAGACATGGTTGCTGGAGTGACTTGGCCATCCACCCTGCCACCGGGTTGGACGGTCGAGTGGGACCCTGCCTCGGCTGAGGAGGAGCATGAGGAGTGATGGGACAGGCTTCCCCATCTCTCCGTTTAATTATCGTTAGTTTTATTCCGCTGCACTTCAAACAATGATGACTACTTTTGGCAAAACTCCGATGATGATGATGTAATAATTAACACTCTTCCATGTATGGTTTTATGCTTTATTGTATTTGCTCTGTGACTCACCATCGAGTGAGAATGTGGTACTTGATCCTGTCAGTGGCCGTGTCGGACTAGATCCGAGGGATTGACGGGTTATTCCCATTTAAGTGTGGTCTAGCCTCTGAGGCAGGGCTTAGGCACTTAAGTTGGAATAATTCGGGCGGTTCCGCCACAGCTGGTATCGGAGCTTGTACCACCACAGAGGAATCAATAAACCATAAATGCCATCCCTTTTCTAAAGTAAAATTTGATGGAAACGATGTTGGATAGATCGTAGGACGAGCAGGATAGACCTAGGACGTGAAGCCTTAGGATAATAGAAGGGTAGCTAGGTGGCTAAGTGACTAGGCCCTACAGGCCACTTTTTCAAGGATGGGAGTTCTTCCCTAGTCCTTTTTATTTTCTGGAGAGGTCGTTCCGGACGCGCATGCATGCATTCTTAATTAAACAAATGGATAGCTAAGTAAAAGGACTTAAAAATGAGATAACCGCCAACTAGGTCTCCGATGCCTTTTCTTGCTAGAGACAGGCTGAGTTTTATTTTCCTTATTCTTTTTGTAATTCTTTTTCTTTTACTTACGCTTAACCGTGCACAGATGACTTCCCACGGATCCTCCGATGACGGAAATGCACTGACCCACACTGACGGACTTGCACGAGAGGGATTTCCCCGCATCTTGTGGGAGGTACTTCAGGGGGCAGGATATTTGACACCCCCTCAGTACGCGGTGCAGCAGTTCGAGAAGCACCGGGTGCCTCGCTGTAGGGTGAGGATGACTTTGGAGCCTCATCCCCTGCAGCCGGGCTGGCGCTCCTTGGACTCCGAGTCTTTCGGATACCGAGCGGAGGACACAATTGAGGCAATCGCTCTGCATGGACTGACTACCTTCTGCGGATTCCATCCCTTGGAGCTGGCTACCCACCCCATTGGGTTGTTCCCTGCGGAAAAGGAGGACGACCCGATGTGGAGGGATCGGGTGGAGCATGCCAAGGACATCTGGGCTCTCTACCCAGGCCACACCGCTCACTTGTCAGTATGATGCATGAACGCTCTGTATCGTCTGCAAGTAATGCGTGGGGAGGCAATGTCTCACCTGATGGCATTGCTGGAGGCCACCAAGATCACCCTGGACAACAGGGAGGAGCTCGTGGTGGACTTGTCCCAGGAGCTTGTGGAAAAAGATCTGCAAGTGGAGCAGCTGTCTGATGAGATTCATGAGTTGGAAGAGCTAGTGGGCACCCGGGAGAACACCATCGAGGTTCTCGAGGATCAGCTCCTCAACACTCAGCAGCAGCTGGCAGAAGCAAATGAGCACCTGGACATGCATCACCAAGAGATCCATGGTGAGGAAGCTGACGAGGACGTTGACATCGAGGGGGGAGACGAGTCTGCTTCCAGTGTAGACACCGCTGGCTCAGGGAGACCACCTTCCCCCGAGTCCAGCGTTGCCTCGTTCGCTCACTAGATGCCAGGCTAATCCTAGAGGCTGATGATAGTTGGACTCCTCGCCACTAGCTTAGCTTTTGCACCCTTAGAGTACTAGGCTAGGTAGAGTTGAGTCTTTTGGATCCTTGATGTAACCATGTTAAACTCTTTTGGAGGTTTGGGGATGTTTAATGGCAGTTTAAATTTGGACGGAAGGTTTATGTTTTGTTTTGTTTTATGAGGAATCTACCAAATTGCTTTAACTCCCCTACCATGTTTAAACCCTAAACTGAGAAGATGTGTTATTAAGCAACTATGTGATTTTTCAGATGGCTGGGAGAGCGCGCCATGGTCAAAATGAGCACGTTCCTCCACCGCCACCGCCTCCCACTCTGCAGGAGCTCATGGCCCAGCAGAATGAGATCCTGAGACAGTTAGCTCAGCGTCAGCCACCACCTCAGCATTATGGTGGAGACCATCAGCGTCACCCCGTCGCTGCTACCTACCAGGAGTTCCTCAGCACTCAGCCACCATTGTTTACCAGGGCGGAGGACCCGCTTGATGCAGATGTGTGGTTGAGGGTGGTAGAATCCAAATTCCCACTGCTCCATGGAATTTGCTCAGAGGTCACCAAGGTCAGGTTCGCCACCCAGCAGCTTCACGGACCCGCAAGGACTTGGTGGGATCATTTTCTTGCCATGCAGCCAGAAGGTAGAGAAGTGGAATGGAGGGAGTTCAAGGCGGCTTTCAGAGGGCACCATATCCCCGCTGGCATCATGGACCGGAAGCTCAATGAGTTTCTGGCACTCACTCAGGGCAGCAGGACGGTATTGCAGTATGCCCAGGCCTTCAATGATTTGTGTCAGTATGCTGGATATCATGCAGATACGGATGAGAAGAAGCGAGACAGGTTCAGGAGGGGGCTCAACACTAAGCTCCGTGACCGTCTCAACACCGTCAGGGCCAACAGTTACAATGAGTTGGTCAACATGGCTATCTCCCAGGAGGACTGCATCTTGGCTCGACAGGCGGAGAAGAAGAGGAAGACCCCTGTGGCAGGACCCTCATCTCAGCCACAGCGCTTCAGGATTGTGTCTGACACGCAGAACAAGGGGCCTCAGCAGCAGCAAGGGAGATGGGTGATCAGGCCACCGCAGCAGCAGCAGCAGCAGGCACCCAACCGCGCCCAGTTTCCAGCTCAGAGGAACAATCAGCAGCAGCAGTACCGCCAGGCCAATGATAACAGGTGTTTCACTTGTGGCAGCACTGGGCATTATGCTAAGAATTGCCCCAGAAACCAGCAGAGGCAGGGGCAGAATGTCAATCAGAATCAAGGCAAGAGACAGAGGGTGCAGGTGAGGCAGGGCAGGCTGAACTTCACTACCATGGCTGACATTCCAGAGGGAGCACCCGTCATGACTGGTATCTTTACAGTTTTAAATTATCCTGCTATTGTTCTTTTTGATTCTGGTGCTTCGCATAGTTTTGTCAGTGCCAAATTTAGTGTCAAGTGCCAGTTGCCTTTTCACCACACCAATGGGGGTATCACAATTTCAACACCAGGAGGCAGGATTGCCACTAATCAAATCAGCAGGCATGTGCCCATAAAGTTTGGTAGTCTAATAATTAAAACCACCCTCCTCATTTTGGGTTTGGACAGCGTGGATATCATATTAGGAACTGACTGGCTAACAAGGCATCGGGCAGTTATTGACATTGCAGCTAGGGCCATTGAAGTGCACTCACCAACCTGTGGTGAAACCACATTATTTTTGCCCGATCAGGGTTGCACCCGTTCTTGTGCATTTCTTATGACAGAATCCCCAGTGGAAGAGATCCCCGTCGTCTGTGACTACCCCGATGTTTTTCCGGATGAATTGCCAGGAATGCCACCTGACAGAGACATCGAGTTTGCAATTGAATTGCAACCCGGGACTGCTCCTATCTCCAAGAGACCTTATAGGATGCCTCCCGCGGAACTGGCAGAATTGAAGAAACAATTGCAAGAATTGTTGGATAAGGGGTTTATTCGTCCAAGTACTTCACCCTGGGGATGTCCAGCTTTATTTGTGAAGAAAAAGGATGAGAGTTTGAGGATGTGTGTTGACTACCGTCCTCTCAATGCGGTGACTGTAAAGAACAAATACCCACTACCCCGCATTGATGTCTTGTTTGATCAGTTGGTGGGAGCCAAGGTATTCTCCAAGATAGACCTTCGTTCAGGCTACCATCAGATTAAGATTCGTGCCAGCGACATTCCCAAGACGACTTTCTCTACCAGATATGGGCTCTATGAGTTTCTGGTGATGTCTTTTGGGCTAACCAATGCCCCGGCTTATTTTATGTACTTGATGAACTCAGTATTCATGCCAGAACTGGACAAGTTCGTGGTTGTTTTCATTGATGACATTCTGGTCTATTCCAAGAACGAAGACGAGCATGCTGAGCATCTACATATCGTGCTTCAGCGACTGCGCGATCATCGTCTTTATGCTAAATTGTCTAAGTGTGAATTCTGGCTGAAAGAAATAAAATTCTTGGGTCACACAATCTCTCAGGATGGGATATCAGTTGACCCTGAGAAAGTGCAAGAAGTGATGGACTGGAAACCTCCGACTACGGTAAAGCAGATTAGGGGTTTTCTGGGATTAGCAGGATATTACCGACGATTTATTCCGGATTTCTCCAGAATTGCCAAGCCAATGACTGAACTGTTGAAGAAGGGAGCCAAGTTCACGTGGAGCCAAAAGTGTGAAGAGGCTTTTCATACCTTAAGGCAACATTTGACAACAGCTCCAGTGCTAGCTCAGCCAGATAATACCCAGCCATTTGAAGTTTATTGTGATGCTTCTGGTACCGGACTGGGTTGTGTCTTGATGCAAGATAACCGGGTCATTGCTTATGCTTCCCGAGCCCTCAGACCCCATGAGCAGAACTACCCGACGCATGATCTGGAGTTGGCAGCAGTAGTTCATGCCCTCAAGATATGGAGACACTACTTGATGGGAGCTCACTGCAACGTTTACACTGACCACAAGAGCCTCAAATATATTTTCACTCAGGCTGATCTGAACATGAGGCAGAGAAGGTGGTTAGAATTGATCAAGGACTATGATTTGGAGGTGCACTACCATCCTGGCAAAGCCAATGTTGTGGCAGATGCTTTGAGCAGAAAGGCCCAGTGCAATTGTATGAACATGGATGCAAGAGTCACCACCCTGTGTGATGAGCTGTGTAGGCTAAACCTGGACGTTGTCCTTCCCGGTGAATTGAGATATATCGCGGTGGAACCCACATTGCAAGAGCAAATAGTTCAGGCACAGCTTGGGGATAAGGGTGTTCAGGTTATCAAAGAAATGATCAAGCAGAAGGCAGAGAAATACAAGTGTTTCCGTCAGGACAGCAAGGGAATTTTATGGTTTGAAGATCGATTGGTTGTTCCCAAGGACCCTGAGCTCAGAAAGAAGATATTGGACGAAGCTCACCTCTCCAAGTTCTCCATGCACCCGGGCAGTAACAAGATGTACCATGATCTCAGATCATTGTATTGGTGGACTAGGATGAAGAGGGAAATTGCCAAGTACGTATCAGAGTGTGACACTTGCCAGAGAATCAAGGCCAGTCACTTGAAGACAGCAGGTCCCTTGCAACCCCTTCCCATACCATCTTGGAAATGGGAGGACGTTTGCATGGACTTCATAGTGGGATTACCCAATACCTCCAGGCACCATGATTCTATATGGGTTATTGTGGACAGATTGACCAAGACTGCTCATTTCTTGCCAGTACACACCACCCATCGGGCGGAGAAGTATGCAGAGATCTACATTGACCAGATAGTTCGTCTGCATGGGATACCAAGGACTATAGTCTCTGACCGAGGAGCACCTTTTGTGGCACGATTTTGGGAGCAATTACAGGAATCACTTGGAACCCAGGTCATACGAAGCTCAGCATACCACCCCCAAACAGATGGTCAGACAGAAAGGGTAAATCAGATTTTGGAAGACATGTTGCGAGCATGTGCACTACACTATGGAAAGGACTGGGACAAGTGTCTGTCTTTGGCAGAGTTTTCTTACAATAACAACTATCAGTCCAGTCTGAAGATGGCCCCCTTTGAGGCTTTGTATGGGAGAAGATGTAGGACCCCGCTAAATTGGTCTCAAGCAGGAGAGAGGGAAATATTTGGGCCAGATTTGGTACTTGAAGCAGAGGAAAAGGTCAGAGTCATCAGGAAAAACTTAGAAGCTGCTCAGGCCAGACAAAAGAGTTATCATGACAAGAGGCGGAAGCCTCTACAGTTTGAGGTAGGAGATCATGTCTATCTTAAGATATCGCCAACCAAGGGTGTCCAGAGATTTGGGATCAAGGGCAAGTTAGCCCCTCGCTACATTGGACCCTATAAGATCAAAGCAAGTTGTGGACCCGTAGCTTACCAATTGGAATTGCCACCCCGTATGTCAGCAGTTCACAATGTGTTCCACGTATCTCAGCTGCGGAAATGTGTTCGTCTACCCACTGAAGTGCTACCAGAACCAGACATTGAGATAGAACCAGACTTGTCCTACCAAGAGTACCCCGTCAAGGTATTGGATCAAAAGGAAAGATCAACTCGGGCAAGATCAATCAAAATGTATAAGGTTCAGTGGAGTCATCATTCAGCAGACGAAGCTACATGGGAGATGGAGGATTTTCTACGCTCTCGCTTCCCCGACTTTCTGCCCAAAGGAATCGGTATGTAGCCCCAAAACCCGACCCCCCACCTGCCCTTTGAAGTCAATTATAAGAAAAACTTAGATAACAAGGATAGTCTAAGTTATGGATTTAACTTAAGAAGGGCTTCCTTCTGAAGTTGCAAAGAGGATGACATTCGAAGAGCAGTTAAAAAGGTAAAACTTGGGTATAAAGGGAAAGTAGCACCAGCACACCTTCAAAGCATCCCTCCAAGGGACTCTACCTGAAATCTCGGGGCGAGATTCCTTTAAGGGGGGAGGGCTGTAACACCCTAGGTGTTACTCGGGGTGTCCACCCCAGGGTTACCCCCTTTTAACCCATTATCACATGAAGATTTAAGTGGGCAAAATCTATCAAACTTGGAATTTTAGGTCCTAAACAAGTGTAAACTACCTTGGATATCATGCCCTAGCTTGTAATGCACATCTAAGTGGGGATCTCCCAAAACCCTAGAGCAAAACCCCCATAGGCAATAATAACCCTAATTGAAGCCATGATCAAAAGATCATGTAAACATCATGATCATGGTTTGGGCCAAATATAAAAATTGTAATATACTTAATAACCTACAATTAATAGTAAGGAAGTACCCCAAAAAAAGTTTTCAGAAAAGTCCTAAAAAGATCACCAAAGGTTGAACACAAGGGAGAAATTCAGATTTTGTCTAAGTCAAAAACCAACCCTTGAGCAAAGATCCCTCATGTTCACCTTGATCCCCTTTTCAAAACCAGTCGACCCAATTAACAAAATGGCGCCAAATTAACCCTATAACACCCTGGCAAGAGATGACACCTACCCTAGGGCGCTAGACACGACTTGACACCCCTTTTGTCTCGGGTTGGACCCAGCTGACACAGCAAACTTCTTCCCTCTCTATCTCCCTGCCCTGACCATATCTCGACTTGGAACTCACAGCAAAAGGGTAGGATTTGGAGCAGAGAAGTGACCGTACACAGTGACTTTGCCAAGATACGCACGCCATGGCGCTCAAATCGGCCGTTGAACCTTGGCAGAAGCAACCCTCCACGTGTTCGACGCGAGCTGGCATCCGGGGGCACGCTCAGAGCACGCCCGTGCGCGAACCCCTGCGCGCCCATGGCCGCCCGTGACCACGCTCGAGCCGCGGCTATAAAACCCGCCCCAGTGCTCGGTTGCCTTCCCCATTGCCTCCTCCGTACCTCGCCTGACTTGCCCGAGCCAGCCATTGCCTCCGGCGAACTCCCCGCGACCCGCCAGTGCCGCCCGAAAGCCACCACCGTGGCCAACCCCTCTCCCGTCCTCCTCCGTTCGATCCAAGCCCCCAGATAGCTTCCTGGTAAGCCGTGAGCCTTGCTCAAGCTTAAACCGAGGGCCCGCGTCACCGGAGTAGCCAAATCGCGCTCACCGGAGTTCAAGAACCCGCCGGCGCACGTGGACCGGGTAAACCCCTTCACCATTTCCCGATTCGTTGCGCGCATGGCCTCTGTGTCATCCCGTGAAGCTCCTCGTGCCCACTAATTGAACTCTACCGCCGTGGTTTGGCTGGAGCAGGCGTCGCCGACGATCCCCGCCGCCTGTGTTCGTGGCCAGGGGAGCTCCGACCACCTCTGACGCCGACCCGCACATCGACGTGACCGTCGTGACCTCCTGAACATCGCTGACCACCTCGCCGGACCTCCCTCGCCGCCGGTAAGCCGCGCCACCCTTTTCTTCCCCGCGGCTACTGTTTCAGTTGAGGGAAGGACTGCGGGTGAAAGGGAGAGAAAGTCAGGGGGTTAAGTGAAATGTCAGTGACCCGAGTGAATAGTGGCCCGAGGGTAGAACTGCGAGGTTTGATTCGGTTTAAACCCAGGGGCCTCGGCGCAAACTGCTTTTTCAGAAAAACTTTATTAAAACCTGATTTAAATTCAAACAGAAACTTTAAAAACCCATAACTTCTGTTTGGTTTATCCAAATTTGGTCAAACAAATTTTGCCAGACTCTAAATAATATAACCTGTCTAAGAAAAATATAAAACCCCATAAGTACTAGAGAAAAATATAAGGTTCTGATTTAATTTTGGTTTTGACCAAAAGCTTAATAATAGCAAGAAAAATGGTTGTACTATTTAACTAAGGTTAGAAAAATTTAGAGAAGTTATTGTCTACCTACTGACCTAGTTAAAAATGTTAAACCTCTCTGTCCACTACATGAAGTTAGTTTTAACCCCTTATTCCATAATATGCTTAAGTTTAAGAAAAATAGAAAAAGTGACATAAATAATGAACCAGAGGGCACCCCTATTTTTGTTGAGATACTTAGTCAATGTAGTTCACTGGAAAAATGTATCATACCCTGTTGTAGTGTAAAATAAGAAAGCTACCTTTTAAATTAATAAAACAAGGATAACTTAGAAAAACCCTACAAAAATAACCCTAAGGTGAAACCTCCCCAAACCTTAGGATAACTAAAGTGTTGATAATAAGAACTTAAGAAAAATCTGAAATCTGTTGTTTGATATTTTTCAAATGACAAGTTAGTTTTAAGCACCCTTTTTGCACCAAACTTTAAAAATCCATCATTAATTAACCATCATGTTGCTCTCTGTCCTTTTTGGTACAAGAGCTTTTTATCACTACTAGAGGCCAACAAAAATAACCCTTAGGTCAGAACCCACTTTAATAAAAGACTTGTAGTGTAAAGTGGCCCATTTTGCCTAACTATTGTTATTTTTGTTTAAGGGCTAGCTTTTGTACTTTAAGCCTCAAATTCTTAAAATAAGCTAGAATAACCAGTGCCAACCCACTGTAATTTTTACAGAATTTTTGGAAATTTTTAAAATACTGTCATAGTTCAAACCTGTACTAGAAACCCTGGATGGAAATTAAAGAAAGGAAAATGGGTGTTGGAAATTGATGTCCTCCTAAGACCTTTGTAAATTGTCCACTGAAATCCATAAAGGCAATGCAAATCCAATATGTTATCCTAAAGGAAAACCTAAACCTAAAAGGTAATAAGTCTATATATACCACTAGAAGACCCACGTAGCCAAGGAACCCTAAGTTAATTCTTGACTTAATTTCTGTAGCTTAATGTTCTTAAGTCTTGCATAATCATGACATACATGTTCATTGCATTTCGATAGACTGTAATCTTGCTGACGGAGAGTACATCCTCGTGCCGGAGCAAGGAGCTGCCCAGGAGATTGCCCTAGACCCAGCACCAGAGCCTGCACCAGAGGACCTGCCTGCCACTGCTTTGGAAGGCAAGCCCCGGTTTTATGCATAACCTGTTATTTATGCTATTTTACTTCACATAATGATTGTAGGATTGATTGTGCACTTAGGTGTAGGAATTGTTTGAAACCCTAGTAGCATGATCTCAAGAATCCTATTGAGATGAATACTAGTATGCTAGGTCGAGTAGCTGCTTTATTAATTAGGATCTCGGTAGAAGTCGAGTGATTTTTCTAGCACTCGCGCGAGGTCAGGAATTGGCTGTATCCACCTTCTTATCATATTGATGTTGGTTTGTGGGCAACAATCCATGGGGATTGGTTGTTCACGGGATAAAAAGGTGATTAAGGATTAAGGTGTGGTACCGTGAGTCAAGCGTTTGAACGTACTAAACATATGCCGAGAAATATGGTAAATCGGTAAGCCTAGTACCTGATTGAACCTGGCAGTGGACTTTACCCCTCACGCAACCTGAGACGTAGTCTCCCATTCCGGTTATGGTGGGTACAAGTGCGGTCACTGCACGACGGCCAGTCGGGGTCAGTGAGGCATTGTACGCCAAGGCGGTGAGCCCTGATCTGCTGACGGGGAATCGATGGGGACGGTTGATATGTGTGGGGACGGAGTGCCCCTGCATGTCGTGTGTTTAGGTTTACCTTGCAAGGATAAAAACTCGATTCGAATCGTCTGCTTCTCGCAGTTAATGAGACTGCTTGATCCATGCTGCTACATTGAGTAACAAGTGGAACTGTGTTGAGATGATACAAGCTGTTGATCGCTAAAAATGCTTGCTACTATGTATGAATAGATAGTACACTTTTAGCCTTAAGAGAGTCACACTTAATTTTGACAAAGTTAAAATCTTGATTTAGAAACTCAGCTAGTGCTTTTGGCAACCAAACCCCACAGCCAAACAGCTGCATGTCTAGAGGTAGAGGAGTATAGACTCCTCACACCGGGTAAGTCTAGCTGAGTATTAGTATACTCAGCCTTGCTTGTGGCATAATTTTTACAGGTTCTCTGGAAGACATGGTTGCTGGAGTGACTTGGCCATCCACCCTGCCACCGGGTTGGACGGTCGAGTGGGACCCTGCCTCGGCTGAGGAGGAGCATGAGGAGTGATGGGACAGGCTTCCCCATCTCTCCGTTTAATTATCGTTAGTTTTATTCCGCTGCACTTCAAACAATGATGACTACTTTTGGCAAAACTCCGATGATGATGATGTAATAATTAACACTCTTCCATGTATGGTTTTATGCTTTATTGTATTTGCTCTGTGACTCACCATCGAGTGAGAATGTGGTACTTGATCCTGTCAGTGGCCGTGTCGGACTAGATCCGAGGGATTGACGGGTTATTCCCATTTAAGTGTGGTCTAGCATCTGAGGCAGGGCTTAGGCACTTAAGTTGGAATAATTCGGGCGGTTCCGCCACAGCTGGTATCGGAGCTTGTACCACCACAGAGGAATCAATAAACCATAAATGCCATCCCTTTTCTAAAGTAAAATTTGATGGAAACGATGTTGGATAGATCGTAGGACGAGCAGGATAGACCTAGGACGTGAAGCCTTAGGATAATAGAAGGGTAGCTAGGTGGCTAAGTGACTAGGCCCTACAGGCCACTTTTTCAAGGATGGGAGTTCTTCCCTAGTCCTTTTTATTTTCTGGAGAGGTCGTTCCGGACGCGCATGCATGCATTCTTAATTAAACAAATGGATAGCTAAGTAAAAGGACTTAAAAATGAGATAACCGCCAACTAGGTCTCCGATGCCTTTTCTTGCTAGAGACAGGCTGAGTTTTATTTTCCTTATTCTTTTTGTAATTCTTTTTCTTTTACTTACGCTTAACCGTGCACAGATGACTTCCCACGGATCCTCCGATGACGGAAATGCACTGACCCACACTGACGGACTTGCACGAGAGGGATTTCCCCGCATCTTGTGGGAGGTACTTCAGGGGGCAGGATATTTGACACCCCCTCAGTACGCGGTGCAGCAGTTCGAGAAGCACCGGGTGCCTCACTGTAGGGTGAGGATGACTTTGGAGCCTCATCCCCTGCAGCCGGGCTGGCGCTCCTTGGACTCCGAGTCTTTCGGATACCGAGCGGAGGACACAATTGAGGCAATCGCTCTGCATGGACTGACTACCTTCTGCGGATTCCATCCCTTGGAGCTGGCTACCCACCCCATTGGGTTGTTCCCCGCGGAAAAGGAGGACGACCCGATGTGGAGGGATCGGGTGGAGCATGCCAAGGACATCTGGGCTCTCTACCCAGGCCACACCGCTCACTTGTCAGTACGATGCATGAACGCTCTGTATCGTCTGCAAGTAATGCGTGGGGAGGCAATGTCTCACCTGATGGCATTGCTGGAGGCCACCAAGATCACCCTGGACAACAGGGAGGAGCTCGTGGTGGACTTGTCCCAGGAGTTTGTGGAAAAAGATCTGCAAGTGGAGCAGCTGTCTGATGAGATTCATGAGTTGGAAGAGCTAGTGGGCACCCGGGAGAACACCATCGAGGTTCTCGAGGATCAGCTCCTCAACACTCAGCAGCAGCTGGCAGAAGCAAATGAGCACCTGGACATGCATCACCAAGAGATCCATGGTGAGGAAGCTGACGAGGACGTTGACATCGAGGGGGGAGACGAGTCTGCTTCCAGTGTAGACACCGCTGGCTCAGGGAGACCACCTTCCCCCGAGTCCAGCGTTGCCTCGTTCGCTCACTAGATGCCAGGCTAATCCTAGAGGCTGATGATAGTTGGACTCCTCGCCACTAGCTTAGCTTTTGCACCCTTAGGGTACTAGGCTAGGTAGAGTTGAGTCTTTTGGATCCTTGATGTAACCATGTTAAACTCTTTTGGAGGTTTGGGGATGTTTAATGGCAGTTTAAATTTGGACGGAAGGTTTATGTTTTGTTTTGTTTTATGAGGAATCTACCAAATTGCTTTAACTCCCCTACCATGTTTAAACCCTAAACTGAGAAGATGTGTTATTAAGCAACTATGTGATTTTTCAGATGGCTGGGAGAGCGCGCCGTGGTCAAAATGAGCACGTTCCTCCACCGCCACCGCCTCCCACTCTGCAGGAGCTCATGGCCCAGCAGAATGAGATCCTGAGACAGTTAGCTCAGCGTCAGCCACCACCTCAGCATTATGGTGGAGACCATCAGCGTCACCCCGTCGCTGCTACCTACCAGGAGTTCCTCAGCACTCAGCCACCATTGTTTACCAGGGCGGAGGACCCGCTTGATGCAGATGTGTGGTTGAGGGTGGTAGAATCCAAATTCCCACTGCTCCATGGAATTTGCTCAGAGGTCACCAAGGTCAGGTTCGCCACCCAGCAGCTTCGCGGACCCGCAAGGACTTGGTGGGATCATTTTCTTGCCATGCAGCCAGAAGGTAGAGAAGTGGAATGGAGGGAGTTCAAGGCGGCTTTCAGAGGGCACCATATCCCCGCTGGCATCATGGACCGGAAGCTCAATGAGTTTCTGGCACTCACTCAGGGCAGCAGGACGGTATTGCAGTATGCCCAGGCCTTCAATGATTTGTGTCAGTATGCTGGATATCATGCAGATACGGATGAGAAGAAGCAAGACAGGTTCAGGAGGGGGCTCAGCACTAAGCTCCGTGACCGTCTCAACACCGTCAGGGCCAACAGTTACAATGAGTTGGTCAACATGGCTATCTCCCAGGAGGACTGCATCTTGGCTCGACAGGCGGAGAAGAAGAGGAAGACCCCTGTGCCAGGACCCTCATCTCAGCCACAGCGCTTCAGGATTGTGTCTGACACGCAGAACAAGGGGCCTCAGCAGCAGCAAGGGAGATGGGTGATCAAGCCACCGCAGCAGGCACCCAACCGCGCCCAGTTTCCAGCTCAGAGGAACAATCAGCAGCAGCAGTACCGCCAGGCCAATGATAACAGGTGTTTCACTTGTGGCAGCACTGGGCATTATGCTAAGAATTGCCCCAGAAACCAGCAGAGGCAGGGGCAGAATGTCAATCAGAATCAAGGCAAGAGACAGAGGGTGCAGGTGAGGCAGGGCAGGCTGAACTTCACTACCATGGCTGACATTCCAGAGGGAGCACCCGTCATGACTGGTATCTTTACAGTTTTAAATTATCCTGCTATTGTTCTTTTTGATTCTGGTGCTTCGCATAGTTTTGTCAGTGCCAAATTTAGTGTCAAGTGCCAGTTGCCTTTTCACCACACCAATGGGGGTATCACAATTTCAACACCAGGAGGCAGGATTGCCACTAATCAAATCAGCAGGCATGTGCCCATAAAGTTTGGTAGTCTAATAATTAAAACCACCCTCCTCATTTTGGGTTTGGACAGCGTGGATATCATATTAGGAACTGACTGGCTAACAAGGCATCGGGCAGTTATTGACATTGCAGCTAGGGCCATTGAAGTGCACTCACCAACCTGTGGTGAAACACCATTATTTTTGCCCGATCAGGGTTGCACCCGTTCTTGTGCATTTCTTATGACAGAATCCCCAGTGGAAGAGATCCCCGTCGTCTGTGACTACCCCGATGTTTTTCCGGATGAATTGCCAGGAATGCCACCTGACAGAGACATCGAGTTTGCAATTGAATTGCAACCCGGGACTGCTCCTATCTCCAAGAGACCTTATAGGATGCCTCCCGCGGAACTGGCAGAATTGAAGAAACAATTGCAAGAATTGTTGGATAAGGGGTTTATTCGTCCAAGTACTTCACCCTGGGGATGTCCAGCTTTATTTGTGAAGAAAAAGGATGAGAGTTTGAGGATGTGTGTTGACTACCGTCCTCTCAATGCGGTGACTGTAAAGAACAAATACCCACTACCCCGCATTGATGTCTTGTTTGATCAGTTGGTGGGAGCCAAGGTATTCTCCAAGATAGACCTTCGTTCAGGCTACCATCAGATTAAGATTCGTGCCAGCGACATTCCCAAGATGGCTTTCTCTACTAGATATGGGCTCTATGAGTTTCTGGTGATGTCTTTTGGGCTAACCAATGCCCCGGCTTATTTTATGTACTTGATGAACTCAGTATTCATGCCAGAACTGGACAAGTTCGTGGTTGTTTTCATTGATGACATTCTGGTCTATTCCAAGAACGAAGACGAGCATGCTGAGCATCTACATATCGTGCTTCAGCGACTGCGCGATCATCGTCTTTATGCTAAATTGTCTAAGTGTGAATTCTGGCTGAAAGAAATAAAATTCTTGGGTCACACAATCTCTCAGGATGGGATATCAGTTGACCCTGAGAAAGTGCAAGAAGTGATGGACTGGAAACCTCCGACTACGGTAAAGCAGATTAGGGGTTTTCTGGGATTAGCAGGATATTACCGACGATTTATTCCGGATTTCTCCAGAATTGCCAAGCCAATGACTGAACTGTTGAAGAAGGGAGCCAAGTTCACGTGGAGCCAAAAGTTTGAAGAGGCTTTTCATACCTTAAGGCAACATTTGACAACAGCTCCAGTGCTAGCTCAGCCAGATAATACCCAGCCATTTGAAGTTTATTGTGATGCTTCTAGTACCGGACTGGGTTGTGTCTTGATGCAAGATAACCGGGTCATTGCTTATGCTTCCCGAGCCCTCAGACCCCATGAGCAGAACTACCCGACGCATGATCTGGAGTTGGCAGCAGTAGTTCATGCCCTCAAGATATGGAGACACTACTTGATGGGAGCTCACTGCAACGTTTACACTGACCACAAGAGCCTCAAATATATTTTCACTCAGGCTGATCTGAACATGAGGCAGAGAAGGTGGTTAGAATTGATCAAGGACTATGATTTGGAGGTGCACTACCATCCTGGCAAAGCCAATGTTGTGGCAGATGCTTTGAGCAGAAAGGCCCAGTGCAATTGTATGAACATGGATGCAAGAGTCACCACCCTGTGTGATGAGCTGTGTAGGCTAAACCTGGACGTTGTCCTTCCCGGTGAATTGAGATATATCGCGGTGGAACCCACATTGCAAGAGCAAATAGTTCAGGCACAGCTTGGGGATAAGGGTGTTCAGGTTATCAAAGAAATGATCAAGCAGAAGGCAGAGAAATACAAGTGTTTCCGTCAGGACAGCAAGGGAATTTTATGGTTTGAAGATCGATTGGTTGTTCCCAAGGACCCTGAGCTCAGAAAGAAGATATTGGACGAAGCTCACCTCTCCAAGTTCTCCATGCACCCAGGCAGTAACAAGATGTACCATGATCTCAGATCATTGTATTGGTGGACTAGGATGAAGAGGGAAATTGCCAAGTACGTATCAGAGTGTGACACTTGCCAGAGAATCAAGGCCAGTCACTTGAAGACAGCAGGTCCCTTGCAACCCCTTCCCATACCATCTTGGAAATGGGAGGACGTTTGCATGGACTTCATAGTGGGATTACCCAATACCTCCAGGCACCATGATTCTATATGGGTTATTGTGGACAGATTGACCAAGACTGCTCATTTCTTGCCAGTACACACCACCCATCGGGCGGAGAAGTATGCAGAGATCTACATTGACCAGATAGTTCGTCTGCATGGGATACCAAGGACTATAGTCTCTGACCGAGGAGCACCTTTTGTGGCACGATTTTGGGAGCAATTACAGGAATCACTTGGAACCCAGGTCATACGAAGCTCAGCATACCACCCCCAAACAGATGGTCAGACAGAAAGGGTACATCAGATTTTGGAAGACATGTTGCGAGCATGTGCACTACACTATGGAAAGGACTGGGACAAGTGTCTGTCTTTGGCAGAGTTTTCTTACAATAACAGCTATCAGTCCAGTCTGAAGATGGCCCCCTTTGAGGCTTTGTATGGGAGAAGATGTAGGACCCCGCTAAATTGGTCTCAAGCAGGAGAGAGGGAAATATTTGGGCCAGATTTGGTACTTGAAGCAGAGGAAAAGGTCAGAGTCATCAGGAAAAACTTAGAAGCTGCTCAGGCCAGACAAAAGAGTTATCATGACAAGAGGCGGAAGCCTCTACAGTTTGAGGTAGGAGATCATGTCTATCTTAAGATATCGCCAACCAAGGGTGTCCAGAGATTTGGGATCAAGGGCAAGTTAGCCCCTCGCTACATTGGACCCTATAAGATCAAAGCAAGTTGTGGACCCGTAGCTTACCAATTGGAATTGCCACCCCGTATGTCAGCAGTTCACAATGTGTTCCACGTATCTCAGCTGCGGAAATGTGTTCGTCTACCCACTGAAGTGCTACCAGAACCAGACATTGAGATAGAACCAGACTTGTCCTACCAAGAGTACCCCGTCAAGGTATTGGATCAAAAGGAAAGATCAACTCGGGCAAGATCAATCAAAATGTATAAGGTTCAGTGGAGTCATCATTCAGCAGACGAAGCTACATGGGAGACGGAGGATTTTCTACGCTCTCGCTTCCCCGACTTTCTGCCCAAAGGAATCGGTATGTAGCCCCAAAACCCCACCCCCCACCTGCCCTTTGAAGTCAATTATAAGAAAAACTTAGATAACAAGGATAGTCTAAGTTATGGATTTAACTTAAGAAGGGCTTCCTTCTGAAGTTGCAAAGAGGATGACATTCGAAGAGCAGTTAAAAAGGTAAAACTTGGGTATAAAGGGAAAGTAGCACCAGCACACCTTCAAAGCATCCCTCCAAGGGACTCTACCTGAAATCTCGGGGCGAGATTCCTTTAAGGGGGGAGGGCTGTAACACCCTAGGTGTTACTCGGGGTGTCCACCCCAGGGTTACCCCCTTTTAACCCATTATCACATGAAGATTTAAGTGGGCAAAATCTATCAAACTTGGAATTTTAGGTCCTAAACAAGTGTAAACTACCTTGGATATCATGCCCTAGCTTGTAATGCACATCTAAGTGGGGATCTCCCAAAACCCTAGAGCAAAACCCCCATAGGCAATAATAACCCTAATTGAAGCCATGATCAAAAGATCATGTAAACATCATGATCATGGTTTGGGCCAAATATAAAAATTGTAATATACTTAATAACCTACAATTAATAGTAAGGAAGTACCCCAAAAAAAGTTTTCAGAAAAGTCCTAAAAAGATCACCAAAGGTTGAACACAAGGGAGAAATTCAGATTTTGTCTAAGTCAAAAACCAACCCTTGAGCAAAGATCCCTCATGTTCACCTTGATCCCCTTTTCAAAACCAGTCGACCCAATTAACAAAATGGCGCCAAATTAACCCTATAACACCCTGGCAAGAGATGACACCTACCCTAGGGCGCTAGACACGACTTGACACCCCTTTTGTCTCGGGTTGGACCCAGCTGACACAGCAAACTTCTTCCCTCTCTATCTCCCTGCCCTGACCATATCTCGACTTGGAACTCACAGCAAAAGGGTAGGATTTGGAGCAGAGAAGTGACCGTACACAGTGACTTTGCCAAGATACGCACGCCATGGCGCTCAAATCGGCCGTTGAACCTTGGCAGAAGCAACCCTCCACGTGTTCGACGCGAGCTGGCATCCGGGGGCACGCTCAGAGCACGCCCGTGCGCGAACCCCCGCGCGCCCGCGGCCGCCCGTGACCACGCCCGAGCCGCGGCTATAAAACCCGCCCCAGTGCTCGGTTGCCTTCCCCATTGCCTCCTCCATACCTCGCCTGACTTGCCCGAGCCAGCCATTGCCTCCGGCGAACTCCCCGCGACCCGCCAGTGCCGCCCGAAAGCCACCACCGTGGCCAACCCCTCTCCCGTCCTCCTCCGTTCGATCCAAGCCCCCAGATAGCTTCCTGGTGAAGCCGTGAGCCTTGCTCAAGCTTAAACCGAGGGCCCGCGTCACCGGAGTAGCCAAATCGCGCTCACCGGAGTTCAAGAACCCGCCGGCGCACGTGGACCGGGTAAACCCCTTCACCATTTCCCGATTCGTTGCGCGCATGGCCTCTGTGTCATCCCGTGAAGCTCCTCGTGCCCACTAATTGAACTCTACCGCCGTGGTTTGGCCGGAGCAGGCGTCGCCGACGATCCCCGCCGCCTGTGTTCGTGGCCAGGGGAGCTCCGACCACCTCTGACGCCGACCCGCACATCGACGTGACCGTCGTGACCTCCTGAACATCGCTGACCACCTCGCCGCCGGTAAGCCGCGCCACCCTTTTCTTCCCCGTGGCTACTGTTTCAGTTGAGGGAAGGACTGCGGGTGAAAGGGAGAGAAAGTCAGGGGGTTAAGTGAAATGTCAGTGACCCGAGTGAATAGTGGCCCGAGGGTAGAACTGCGAGGTTTGATTCGGTTTAAACCCAGGGGCCTCGGCGCAAACTGCTTTTTCAGAAAAACTTTATTAAAACCTGATTTAAATTCAAACAGAAACTTTAAAAACCCATAACTTCTGTTTGGTTTATCCAAATTTGGTCAAACAAATTTTGCCAGACTCTAAATAATATAACCTGTCTAAGAAAAATATAAAACCCCATAAGTACTAGAGAAAAATATAAGGTTCTGATTTAATTTTGGTTTTGACCAAAAGCTTAATAATAGCAAGAAAAATGGTTGTACTATTTAACTAAGGTTAAAAAAATTTAGAGAAGTTATTGTCTACCTACTGACCTAGTTAAAAATGTTAAACCTCTCTGTCCACTACATTAAGTTAGTTTTAACCCCTTATTCCATAATATGCTTAAGTTTAAGAAAAATAGAAAAAGTGACATAAATAATGAACCAGAGGGCACCCCTATTTTTGTTGAGATACTTAGTCAATGTAGTTCACTGGAAAAATGTATCATACCCTGTTGTAGTGTAAAATAAGAAAGCTACCTTTTAAATTAATAAAAACAAGGATAACTTAGAAAAACCCTACAAAAATAACCCTAAGGTGAAACCTCCCCAAACCTTAGGATAACTAAAGTGTTGATAATAAGAACTTAAGAAAAATCTGAAATCTGTTGTTTGATATTTTTCAAATGACAAGTTAGTTTTAAGCACCCTTTTTGCACCAAACTTTAAAAATCCATCATTAATTAACCATCATGTTGCTCTCTGTCCTTTTTGGTACAAGAGCTTTTTATCACTACTAGAGGCCAACAAAAATAACCCTTAGGTCAGAACCCACTTTAATAAAAGACTTGTAGTGTAAAGTGGCCCATTTTGCCTAACTATTGTTATTTTTGATTAAGGGCTAGCTTTTGTACTTTAAGCCTCAAATTCTTAAAATAAGCTAGAATAACCAGTGCCAACCCACTGTAATTTTTACAGAATTTTTGGAAATTTTTAAAATACTGTCATAGTTCAAACCTGTACTAGAAACCCTGGATAGAAATTAAAGAAAGGAAAATGGGTGTTGGAAATTGATGTCCTCCTAAGACCTTTGTAAATTGTCCACTGAAATCCATAAAGGCAATGCAAATCCAATATGTTATCCTAAAGGAAAACCTAAACCTAAAAGGTAATAAGTCTATATATACCACTAGAAGACCCACGTAGCCAAGGAACCCTAAGTTAATTCTTGACTTAATTTCTGTAGCTTAATGTTCTTAAGTCTTGCATAATCATGACATACATGTTCATTGCATTTCGATAGACTGTAATCTTGCTGACGGAGAGTACATCCTCGTGCCGGAGCAAGGAGCTGCCCAGGAGATTGCCCCAGACCCAGCACCAGAGCCTGCACCAGAGGACCTGCCTGCCACTGCTTTGGAAGGCAAGCCCCGGTTTTATGCATAACCTGTTATTTATGCTATTTTACTTCACTTAATGATTGTAGGATTGATTGTGCACTTAGGTGTAGGAATTGTTTGAAACCCTAGTAGCATGATCTCAGGAATCCTATTGAGATGAATACTAGTATGCTAGGTCGAGTAGCTGCTTTATTAATTAGGATCTCGGTAGAAGTCGAGTGATTTTTCTAGCACTCGCGCGAGGTCAGGAATTGGCTGTATCCACCTTCTTATCATATTGATGTTGGTTTGTGGGCAACAATCCATGGGGATTGGTTGTTCACGGGATAAAAAGGTGATTAAGGATTAAGGTGTGGTACCGTGAGTCAAGCGTTTGAACGTACTAAACATATGCCGAGAAATATGGTAAATCGGTAAGCCTAGTACCTGATTGAACCTGGCAGTGGACTTTACCCCTCACGCGACCTGAGACGTAGTCTCCCATTCCAGTTATGGTGGGTACAAGTGCGGTCACTGCACGACGGCCAGTCGGGGTCAGTGAGGCATTGTACGCCAAGGCGGTGAGCCCTGATCTGCTGACGGGGAATCGATGGGGACGGTTGATATGTGTGGGGACGGAGTGCCCCTGCATGTCGTGTGTTTAGGTTTACCTTGCAAGGATAAAAACTCGATTCGAATCGTCTGCTTCTCGCAGTTAATGAGACTGCTTGATCCATGCTGCTACATTGAGTAACAAGTGGAACTGTGTTGAGATGATACAAGCTGTTGATCGCTAAAAATGCTTGCTACTATGTATGAATAGATAGTATACTTTTAGCCTTAAGAGAGTCACACTTAATTTTGACAAAGTTAAAATCTTGATTTAGAAACTCAGCTAGTGCTTTTGGCAACCAAACCCCACAGCCAAACAGCTGCATGTCTAGAGGTAGAGGAGTATAGACTCCTCACACCGGGTAAGTCTAGCTGAGTATTAGTATACTCAGCCTTGCTTGTGGCATAATTTTTACAGGTTCTCTGGAAGACATGGTTGCTGGAGTGACTTGGCCATCCACCCTGCCACCGGGTTGGACGGTCGAGTGGGACCCTGCCTCGGCTGAGGAGGAGCATGAGGAGTGATGGGACAGGCTTCCCCATCTCTCCGTTTAATTATCGTTAGTTTTATTCCGCTGCACTTCAAACAATGATGACTACTTTTGGCAAAACTCCGATGATGATGATGTAATAATTAACACTCTTCCATGTATGGTTTTATGCTTTATTGTATTTGCTCTGTGACTCACCATCGAGTGAGAATGTGGTACTTGATCCTGTCAGTGGCCGTGTCGGACTAGATCCGAGGGATTGACGGGTTATTCCCATTTAAGTGTGGTCTAGCCTCTGAGGCAGGGCTTAGGCACTTAAGTTGGAATAATTCGGGCGGTTCCGCCACATCGGGGGCCCTTACGGCAGTTGTGTCTGTCGAAGTCGAGAGACTTCGGGCGCAGCATGCTGAGGCCGTCCGGGAAAAGTCAGCCGCCGATAGCAAGTGCCGCAAACTGGCGGAGAAGGTGGCCGCACTGGAGGGCGAGAGGACTGAGCTCCGGCGCCAGCTGGCGGAGGAGAGGAGGGAAGCTAATCAGGCCCTCGCCAAAGCGCAGTATGCGCAGGCGGAGGCCAATGTGACGCGGGTGGAGGGTAGCTCGCCAGGCAACACGCCGAGGAATGGGAGGAGCGGTTCAACGCTCTACAGGCCAGCATGGAGAGGGCCGAGGCTTCTACGCGCTCAGAAGTTGAGCGGACACGCAAGCAGCTTATGGACTCATACCACGAGCTGGGCGCGCGGACCGCTGACTTCGAAGTGCTCGACCGAGAGTCAGGCCTTCGTTGCCTCGAGTGGCTGCAAGAGGAGTTGTTGGCGCTCCCGACCATTGTGGAGGGATTTATGTCCTATGCCTCCCTGGTCACCTGCGAAGGGGCGATGAACGTGCTGTCCCGCGAAGGGTGCCGTCACTATGAGGTCTTCGACCGATCTGATGAGGATTTCGAGCGCGAGATTTACAAGGTTGAGGACCCTGTGGTGAAAGAATTCGCGGGAGCCCTCTTTGACCGGATGTGGGGCCCCCACGGTCGGGTGGTGGTCAGGGAGCGGTCCGACACGGCGAGGGGTCAGGTAATGTTTGACTTTTGTTTAGTGTTGTTGAATGTGGGTTATATGTGGGCTTGCTGAATCTGTGTGCTGTGTTTCAGGCGGCGCGTGACGAGAAAGTGGAGGACTTCGGGGCTTTGAACAGCGTGCGGCCTGAGGCGGAGTCGAACCCAGTGGCGGCTGGGCCCAAGGTCGCCCCGGCGCTGCCCCTAGAAACCGTTGAAGGCTCCCTCGATGCCCCCGCAGCCACTGCGGCCGGTGGTGGCTCGTCGCCAACCACTGTGCCGAGGGCTGAGGATCCCCCGAAGACGGCGACGGAGCAGGCAGCGGAGGATCCCACGGCGGCTGGGTCTTCGCAGGTGGCTTAGTGGGTGTGGGTAGTTAGGGAATTTTGTATATGTTGCTGAACCTTGGTTGCTGCACAGGTTCAAGATTTTGGGCCTGCTAATTTTTTGGCGGCTTCGACCGTGGATGCTGGGAATGAATCGGATGAGTCTGCGTCTAAGTTTTCTGATTTTGGTGACTCTGGGAGTTCAGTTGAGTGGACGGAAGAGTCGTCGGATGAGGACTTGGATTACTTTGCGGCCTTGGATGTGGCAGCGGCGGAGGCTTCGCCGCGTGCTGCGGATGCTGAAGTTGTGCCTGGTCCATGTGCTGGGCGTAGGCGGCGAAGGGCAGTTGCGAAGCGTAGAGTGAGTGAGGCGGATGGCGGTCGGCTTCGTGTGGGCAGGGCTGGCAAGCAGGAACTGTTGTCCTCGCCGACCGTCGCGAGTGTAGGTGAGGGGGAACTGCGAAGTCTTTTTGAGGGTGAGGAGCTGAGGATAATGCTATTTAACTATAGGGAGATGGGAATCATTCCGAAGGTTGAACCGATGTAAGGTGTGATGCCCTCGCTGTACATATGTAATGGCTTGTATGATGAGGTTGTGCGCCTTCGCACATTCGGCTATGCTCACAAAGGCGTTGCGCACTTGGTCTGGTGTATTTGTTATGTCGGTCCAGCGTGCATGTAGTCGGTCTTTGCGCGAACAGTTTGGTGTAGTCTTTTTGGGGAAGACTTCGATTTTTCGCACTTGTTGTGGTTGGTCCGGCTGCACCCTTAGGCGACTTTTGCACGGATAGTCTTTTTGAGGAAGACTTCGATTTTTCGCACTTGTTGCGCTAGTTCGGCTGCACCCTTAGGTGACTTTTGCACGGATAGTCTTTTTGAGAAAGACTTTGATTTTTCGCACTTGTTGTGCTAGTCCGGCTGCACCCTTAGGCGACTTTTGCACGGATAGTCTTTTTGAGAAAGACTTCGATTTTTCGCACTTGTTGTGCTAGTCCGGCTACACCCTTAGGCGACTTTTGCATGGATAGTCTTTTTGAGAAAGACTACGATTTTTCGCACTTGTTGTGCGAGTCCGGCTGCACCCTTAGGCGACTTTTGCACGGATAGTCTTTTTGAGAAAGACTTCGATTTTTCGCACTTGTTGCGCTAGTCCGGCTGGACCCTTAGGCGACTTTTGCATGGAGTGTCGCACGCGAGGGTGGCTAGCGCTAGACCTCGCGGTGACTTTGTATTGGTCGAATGTCGAAGACCGTCGACGCGGTCTTTTTTCGACGTAGATTTTTGCGGGGGATTTTTCACTTGTATATTACATGACTCTGCCTCGTTAAAAACCTCACCCCCGGGAGGAAAAGAGTGCGGGCCAGAATAAAATTGTTTTTGCGAATTACAAGGGCGAGCTGGCCCTGATGAGTCAAACAAAAAATTTGCGGAGATTATCAATGTTCCAGGAATGCTCCAAGTCCTCGCAGGATGGCGTTGCGAGCCTATATGCGCTGGGGGATGCCTTCGTCTTGACAATGAATGGGCCCTCCCACTTGGGCTCCAGCTTGCCCCTGGACTCTGTCCGAGCTGTTCGGACGAGTACGAGGTCCCCTTCGCTGAATTCCCTCGGGATGACTGCGTGGTCGCGCCATGCTTTTATTTGGGGTTGGTATTTATTTAGAGCCTGTAGGGCGAAGACGCGGTCTCCATCGATGAGATCCTTCGAAGTGGGTTCATCCACATCGGGGACAGCTGACGAGACTGTCCGTGGGGACCCATGTTTTATTTCTTGCGGGGTCATGGCCTCCGATCCATATAGAAGGCGGAAAGGGGTGAACCCAGTCGCCCTGCACTCAGTCGTGTTTAGCACCTAGACCGCTTCAGGTAACAAATCGGCCCACCTGCCCTTTTTCTCGTCAAGGAGCATCTTCTTGACAGCTGTGAAAATTTTGCCATTGGCGCGTTCCACAACTCCGTTGGACTGCGGGTGGTATACTGAGGCAAAGGCAAGCTTGGTGCCAATGGAGAAGCAGAAATCCTTGAAGTCTTGGCTCTCAAACTGCTTGCCGTTGTCAACTATGAGTTCGGACGGTACTCCGAAGCGGCAAACAATGTTTTGCCAGAAGAATTTCTGTGCAGTCTTTGATGTTATTGTGGATACAGCCCTCGCCTCGATCCATTTAGTAAAATACTCGACAGCGACGAAGGTGAACTTGAGGTTCCCCTGAGCCGTGGGCAGGGGCCCGACAATGTCCAGGCCCCAGCGCTGGAGAGGCCATGTGTGGGCGATTAGTTTTGTGAATTGCGAAGGGCTGCCTGATCGAGGAGAAAACTTCTGGCAGGCTTCGCAGGACCTTGTGACCCAATTTGTGGCGCAGATCATTGCGGGCCAGTAGAAACCTTGACGGATCACCTTTGCGGCTAGAGCCCTTGGCCCTGCGTGAGAGCCGCAAGTACCGCTGTGGACTTCGCGCAGGATTTGGACGCCTTCGGTCTTGGTGACACATTTAAGCATTGGCTGACTAACCCCCTTCTTGTAAAGCTGGCCCTCAATCAGTGCGAAGTCCTGGCTTCGATGTTTGAGGCGCTTGGCCTCGTTGATGTCGGTTGGGTGGTAGTACCCCTGTAGAAACAGGGTTATTGGTGCCCGCCAGTCTTCGGTCATAATAAGGTTGACTATGTGGTGGCCCTCGCTATCATTGGTTATTTGGAGCCCTTCGGGGCTTCGGACGGCTGGCGTGCCGATAACATGGTAGAACACGTCAGAGGGCAGGGACTCGCCTCTGGCGGCAGCCTTGGCCAATGCGTCGGCCTCCTCATTCTTGCCCTGGTCCACATGCTGCAAGGTGAAACCCTTGAATTGTCTCTCGAGGCTACGGTTGGCCGCGAGGTATTGCATATGTGCTGGGTCCTTTGCTGCGTAGTCTTTCTCGACTTGCCGGTGACTACCTTGGAGTCTGTTCTGATAATGCATGTGGTGACACCAAGGGCCCTTAGTTTGCGGAGGCCGAGGATGACAACTTCGTATTCTGCTATGTTGTTTGTGCATCTGTCGGATTCCAGAGCGAAGCTGAGGCGTGCCGCGTATCTGTGCTTGACCCCGGCGGGTGAGGTGATGACTGCAGCAGCGCCTGCCCCCGCATGGCACCATGCACCGTCGCAGTGGATTGTCCAAACCTTCTCTGCGGACGGGTCCGGCTGTGTTATTAGCCCAGTCCAGTCGACTACAAAGTCTGCCAGAACTTGTGACTTGATGGCTGTTCTGGGCTCGAAAGTGATGTGGTAGCCGGAGAGTTCGGCCGCCAATTTGGTGATCTATACCGATGCCTCCGGGTTCCTGATTAATTCGCCGAGTCCCCTATCTGAGGTGACTTGGACCTTGAATGCTTCAAAATAGTGGCGCAATTTGCACGAAGACATAACAACTGCATAGGCAATCTTTTCCAGTTCCGTCATGTTACATTTTGATGGTGTGAGCACTTCGGAGATGTAATATACTGGACACTGCCTGATCACGCCCTCTACTGTCTGCTCCTGAACCAGTGCCACGCTGACCGCGTGCGGCGAAGCCGCAACATAAAGCAACAGGGGTAGCAAAGAGTCGGGGCTTGTAAGAACTGCCAATTCCGATAGGTACTGTTTCAATGAGGCAAAGGCCGCCGCCTGCTCTGGTCCCCAAGCGAAGTCTTTTGCGTCGCGGAGAGTTTTGAGGAAGGGGAGACTTCGCTCTGCGGATTTGGAGATGAATCTGTTGAGGGTGGCCAATCTGCCAGTCAGGCGCTGGACGTCTCTAGCTGACTACGGGGGCGTCATGTTGATGATAGCCTGAATTTTGGTTGGGTTGGCCTCGATTCCGCGGTGTGATACCAGGTAGCCCAATATTTTCCCCTGGCGAACACCGAAGACGCACTTTTTGGGGTTTAGGCGAAGTCGTGCGTCCCGCATGTTTGCAAATGTTTCAGCGAGGTCAGCAAGATGGTCCTCCTTGCTCCTGCTGGCGACGACGATGTCGTCCACATACGTGAATATATTTCTGCCGACTTGCCCCTCGAGCACCGTTTTGGTGAGCCGGGAGAAAGTGGACCCGACGTTCTTGAGTCCCTCCGGCATTCTGATGAAGCAATATGTGCCGAAGGGTGTTATGAAGCTGGTGCTGGCCTTGTCGTCCTCCTTCATATATATTTGATGGTAACCGGAGAAGCAGTCGAGGAGTGACATGACTTTGCACCCGGCCGCGCTATCGACTATTTTATCGATCCGAGGCAGCGGGAAGTTGTCCTTTGGGCAGGCCTTGTTGAGACTGGTGAAGTCGATGCACATCCGCCATTTTCCACTCTTTTTCTGGACCATCACAATGTTGGCGAGCCACGTGGGGTAGGCTATTGGCTCGATAAATTTGGCCTCCAGGAGGCGATGTACCTCGGCCTTGGCGGCTTCTGTCTTCTCATCAGACATTTTGCGGAGCCGCTGTTTTTTTCGGTCTCACCGAAGGGTCGATTCCCAAGCTGTGCTCAATGATGGAACGGCTAACCCCGACCAGGTCGAGGGCGGACCAGGTGAAGACGTCTTTGTTCTTGGACAAACAGCAGAGGAGTTTCTCCTCGTCATGCGAAGTGAGGTCTTCGCTGATGGTGGCCGTCTGCTTGGGCATGGCCTGGTCGAGGGGAACAGTCTTGGTCCCGTCGTTGCTCTGTAGCTGTGCTTTGTCGTGTTCTTTGTCAGTTGGGTTGGCGGACGCGGGGACCTCGCGCTGGGACGTTTCTTTGCCCGGGGACGAAGTCCCGCTCTATGTTGCGCGCAGTCTGCTGGTTGCCATAGACCGTGATGGCGCCTAGCGGACCTGGTATCTTCATGCACAGGTAAAGTCCGTGAATGGCTGCCTCAAACTTGTTGATGGAGCCCCGACCCATAATGGCATTGTACGGATACACCATATCGACGATATCGAAGGTCACTTGCTCACTTCGGGCATTGGGTGCTACACCGAAGGATAGAGGCAACTCTATTTTGCCGACGGGAAATGTGCCCTTGCCGCCGAAACCATACAACGGGTTGTTCGAAGGCTTGAGCAGGCTGTGGCTTATGCCCATGCGGTTGAAGGCATGGAGGAAAATGATGTCTGCTTGACTGCCATTGTCGACTAGGACTTTGTGCAGGTCCCAGCCTGCCACGCTGCAGTTGATAATCATGGCGTCGATGTGGGGGGCGCTGCGCAGATCGACGTCTCGGGCGTCGAAGGTTAGCGGCACATGGGACCACTTCGTCTGCACGACCGAACTGGTGATGGCGACGTGGTTGATGCTGCGGTAGTGGTCCCGCTTCTGCCGCTTCGTGTCAAAGTCGGCGCTGGACCCCTCAGTGATCATATGAATGACTCCGCGATACGGCTGATCGGCGAAGTCTTCTTGCTTTGGGGCATGGGGGTGGTGGATGTTTTGTTGTTGCTGGTGTGGAGGTGGGGGTGGGGGAGGTACGATTTGTACTTCCTGGTGGTGTTGGTATGCGTGGTGCTGTGGATGCAGAGCGGGGGCGTGGATGTATGGTGGAGGGGGTTGCTGATATGTGTGCGTGACAACTCTAGGGTTATCGGCTGGTTGCGCCCGTGCCATCCTGTCTCTGGTGGCCTTCGTCTCTGGGCAGTCTCTGGTTTGGTGGGCGCAGTCTTCGCCGTGGAACAGGCAGTAAAATCGGCGCGGCGGCTGCGCACGTCCCCGGCCCCGTCCGCGTGTTCCGTTACCGCGGCCCTGGGGGGATATTCCTGGCGGCGAGGGGCCTCACCAGCGAGGTGCTGGTTGGCGATGTTGTGCACCTGCTGCTGATTGTGGCCATCCCGACCGTAGTCTGGCTGCGGAGTCCTCGTCCACGTGCGGCTGGACTGTGGAGCATCTTTGGGTTTCCTCTGAGACTCAACTTTGCGCTGGTGGAGCTCTTCGGATTTGGCGTATTTTTCAAATAGCTGATACAACTCCTGGAGGTTCTTGGGCGGATCCCTAATGCAGTGGCTTTAAAGGACGCCGGCCCGAAGGCCACTGATGGCGTAGTGGATGGCGATTTGGTCATCGACCGAGGGCAGCTGTGACTTGAGTGTCAGAAACTTGCGGTAGTACTCCCGCAGAGTCTCTTTTTCCAGCTGCTTGCAGAGTGAGAGTTCGGCCAAGGCGTCGGTGTCTGGGCGGTACCCTTGGAAGTTGAGCAGGAATTTGTCCCGGAGGCTTCTCCAGGAGTCAATGGACAACGGGGGCAACCTGGTGAACCAGGTGAGAGCTGGGCCCTCAAGGGCGATGATGAAAGACTTGACCATCGTGGCGTCGTCCCCTCCGGAAGATGCAACAGCGACTTGATAACTCATGATGTACTGTGCTGGGTCAGTGCTGCCGTTGTACTTGGGATAGGTCCCTGCCCGAAAGTTGGCAGGCCAGGGTGTCACTTGCAGGTGTGGCGCCAGGGGACTTCGCTCGTCGAGGTAGTTGACACCTTCGAATGCCGCAGCGTGTGGGATGGCGTGGTCGCGCTGGGGGAAGTGCAGGTCTTCGAATTGTGCGCGCTGTTGCAGGGGTGGCCCGTGTTGCAGGCCGAAGTGGCCTTCGCGCTGCATTAGCACGATCTCTTGCTCGAGCTCTTGGGCCTTCTGCTCTTCGTCTCGTATCATTTGCCGCACCTTGGCTTGTGCAGACACACGTTGGCGCTTGGCCTCAAGTATCTCTTTTTGCTTCTGGAGATTGCGGTTCTTGATGCACAGGGCGCGCAGCTGTAGTTGTTCTCCCGCTGAGACACCAATGACTTCGCCGTCCTCGGTGAGGTCCGCGCCCTCCGGTGGAGCGAAGCCTAGGGGAGGTTGCGGCTGTCCTTCAGAGTCGCAGGTGCGGAGAGCGTCGTCTTCAGTGGCCTCTTGGTGGGTGGTGTGGGTGAGGGCGAGGGCCTTGCCCTTTTTTGCGGCCAGCAGTGCTGCCTTCGCAGCCTCGTCAGCCTTCGAACTAGCTTTCTTGGGTGCCATCGCGGGTGGTTTTTTTCGTAGCACGAACGGTGGGCGCCAAATGTTGGAACTTGCTCTCCGGTGCAAGTTGATCCAACGGGGGAGTGTGGCAACATAAACAGGGTTTTCGCACGAGATGGCAATAGCTCTGTTAATCTAGCCTCTCAAGGGCACTGTGCGGGGGTATTTATAGGTATCAGAGTGCCCAGCGTCCTATGTTAAGGACGCATGTGCCCTCAGACACCTAGGTTATCCCCGGAATATTCCCATAAAGCGGGGTTACAGACCGTAATTACAGGGAGGCCTTTACAAATTAGGCCTGTAATGCGCAGTGGCCACGCAGGGCCTGTTACAATGGGCCGGATCACACGTGGGCCTCCATGCTGGACGAGGTCGCAAGATGAGACGACCTCGTCACAGGTCTTCGTCCGGTGACGTATGGGACGAAGGGTGAATCTGCCCGTTGTCTTGTCTCCGTTGGTGCAGCGAGGACAGCGAAAGCATCGAGCGAAGGGTGGCGTCTTCGCCTTCGCCCCAACAAATACCAGCTTGCTCTGCTTCAGCAGCAGGGACGTCTTTCGGTGTTACCAACCCAGATCGCTTCATTGCCTCCGAAATAGGAACAGTATCAACAGCTTCGGTCTCATCCCCATCACGATCGACCCTTGCAGTAGAGCGAACTCTGGCCATTTGATTATGACTAACTTGAAATTTTTTGTGTTGGCTTTTTGTCTTTTTCGAAGCTCTTACTCTTGTGCCGAAGCAGATTCACAAGCGAGGTTTCGTCTGAGCACGATGATCAAGCTTCGGCTATGACTAAAAATTTGGCAGCAAAACAGTGCAATATCAATGAATGTTGTGGTAACTTCACACCTACCCGTCTGTTTATATAGTGCTGCAGGTGGGAAGGTGAATCGGTAAGGTCTCCAGCACCGAACAAACAGTCACCCGCACTCACTGAACGGTGGGCCACATAGTTCGAGAAGGTGAATCGCTGGCGAGCGCGTAATTGGTGCAAGATGGGTCGCGCGCGCGACGATTATTTTAATCATTTCTCGCCAACGAGCTCAGGGAAGGTGTTTTTTGGATCTTCGGCATCCCGAAGCCTAGAAGATTTTTTCATGAATCAAGCTCGTTACGAAAAACGATCTAGCACCACGAAGGGGCTACTTTTGGGGGTATGCTTCGTAGCCGAAGATCCTAAAGAAAGAAACACCTTCGGCAGGTCCTCTCCAAAGCAGCGCCGAAGCTATCGCCTATAAAGCTTCGGCACAGTGACATGTCTCAAGACGATGGGGTGAACCGACTTAAAGATGAAATGACTTAAAGACCCATGATATTCTGTGTCATTATTGTAGTTCATTGAAAAGGGCATAAATGTAATTATACACAGGCTGCGCCCTGTGCCTATAAATAGGTGAACAGTACCCTTGTACTGTTCACGGAATCCTGTAATCACGCATTGGGCATCTGCTTCTGTATTACACTGGTATTTCAGCTTTCCTTCAAGCCGAAGGTACATTTATAATTTGTCATCATTTCTATAATAATAGAATAAAAATGAGATAATAATAATAATCAATTGCTTATATTATTTCTTCATATTTTATGTAAATCCTTCTTCACTATTCATTGTGCTTATGAAGGTATGTCATTCATAACCTTCGTCCGGAATTCATTATATCCCAAGGGAGATAAAGCTTTGAAGGACGAAGGACCATAACATTTAACCATTTCTGTGTTGCCTTGTTCTTGATTCATAGAAGTTAAGAACAAGTCCCCAACATATGGTTTGGGGGATCTTACTCTCGTAGAGCTGAATAAGAGAAGGAAAATTACATGCTATGGCCCCATTAAAAACCTTTCTCCCCCTTTAGAAAGGAAAAGGGTGCCATAGGAAAAAATAAAAAAGTTTACATCAAGTCACACATAGTATGGTCGAAGCTCATCCACATTCCAAGATCTAGGAATGTCGTTGTCGTCCATATCCTTTAACCTGTAAGAACCGGGTCTTGACGAAGATACTACCAGAAAGGGTCCTTCCCACTTCAGCTGAAGCTTGCCTACTGTGTCAGTGTTGGCTACTCTCCGAAGCACCAGATGTCCTGGCTTAATGTTTTTCAACCGAACTTTTCTATCACGCCATTTTATTATTTCGGCTTGATATTTTTGATATTTTCCACAGCCTGAAGTCTAGTCCCTTCTATAGTATCTTTTTGCCACAGAATAATTAGCTCCGTCTTCTAACGAATCCACTGTTCTTATTGACCCCGCTTTAGCCTCATCGAGGGTTATAGCTTCGTCAGCGAACAATAACTTGAATGGTGTAAAACCTGTTGACCTTGATATAGTTGTATTGTGGCTCCACACCACTTTAACCAACTCATCTGGCCACTTTGCTCTAGGCTGATTGAAGATTAACTTTATTATTCCTGTCATTATAATACCATTTGCCCTTTCAACTAGTCCGTTTGATTTCGGGTGCCTGACTGATGCAAAATGAATTTTCGTGCCGATCTGATTGCAGAAATCTTTGAAAGTTTCAGCATCAAACTGTGTTCGATTGTCCACAGTTATAGCCTTCGGCACACTGAAGCGACAAACTATATTCTGCCAGAAGAATTTTTGGTCTGTAGCCGAAGTTATTGTAGCCAAAGGCTTCGCTTCGATCCACTTAGAAAAATATTCTACCACCACCACGACATATCTCAAGTTGCCCTGCGCTGGTGGAAGTGGACCTAGCAGATCCAGGCCCCATCTCTGCAACGACTAGGTTGGTTGTATTAGTTGAGTCAATGATGAGGGTTGCTTCTGATCTCTTGCACATTTTTGGCAATTTTCGCACTTTTGAACCAAATCTGTTACGACCGAAGTTGTCTTTGGCCAATAGAATCCTTGTCGGAAAATCTTTCCCAGAAGAGGTCTAGACCCAATGTGGGATCCACACAATCCTACATGTATCTCCTTCATTAGTTCTATACCTTCGGTTCTGGATAAGCATTTGAGAAGTGGGGAACTGTTGGGACCATGCTTCATCGCCGAAGGTCCTGCAGAAAGAAACAGCTTCGGCTGAAGCTGCTCGTACGTGACGCCGAAGGCACCATTCGTGAAGCTTCGGTATGACAACATATCCGAAGATCAAGGCTCGAACCGACTTAAAGATAGAATGACCTTTTAGTCCATAAGGGTCTAAGTCATTGTTGTAAACTTTTATGAAGGGCATGATTGTAATTCCTCACAGGCTGTGTCCTATGCCTATAAATAGTGAACAGTATTCCTTTACTGTTCACGCATTCCTGTAATTGCTAACGCATCACTCGGGAATTATTGTTTGTCAAGGCAAAGCCTTTGAGAACAAGCCTCCAACATTGGCGCCCACCTCCGGTGAACTCACTTCCACTTTTTTGAGATGATGGCTTCGTTCAACAATCAAGCTGGAGCTGCTTCGACTCCGAAGCTGGTACTCCCGATAACAGGCGGTTCATGCTCAGAGCCAGCCAACAAGAAGCAGAAGAAGGAGGCACAGAGAAGGGTACAGCATGTCGGGGTGCAGGGACCCTTCATCAAGTCAAGATGGTCTCACATTCCAATTACCTTCTCCCAAGAGGATCTTCAACTCAAGGATTACCCACACAACGATGCTATGGTTATCTCTTGTGTGATCAAAGGATTTCTGGTCCATAATGTTTTGGTTGATACAGGCAGCGCAGCTGATATCATATTTGCTAAGGCCTTCAGACAGATGCAAGAGCCCGAAGACAAAATTCATGATGCCACACATCCCCTTTGTGGCTTCGGGGGAAGGCAGATTGTAGCACTCGACAAAATCACAATGCCAGTGACCTTCAGATTTATCAACAACACAAGGACTGAACAAGTTGTGTTTGACATTGTTTACATGGAATACCCTTACAATGCAATCATTGGTCGTGGTACTCTCAATGCCTTCGAAGCAATTCTTCATCCAGCTTATCTTTGCATGAAGATACCTTCGGACCAAGGGCCCATTGCTATTCATGGAAGTCAAGAAGCTGCCAGAAGGGCCGAAGGAAATTGGACAAACTCAAAAGCAATCCATAATATAGATGGAGCTGAAGCTTGTGAGCAATACAAGTTCAGAAGGGAAAAAGCTGCTTCGGCTGATCAGCCGAAGCCCATGCTCTTATGTGAGGACATAGCAGAGCAGAAGGTGTTGTTGGGATCTCAACTGTCCGAAGAACATGAGAAAACCTTGATAAGGTTTTTGTTCAATAATAAAGATGTTTTTGCTTGGTCAGCTAATGATCTTTGCGGAGTTAAAAGGGATGTTATTGAACATTCGCTCAATGTTGATCCATCCTTCAGACATAGAAAGAAGAGGCTTCAGAAGATGTCTGATGACAAGGCCGAAGGTGCTCGGAATGAAGTGAAAAGACTCCTCAGTGCCGGAGTTATCAGAGAGGTAAAATACCCAGAATGGTTGGCTAACACTGTTATGGTAAAGAAGGCCAATGGTAAATGGAGAATGTGTATCAATTTTACTGATCTCAATAAGGCCTGTCCGAAGGACGAGTTTCCATTGCCAAGGATAGATTCCCTAGTTGATGCAACGGCATCATCAGAGCTTATGAGTCTGCTGGATTGTTATTCAGGCTATCACCAAATTTGGATGAAGAAGGAGGATGAACCGAAAACCAGCTTCATAACCCCTAGTGGAACATATTGTTACCTTCGGATGCCTGAGGGGCTTAAGAATGCTGGAGGAAGCTTCAGCAGAATGACAGCGAAGGTTCTTCATTCCCAGATAGGCAGAAATGTGCTAACTTATGTTGATGATATCATTGTAAAAAGCACGAAGCAAGATAATCACATTGCTGATCTGCAGGAGACCTTCGCTAATTTTAGACAGGCTGGTTTAAAGTTGAACCCAGAAAAATGTGTCTTCGGAGTAAAGAAAGGGAAATTTCTTGGCTGTCTAGTCCCAACAAAAGGGATTGAAGCTAATCCAAACAAAATCGAAGCTATCCTTCGAATGGAGCCACCAAGTACAAAGAAGGGGGCTCAAAGATTGACAGGAAGACTGGCATCTCTCAACAGATTTATATCTAGATCAGCAGAGAGAAACTTACCATTTTTCGAAGTACTGAAATCAGATGAAGTTTTTCAATGGGGACCAGTTCAGCAGAAAGCCTTCGAAGAGCTGAAGCAATATTTGATAGACCTAACAACATTAACTCCACCAACGCCAGGGGCTCCTCTGTTGTTATATGTGGCAGCTTCGCACTCAGCGGTAAGTGCAGCACTCGTCCAGGAGAAGCTTGAAGGCCAAGTCAAAAAGCAAGCCCCAATATACTTCGTATCAGAAGTTCTTAGTCCATCAAAGAAAAATTATACGGAATTGGAGAAGGTACTGTATGCTGTTTTGATGGCCTCCAGGAAGCTTCGGCATTATTTTCAAGCCTACAATATAATTGTTCCTTCTTCACAACCATTGAAGGACATCATGAGAAATCGAGAAGCTACTGGAAGGATTGGAAAATGGGCTGCAGAGCTCAATGAATTTTGTATTGATTATGTGCATAGGTCTTCGATTCAATCCCAAGCGTTGGCAGACTTCATTGCTGACTGGACGTCAGGGGCTCAAGAGGAAGAAACGAATAAAGATGCCCAAGTATGGACAGTGTTTTGCGATGGGTCTTGGGGAACCTTCGGAGCAGGAGCAGCTGTTGTGTTGGTTTCACCTTCCAAAGTTAAAACTTGTTATGCGACAAGACTTGATTTCAGTTGCACAAACAATATTGCTGAGTACGAAGCTCTGCTCTTGGGTCTTCGGAAGTTAAAGGCAATGGGAATCAGAAGGGCCATTCTTAAAACTAATTCCCAAGTTATTTCTGGTCATATTGACAAAAGCTACAAAGCAAGAGATCCGAAGCTTGAAAAATATTTAGATACAGTCCGAAGGATTGAGGCTTCCTTCGAAGGATTCTCTGTTAAAAATATTCCTCGTGGAGAAAATGAATATGCTGATCTATTAGCCAAGTCAGCAGCACAGGGGCTGCCCTTACCTTCGGAAGTATTTTTCGAAACAATAAAAGCACCTTCGGTCGAGCTTCTTGAAAGAGCAGTCCTCAACATATCCCCTGTTTATAGTGAAGATTGGAGAACTGAGATCATCTCTTTCCTTCAGGGCAATTTTCTTTCAGATGACGAAGCTTATAACAGGAGGATAGAAGCAAGAGCTCGACCATATATCATAATAGAAGGGGAATTATACAAGCGGGGGGTATGTTCCCCGTTACTCAAGTGTTTATCCAGAGCCGAAGGCATAGAATTGATGAAGGAAATACACGCAGGCCTGTGTGGATCCCACATTGGATCTAGGCCTTTGCTCGGAAAAGTTTTTCGTCAAGGATTTTATTGGCCAAAGGCAGCTTCGGATGCAGCGGATTTAGTTCAAAAGTGCGAAGGTTGTCAGAAATGTGCAAGAGATCAAAAACAACCTTCATCTTTAACTCAATTAATACAACCCACTTGGCCGTTGCAAAGGTGGGGCCTTGATTTGCTAGGTCCATTACCACCAGCACAGGGGAACTTAAGATATGTTGTAGTGGCAGTGGAATATTTTTCTAAGTGGATTGAGGCGAAGCCTTTAGCTACAATAACTTCGGTTACTATTCAAAAGTTTTTCTGGCAAAATATTGTTTGTCGCTTCGGAGTGCCGAAAGCCATTACTGTGGATAATGGGACACAGTTTGATTCTGAAGCTTCCAGAGAATTTTGCGATCAAATTGGCACGAAGATCCATTTTGCATCAGTTCGACATCCGGAGTCAAACGGACTTGTTGAAAGAGCTAATGGGATCATAATGACAGGGATAATGAAGCTAATCTTCAATCAGCCCAGGGGAAAGTGGCCAGAAGAATTAATCAAAGTGGTGTGGAGCCATAACACAACAGTGTCAAGATCAACAGGTTTTACGCCATTCAAACTATTGTTTGGTGACGAAGCAATAACCCTGGAAGAAGCCAAAGCAGGATCAATAAGAACAGTAGCTTCGGCAGAAGGCGAAGCTGAAGCTGATCACTCTGTGGAAAAAGATGCTATAGAAGGGATCAGGCTTCAAGCTGTGGAAAACATCAACAAATATCAAGCTGAAACAATAAAATGGCGTGACAGAAAGGTTAGGCTGAAGAACATTGAGCCAGGACACTTGGTGCTTCGAAGAATAGCCAACCCTGAAACAGTAGGCAAATTACAGCTGAAGTGGGAAGGACCTTTTTTGGTAGCATCTTCGTCAAGACCCGGTTCCTACAGATTGAAGGATATGGACGACAACGACATTCCTAGATCATGGAATGCGGATGAGCTTCGGCGATATTATGTTTAGCTTGATGTAATTTTCTTTTTCTATTCTTTTTTGTGGCACCCTTTTCCTTTCCAAAGGGGGATAAAGGTTTTTAATGGGGCCACAACATGTAATTTTCCTTATTTTAATTCTATAAGAGTGATATCCCCCAAAAAATGTAAATGTAAATGCAAAGGAAAAAGAAAAGAAAACAGGGAGAAGCTCAAAAGTCGTTCCTAAGGGAATGCAGAGCTTACAGCGAAAAATAAACGCTGATTCCGCCGAAAGTAAAAGGCGAAGAAGCTCCTAAGGGAGGCTTACAACGAAAAATAAACGCTGATTCCGCTGAAAGTAAAAGGCGAAGAAGCTCCTAAGGGAAGCTTACAGCGAAAAGTCAACGCTGATACACCGAAAAGTAAACGGTGAAGCCGAAAAGCAAACGGCCAAAAGATTTGAATCATTCCCAAGGGGATGAAGGGCTATGATTATGGTTTTTGAATATGTGCTTCGATATTCATTTACACGATACATTACATCATGTCATTTGCATTCATAAACATTCATTTAGACATATATAGAATTATCATCATACCACACAAAAAAGACAGATGCTTCGACAATGAGGAAAATTTTCGAAGAAAGAGAAAAATTTTCATGCTTCGTTGTGTACGAAAAGAAGGGAAGGTGTTTTTCGCCTTCGGCTCAAAAAGAGAAGTTTCGTCCACAGCAAAGCAGATTGTACACGGATAAAGGAGACAAAATATATTACAAGGTATGTACAAATTTACATAAGTTTTTTCCATAATTATATTACAAAGATCCCTTCAGAATTTTTTGTAGGAAAGTCTATTATAGCAACTATCAAGCTTCGTCATACTTCAGCTTCGTCATCCTGCACATATTAAAGAGCAGAATAAGAAAGGTGCAAATTTCAAGGAGAAGGTAAAAGTAACAAATATAAGTTTCTTACCGGCTTAAGGTGAATTCGAGCTTCGTCACCAGCCATCCTTCGCCCGCCATTTACCCAAATTTGGGTCATAAATCTATTTCCAATGCTTCGGGCTAGGCTCGGGATATCAATCAAGTCTGCTGCTGACAAGCTGAAGTTTGGTCTATTCACAATTTTTCCGTGCGTACAGCCAGCCTTCAGAAAAGCGGCAGCTGTGCCTCGAGAAGCTACCAGGGCGCAGAAATCGGCATGCCCACCAATAACTTCGTCAAGAGCATCAACCTCGCCTTCATTATGTTCCAAGGTGCTGGGCAGGTTTTCGGCTGAAGGTGAAAATTTTTCAGAACTGGCTCCGATAGAGTGAAATACGTCCTTCAGCCGCTGCACGCATCGGTTGCCGAAATTTAGGCATTTCTCTTGGAGATCCTTCAATGATTTTTGCAAATTTGAATTTTTCTCGACCTCAGTCTTGAGACTTGCTTCAAGCTTCTCCTTTTCTTGCTCATATTTTTCTGACTTTTTGAGTAGTTCATTCTTTAAACTATCATTTTCGGCTTGGATCTCAGCCAAGGAGCCTTCCATAGACTGAATAATAAAGTCTTTCTTCTCTAAAGCACCTTCGTGTTCTTTAGTCATAATTTCAAGATCTTGAATGGCGAAGTCCTTCTTCTTCAGAACAGCTTCGTAATTTTCAACTTTTTCTTCCAAATCTTTGATGATAGCTTTGTTCTTCTCCTCTTCAAGATCTTGTTGCATTTTTAGCACTTTACTTAATAATATACTCTGCCAAAACAACCTTCGTCAGAAAAAGACATAAAAATAATAATAATAATAAAATAATAATAATATTTTTACCTTAAAATTCGCATAGAGCAAGCTGCCGGCGACATGATGTCGCTGGTACCTGCAGAGGTCTGCTTCTATCTTCGGCAGGCCAACGCTTTTGGAGAGGATTCTAACAATTTTGGCCTCGTTGAGATTCCGAAGGCATCTTAGCTTCCCTTCGTTGACCCCACCAAATAGCATAGCCCCTGATTTATATCCGCAAGATATGACATATTTTTTCAACTCTTCTTTTTCGGCGTCTGTTAACTCTTGTCCAAGCAAATCTTGAAAGTTAAAATCTCCTTCCTCCGAAATTTCATCAATCTGCTCTTTCCCTTTTCAGTTGCCGTGTTTACCGCAGCCATAGCAGCTTCTTCTTTAGCCATTTTCAGGAGTATATTGTCAATAACCTCAAGTGTGGTTTCCAGGTTCGAATCTTCGGTGGTCCCGGCTTCGGCCCCGGTAGCTTCGGCTTCGCCGGTTTCAGCTTTAGTGGTTTCCACTCCGGTAGCTTCGGCTGCGGCACCTTCGGCTTCAGCAGTCTCGGCAAAGACAATTTTTGACACCGTCGCCGGTGGCGGTGTCTGATGAATCACATCTGTGACTTGGATAATTCTTCGTTTTTTCGGCTTTGCAGGACTTTCTGCTGCCGAAGCTTCTTTGTCCTTCTGAAAAAACTTCGTCAGTTCCAGCGCCAGCGGACTTAGCTTGTCAGGTAAGGGTTCAGTCATTACCTTCAGAATCTCTTCTACTTCGGCAGCATAAGGTGTCGCAGGAGTTTCCTCCTCTCGGACCAATGTTTTTGGTTCTGGAGATGCAGTTTTTCTTTTTCTTGAAGCAGCTACCTTCGGCTCAGGGCTCGGCTTTTCAGAAATTTCCTTTTTCTTTTTGGCCAATTTGGTGCTTTCTTCGTCAACGGCGCTGGCAATTCTTTTTTTCTTCGGGCCTCCGGCATCTCCGCCCAATCGACCATAATCAGGATATTCAAAGCCTATACCATCAAGCACTCTGTTTAGCCTTCGCTTCAGCCGGGTGCCGAAGGCTGCTGTCATCAACTGATCCTCTTTTTTAGAGTAATTTCCAAGAATTTCAGTACTCATTATTTCGATTGTTTCGAGCCATTCTTGGCAGGGTGCCTTAAAATATTTCTTGAACTTATAGTGGTAGGGAAGTCGGACAAGGTCCCCCTCTTTCTTCTCTCTTTCAAGCCTCGGCATAGCCCATTCTTTCATAGTTGGAAATATTTTGAAAGCCAGAAATTCCTGCACTAAATCTCTAGTGCCAATGTGCTCTGCAATAATCCTGAATTCAGCTAACGCGGTTTGGGTAGGACCTTCTGGTGTCATACTGCATCAGGGTCTGGTCTCTCCGAAGATCAGTTCAAGCGGACTCTGTACTAGCTTCTCCTTGTCATCGTCAACTATGACGTAGAACCATTCCGATTTCCAGCCTGCCGGCCACTTGCTTCGGTAGCTGATCACAGGAAATTTTGTAGTTTTCCGATAGACAAAATTGTAACAACCAAAATTTTCATGTAACCCATCCTTTCTGGCCTTAGTTTGGTAATGTAGCTCGTGTACCCGGCAGAAACCTTCAGCAAATGGCTCCACCCCCTGGCTTCGGAGAGCCCAAATATAAACACTAAGCCTAACAATAGCATTAGGAGTTAGTTGATGAAGATAGATCCCAAATTTCTTTAGCACATCGACAATCATCATATTCAAAGGAAATCTCAAACCAGCTTTGAGAAAACTCTTGAAAATCACTATTTCATCTTTCTGTGGCTTCGGGGTAGTTTCTTCTCCACCGAAGTGAATCAGCTTTTTCTCATCTTCGCTAAAGTAGCCCGACTTTACCATCTTCGGAAAATCAGCCTTGGAGATGGTTGACTTTCCGAAGTCCAGGTGGCTAGGCTTGCTCGGTACTGCGATACTGTGATCACCTTCAGAATCAGTCTCTTCAATATCTGCTTGTTCTGCTTCAGCCGCAGGGTTGTCTTCCGATGTCACCAATCCAGATCGCTTCATTGCTTCCGAGATAGGAACAGTTTCCACAGCTTCGGCTTCGTCTCCTTCGCGCTCAACTCTAGCAGTAGAACACACTCTGGCCATTTGATTTTGAATTTCTTGAAAATTAATAACCTTTCTTCCGAAGCTCTTCTTCTGACGAAGCAGGCACCAAACTGGAGCTTCGTTTGAATGCGAAAGTCAAGCTTCGGCTATGGTTAAAATTTTTGGCAGCAAAACAGTGCAATAGCAATGAATGTTGTGTTAACTTCACACCTATCTGTATGTTTATATAGTGCTGCAGGTAAGAAGGTGAATCGTCAGGATTTTTACACCAGGCAAACAGTTGCTCGCACCCACTGCATTGTGGGCCGCAAAAACCAAAATAGTGAACCTGCATGGTGGGACCGCTACGCGCTCAAAAACTGTATCGTTTCTCGACAACGAGCTCAGGGAAGGTGTTTTTCGGACCTTCAGCTTCCTGAAGCCTAAGAGACTTTTTTCACGGATCAAGCTCGTTACGAAAAATGATCTAGCACCGCGAAGGGGCTACTGTTGGGACCATGCTTCGTCGCCGAAGGTCCTGCAAAAAGAAACAGCTTCGGCTGAAGCTGCTCGTACGTGACGCCGAAGGCACCATTCGTGAAGCTTCGGTATTACAGCATATCCGAAGATGAAGCATGGTCACGCATATTCCTTTACTGTTCAAGCATGGTCACGCATATTCCTCACAGACTGTGTCCTGTGCCTATAAATAGTGAACAATATTCCTTTACTGTTCACGCATTCCTGTAATTGCTAACGCATCACTCGGGAATTATTGTTTGTCAAGGCAAAGCCTTTGAGAACAACTGGCTTAATGTTTTTCAACCGAACTTTTCTATCACGCCATTTTATTATTTCGGCTTGATATTTTTGATATTTTCCACAGCCTGAAGTCTAGTCCCTTCTATAGTATCTTTTGCCACAGAATAATTAGCTTCGTCTTCTACCGAAGCCACTGTTCTTATTGACCCCGCTTTAGCCTCTTCGAGGGTTATAGCTTCGTCACCGAACAATAACATGAATGGTGTAAAACCTGTTGACCTTGATATAGTTGTATTGTGGCTCCACACCACTTTAACCAACTCATCTGGCCACTTTCCTCTAGGCTGATTGAAGATTAACTTTATTATTCCTGTCATTATAATACCATTTGCCCTTTCAACTAGTCCGTTTGATTTCGGGTGCCTGACTGATGCAAAATGAATTTTCGTGCCGATCTAATTGTAGAAATCTTTGAAAGTTTCAGCATCAAACTGTGTTCGATTGTCCACAGTTATAGTCTTCGGCACACTGAAGCGACAAACTATATTCTGCCAGAAGAATTTTTGGACTGTAGCCGAAGTTATTGTAGCCAAAGGCTTCGCTTCGATCCACTTAGAAAAATATTCTACCACCACCACGACATATCTCAAGTTGCCCTGCGCTGGTGGAAGTGGACCTAGCAGATCCAGGCCCCATCTCTGCAACGACTAGGTTGGTTGTATTAGTTGAGTCAATGATGAGGGTTGCTTCTGATCTCTTGCACATTTTTGGCAATTTTCGCACTTTTGAACCAAATCTGTTGTGACCGAAGTTGTCTTCGGCCAATAGAATCCTTGTCGGAAAATCTTTCCCAGAAGAGGTCTAGACCCAATGTGGGATCGACACAATCCTACATGTATCTCCTTCATTAGTTCTATACCTTCGGTTCTGGATAAGCATTTGAGAAGTGGGGAACAAACTCCATGTTTATATAATTCTGCTTCTATTATGACATATGGTCTTGTTCTTGCTTCCATTCTTTTGTTATAAACATCATCATCCGAGAGACAGTTACCCTGGAGGAAAGATATAATATCAGTCCTCCAATCTTCACTATGGACAGGAGATATTGTGAGCACTGCTCTTTCGAGGAGTTCAACCGAAGGTGCTCTTATTGTCTCAAAAACTACTTCTGAAGGTAGAGGAAGCCCCTGTGCCACTGACTTGGCTAGCAGATCTGCATGCTAATTTTCCCCTCTTGGAATATTCTTAACAGAAAATCCTTCGAAAGAAGCTTCAAGCCTTCGAACTATGTCCAGGCATTTCTCAAGCTTCGGATCTCTTGCCTTGCAACTCCTGTCAACATGACCAGAAATAACTTGAAAGTCTGTTTTATGGACTGCCCTTCTTATTCCCATCGCCTTTAACTTTCGAAGCCCCAAAAGTAAAGCTTCGTATTCAGCAATATTATTTGTACAGCTGAAGTCAAGCCTTGCTACATAGCATGTTCTGACTTTGGAAGGTGCAACTAGGACAACAGCCGCACCTGCACCGAAGGTACCCCAGGAACCGTCGCAGAACACTGTTTAAGCTTCGGCATCTTTATTTGCTTCTTCTTCTTGAGCCCCTGGCGTCCAATCAGCAATGAAGTCTGCTAACACCTGAGACTGAATTAAGGATCTATGCACATAGTCAATACTGAATTCATTAAGCTCCACAACCCACTTTCCAATCCTTCCAGTAGCTTCTCTGTTCCTCATAATATCCTTCAGAGGCTGTGATGAAGGAACAATTATGTGGTATGCTTGAAAATAATGTCGAAGCTTCCAGGAGGCCATTAACACAGCATACAACACCTTCTCCAATTATGTATAGTTTTTCTTTGATAAACTTAGAACTTCGGAGACAAAGTATACTGGGGCTTGCTTTTTAATTTGTCCTTCAAGCTTCTCCTGTACAAGCGCCGCACTCACTGCAGAGTGCGAAGCTGCCACATACAATAGTAATGGAGACCCTGGCGCAGGTGGAGTTAATGTTGTTAGATCAATCAAGTATTGCTTTAGCTCTTCGAAGGCTTTCTGTTGAGCTGGGCCCCATTAAAAAACTTCGGCTGGCTTTAGTATTTCAAAGAATGGCAAGTTTCTTTCTGCTGATCTAGATATGAATCTATTCAATGATGCCAGTCTTCCTGTCAGCCGTTGGCCCCCCCTTCTTTGTGCTTGGCGGCTCCATCCGAAGGATAGCTTCGATCTTGCTTTGGTTTGCTTCAATCCCCTTCATTGAAACTAGACAGCCAAGGAACTTACCCTTCTTCACTCTAAAGACACATTTTTCTAAATTTAATTTCAGGCCAGCTTGCCTTAAATTAGCAAATGTTTCTTGCAGATCAGTAATGTGATTTTCTTGCTTCGTGCTTTTTACTATGATGTCGTCAACGTATGTTAGCACATTTCTGCCTATCTGGGAATGAAGGACCTTGGCTGTCATTTTGCTTAAGCTTCCTCCAGCATTCTTGAGCCCCTTAGGCATCCAAAGATAGCAATAGATGCCACTGGGAGTTATGAAGCTAGTCTTCGGCTCATCTTCCTTCTTCATCCATATTTGATGATATCCTGAGTAGCAATCCAGCAGACTCATAAGCTCTGAAGAAGCTGCTGCATCTACAAGAGAGTCTATTCTTGGTAATGGACATTCGTCTTTTGGAGAGGCCTTGTTAAGATCTGTGAAGTCAATACACATTCTCCATTTGCCATTGGCCTTCTTCACCTTAACAGTATTAGCTAGCCACTTTGGATATTTTACCTCTCTAATGACACCAGCACTGAGAAGCCTTTATACTTCATTCCGAGCACCTTCGGCTTTATCATCAGACATTTTCCGAAGCCTTTGCTTTCTTGGCCTGAAGGATGGGTCGACATTGAGTGAATGTTCAATGACGTCTCTATTGACACCATAGAGATCATTAGCCGACCAAGCAAAAACAACTTTGTTGTTGAATAAAAACCTTATCAAAGTTTTCTCCTCCTCTTCAGATAGTTGAGACCCCAGCAGTACCTTCTGAAAGGGAAATGTGCCCTTGGGCCATTTCTAAGTATTTTGGTGATTAAGTGTTCAACACAAGTGCCTAAGTGTTAAATTGTGCCAAGGACTCAAGAAGTGCAAATCAAGATTAAAGGTATGTTTCTAGACTTAGTACATTGTTTTGAAGACTAATGTATTGTGTCTAAGTGCTAGAAATAGGAGAAACAATTATGGAGAAGTTGGCTGTGTACAGCCAACAGACTGCTCGGTCTGGGTGCATCGGACTGTCCGGTGGTGCACCGGACAGTGTCCGGTGCGCCAGGCTGGCTCTGGTGAAAAGGCCGCTCTCAGGACTTTGTCGGCGGCGTACGGCTAAAATTCACCGGACTGTCCGGTGAGCCAACTGTCGGCCCGGCCAACGGTCGGCCGCGTAATCCGCGCGCGACGCGTGGTAGAGCCAACGGTCAGAAGGGGGCACCGGACTGTCCGGTGCGCCAACGGCTCTGGATCTCCAATGGTCGGCTTCGCCAAAGAAGGAAAGAAATCCGCACCGGACAGTGTCCGGTGGTGCACCGGACTGTCCGGTGCGCTAGGCAACAGAAGGCAAGAATTGCCTTCCTAGAATGCTCTCAACGGCTCCTAGCTGCGTTGGGGCTATAAAAGGGACCCCTAGGCGCATGGCGGAGTACACCAAGCATTCTCTAAGCATTCCTAAGCACCAAGACTCCAATTCCGCGCATTCGATTCTTTGTGATAGCAACTAGAGCTCCATTTGAGTAGAGAACTCTTTGGGTTGTGTTGTGAGCTCGAGTTGTGACTTGTGTGCGTGTTGTGCTCCGATTTGTGTCTTGTGTGTGTTACTCATCCCAGCCTTACTTCCGTGCTTCTTTGTGAACATCAAATTGAAAGGGCGAGAGGCTCCAAGTTGTGGAGATTCCTCGCAAGCGGGATATAGTAAAGAAAAGCAAAACACCGTGGTATTCAAGTGGGTCTTTGGACCGCTTGAGAGGGGTTGATTGCAACCCTCGTCCGTTGGGACGCCACAACGTGGAGTAGGCAAGTGTTGGACTTGGCCGAACCACGGGATAAACCACTGTGCCTATCTGTGTTGATCTTCTTGTGGTTATCGTGTCTTGCAAGAACTCCTCTCTAGCCACTTGGCTTTATTGTGCTAACTCCTAATCATGTTTTGTGGCATTAAGTTTCAAGTTTTTACAGGATCACCTATTCACCCCCCCTCTAGGTGCTCTCAATTGGTATCAGAGCCATTCTCTTCAAGAAAGGGACTAATCGCCCAAAGAGATGGATCCTAAGGGCAAGGGGATGGTGGTCAATGATAAGGAGAAGGAGTCCTTCGTCAATGATCCAAATGATGACAAGCCTACTGACTCAGGCTCGGGCCACAAAAGAAAAGACGGGAGGAAGAAGAAAACAAGGCGCATCAAGGAGATAGTCTACTACGACAGCGACGAATCTTCCTCTTCCCAAAAGGACGACGCCAACGACTACGAGAAAAAGAAGACGGTTAATTCAAACTTTTCCTTTGATTATTCTCGTATTCCGCAAAGTTCCAATGCTCATTTGCTTTCCATTCCCCTCGGTAAACCCCCCCCCCCCACTTTGATGGAGAGGACTATGGATTTTGGAGTCACAAAATGCGTAGCCACTTGTTCTCTCTCCATCCAAGTATATGGGAGATAGTAGAAAATGGAATGCACTTTGATAGTACGGATAGTCCCTGTTGGGGACTTGTTCTCAAATGCTATGAATCAAAAACAAGGCAACATAAAATGTTAAATATCAAAGCCCTTCGTCCTTCGGATCATTATTTCCCTTCGGATATAATGAATCTAGGACGAAGGTCATGAAGGACATACCTTCATGATCATGATAAAAGATGGAGAACATTCATACAAAGTACAGAAAGTAACATAATTTTTGTAAACATTATTATTAATCTATTTGCATTTATATTACTTGTGTAAACAATAGTAAATTACAAATGTACCTTCGGCTTGAAGGAATGAGAATACAGGCGTGACGCAAAAGTGAATGCCAAGTCAGCGTGAACAGTACGGGAATAATGTTCACCTATTTATAGGCACGGGTCGCAGCCCATGCAAAATTACATTAATGCCCTTTACATTTATCAATAACTCTATAGTAATTCTTCGAGGTCTAATTTGGCTTTTTATCTTTAAGTCGGTTTCCCTTTCCCGCCGTTATGCCGAAGCTCTTCTGCTCATAGCTTCGTGATCGTCTTATCCTTCGTCGTGATCACCGTCCCAGTCAAGCTTCGTCTTAACCATGCTCTTGTATACTCGCAACCTGACTTCGAAGGTACCTGTCCACATATTTCTCTTGGAAAACATAGTCAAATTACGTTTTTGAGGACCTTCGGAAGCCGAAGGCCCCCAACAGTAGCCCCTCGCAATATTAATTTGCTGTAAAGTTAAGTTTATATTGCGATATGGACGAAGGCTATGGGCCGAAGGTCCGAAAAAACACCTTCGTTTTGCTAGAATAGCAACAGTCATTGACAAGCGGGACCCTCCAGTTTTCGACATACTGGGTGTATAAATAAGGGCTCACCACAAGTTACTTAGCACGCTCTCTTGCCATCTGTTTTACCTGCTCAAATAGCTTTCTGCCCACAAATATTTGACTGCCTCCCTAGTTTTAAGCTTCGGATCCGAGAGGCAGGATTTCCGAAGGGATGTCTCAGGAAAAGAAAGTTGCTGCCGGAGTGAAGCTGAGCCTTTCTGAGGAGAAAAATCTAGGCTTCATTGAATCAATAGCAAAAACAAATACAGAGAAAATTACTAGGGAGATTTTGGAAGGCTTATCTGAAGATACTGGTGAAAGTGATAGTTATGATGCAGACAGCGGGGGTGAGGATTCTGAAGATCGACCATGGCGACCAAGCCATTCAGTCTTTGGAAAATCAACTATTGGGCAAAGTCACCTTGAAAACATGAGGGGAAGATATTTTCGAGATATGTCCATCGTGAGGGCAGATGATGGAGAGAGGACTGTGCCGACTCCCGAAGATAATGAAGTCGTGATCTTCCGAAGCTTTTTTAAAGCTGGGCTACGATTCCCTATAAGCAAGTTTGTGGTAGAAGTTCTGAAAATATATCAGGTTTACCTTCATCAACTTACCCCTGAAGCAATAATAAGAATGGGAGTCTTCGTCTGGGCCGTGAAGAGCTAGGGCCTAGAGCCAAGTGCGAAAAGCTTTTGCAATATACATGAGTTATTATATGAGACGAAGCCCTGGGGTAAAGAGCAATATCATAACAACTTTGGTTGTTACAGCTTCGGTGCTCACTCTGGATCAAGTTGTCCCGTGCCAACCTTTCGGAAGAGATGGCCCGGGGAATGGATGAAGGAATGGTTCTATGTAAAAAATGATTTGAAGGTTCAAGAAGATATTAAGGACATCATCATGTGCCCTATCTTGCAGCACTTCGGACTCCGAAAACCGAAGGTAGAAATGGATGAAGTAGCCGAAGAATGCCAACAGGCCTTCGGCGTAGTCTGCTCTTTTATTGGGACAAGGGATTTAATACAAGAACACATTGCCTTCAGAGTGTGGCCACTTGCAGATAACTGGGAAATGCCGAAAGAAACTGTTAAAGAAACTGACGAAGGTGGGCTAGTCAGGCTGAAGTATGCATTCAAGTACGGAGACAAGTTCGTTGAACCAGATGATGATTGGTTAAAGAGCATTGAGACTGTAAGTGATGAATTGCTTGGGGTATATTCGAAGGCCGAAGACACTGCATTGTCAGCGGCCTTCGGAGGCCGAAAAAAGAAAAGACTCAACCGAGTATTTGATGCAATTGGTTTTGTCTACCCCGACTATCGCTATCCAGCGCGGGGGCAAAAAAGAAAAGGCACAACTTCTGCGAAAGAAACTGCTTCAGCCACTCCTAGCGAGCCAGCGCCGAAGAGAAAAAGGGTAAAGGTTCTCACACACCGGCCACGCTATATTGAACCAGCCACGGTGCCTGAGTTCGCCGGTGAGACCTCTTCGGCCACCGAAGCTAAAGAACCAACCCTGCTGCTAGAAATCAAAGAGTTGGCCGAAGTGCCAGTAACAGAAAAGATGGAAGAACCAAAGACTGAAGAAGCAAAAACATCAGCTGAGGGAGTAAAAATATCAGAAATTTTAAGTCCTTCAGGAGAAATTGAAGTAGCAAAAATTAAAAAGGGGCCAACAGTGACCCCGAAAAGAAAAAGAATGGTTAATGTGTTAGATGTTTTGGAGACAATTAAATCTTCAAGCATAACTCCAAAGAAGACTGCTGAAACTTCTGAAGCGTCTGCTGAAGCATATGTTGCTGAAGCTTCGAAGCAACAGACTGGAACTGAAGCCGGGCCTTCAGAGCCAACCAAGGTAAAACCTTTGGAAACAGAAGAAACAAAAATTGCAAAGGCAACCGCAAAAATGAAAATGTCAGAGCCAATTTTGGTTGAAGAAATTGATACTGCTGCCCCCAAAGCACCTTCCAAAATACACGATTATATTGTGCGACACGCTTCGGGGAAAAAATTATCCGAAGAAGAAGTTTTTGAAGCTAATCACTATGCAAAAGAATTGAAATATCCGAAGGGGGCACTAGTGTTCAATGGGACAAACGAAGATGACTTCCTATACTGCCTCCCAGACAACAAAGAATTATCCGTCTGTCGGGAGATGGCTAGAAGTATGGGGTTTCCGAAGCATGAAGCTGGACTCTGTGCTATGACGAAGGACGATCTAGCAGATAGTCTTGCATATAATAGCCTGAAGGTATGAGAACTGCGTGTTTGGAAATTTTATAATTTGCAAATCATTCTTTTATTCTTATACCAACTCTTTTACATATAGGGTTTAATACTAAGCAACGCGTTGAGAGCGCAAAAGAATGCCGAAGACGAGAGCTATGATATTGCTTTCAACAACCTACGATCAGAGGTTATTAAGCTGAGAAACGAAGCTCTGGAAAAGGATAAAATTCTGATTACATTGGTGGACAAGATAAAAAAGGACGAAGCTGCCTCAAAGGCCCAGGCTGAAGCCCAAAAACGCGAAATTAAAGATCTTCAGAAACAGCTAGCTAGAGCTAAAGAAGAACGTATACTTGAAGAGACAAAACGAGAGCTTAGTGATCAATGGGCCAATCATTTAGAAATAAATGTTAAAGAGCTTCGTGCATCCCAGAGAAGATGCTATGTTAAATCCATAGAGTGTGTTAAGAAGATAAAATCGAGCTTCACCAACGTTGGCGCATTCTCTAGTGAAGAGAATTTCTCAAGGGGCAATCCTGAAGGTCCGATTGAATGGATCAGTCATGAAGCTGAGGCCTTCGAGGAAATCCTGAATAGCCGCGGAGACATATGTGCTTTTTCGGGTGCTAGAGGAATTGCTACTGTTTTGGAGAGGAAAGGTTGCGAGCATGTAAAATCTTTAGCGCAGTCCGAAGCTACTTTGTCCTTGGAAGACATTAAAGACCCCTCAGCCGAAGCAAGCATGGTCGGCGGAAAAATTTTCACCGATATTTGGGACAACAGCGGACGAGAAATGGCTCAAGAAATTATTCAAAAGAGCGAAAAAGGCATCCACGATGCTAGAAAAATAGCAGAGGCTGCTGAGAAAAGTACAGAGCCCGAAGGGCAAATAGGTACTAATTAGTGATAATTGACTCTTCGCTGTAATCTTTTGATTTTGAACTTGCTCACGGCTTGTAATAATATATCCGTACCTTTTCTTTTCTCAGAACCTGCTGAGCTAGCTCCAAGCCCTCAGACAAAGGGGGATGACGAAATTAGACAAATGGCAGAAGCCATCATGGATAGAGTTGTTGATCAACTTTTAAATGAAGCTGCAGAAGTAGTCTTAAAAGAAGATTAAATGCTACTGTAAAAACATTTAGTTTGTAATGTTTGTCAAAAATCGTGTAACATTGTGTAACATATTAGCTGTTTATAATTCCATTTTTGACGATGCATGAAACATCATACACATACCATTTTTGAGCCTTCGGCGAAAAAACACCTTCCCTTCTTTTCATGCTTCGTAAAAATCAATAATCAATCCTTGTAAAATCAATAACCAATAGATCCTTTCATTTCAGTAATTGACGAAGGTATAACTCTTCAGCGGCTATTTCTTGTGCCTTGTCAGTAATTCTTTAAAACAATCTTCGGCCATCAATATCAAAACCCTCCCTTCTTCAATTGTTGATGCACTATGATGTATGATGTTATGCTATGCGAATGATGTAATGATGTAATGTTGTGCAAAATGATATTTGCCGAAGATTGATGAAATCAGCGTTTATTTTTCGCTGTAAGCCTCCCTTAGGAGCTTCTTCGCCTTTTACTTCAGCGGAATCAGCGTTTATTTTTCGCTGTAAGTCTCCCTTAGGAGCTTCTTCGCCTTTTACTTTCAGCGGAATCAGCGTTTATTTTTCGCTGTAAGCCTCCCTTAGGAGCTTCTTCGCCTTTTACTTTCAGCGGAATCAGCGCTTATTTTTCGCTGTAGGCTCAGAGAACTTACACTGCGCTCCCTTAGGAATGACTTTTTGTTGCTTCGAATAAATTGTACTTTGTTCCTTAGGACAAGTTTTTGATAACTTTGAAAATCCTCCTTGCCAACATAAATTCTCATGCTTCAGCAGCTTAGGCCTATGGAGAAGATATATTTTTATTACAGAAAAAAGCGAAACTATTACAAAAAATTGAAAGGCGATAAAAGACATTAAAACTACCCTTAATTGTTCCTTATTAAAAAGAAAGTAATAGTGAATATGAAAATGCGAAAGAGCTGTTGCTGAGGTAGGATATTTGTCAGTAAATGTTCTTCGACTCTGGCACAGTGCTATTGACTGTGCGAGCTTCGGACTCCTCTCTGAAGTCCCGCTGAAGGTTAATGCGCTGACTCCCTTCTGGCTGCTGACCTCTTTGTGTTGGTGGTGGCAATGGAGGCTGCTGCCAAGATTCTTGGGGTTGGCTTGCCGAAGCAACAGAAGCTGCAGGGTGGTTGCCTACATATTCTGGAATATAAGGCGAATGATACGAAGCAGTATGCATGACCTGCTTCGACTGACTTTGTTGCGCTGCGGCTTCTGCTATCTCCTTCTGCTTCTGGATGGTAACGTGGCACATCCTGGTGGTATGACCCTTGTCTTCACCATAGAATAGGCAGTAAATTTTTCTTGGCTGATCTCCAAACCTTCCCCCGAAGCCCCTGGCGCCTCTGCCCTTTGGCGCTGACGGCCGAAAAGAACTTTGCTGCTGCCCCAAAGCTTGTGAAGAGTATTGTGGCCTTTGCTGCTGGCTCCCTCCATCATCACTTTGAGTAGAGTTATGAATTGACCTAACGTGCCTCGGGTGAAATCTTCCTCCGAAGCCCCTGGTCATTTCAGAGAACCTGAATGCTTCCTCCCTTCTTTGGCGGAAGTCATTGTCAGCTCGAATATACTCGTCCATCTTCTGGAGCAGCTTCTCCAAAGTTTGTGGTGGCTTCCTGGCAAAGTATTGCGCTGAAGGTCCCGGCCGAAGCCCCTTAATCATGGCCTCAATGACAATTTCATTGGGCACTGTTGGCGCCTGTGCCCTCAGACGCAGAAACCTTCGGACATACGCCTGAAGGTATTCTTCGTGGTCCTGAGTACACTGGAATAGAGCTTGAGCGGTGACTGGCTTTGTCTGAAATCCTTGGAAGCTGGTTATCAACATATCCTTCAGCTTTTGCCATGAGGTGATTGTCCCTGGCCGAAGAGAAGAGTACCAAGTCTGAGCGACACTCTTGACGGCCATGACAAAAGACTTTGCCATGACTGTCGTATTGCCACCATACAAAGATATGGTTGCCTCATAGCTCATCAAGAATTGCTTCGGATCTGAATGACCGTCATACATGGGGAGCTGAGGTGGCTTGTAAGACTGGGGCCATGGTGTAGCCTGTAATTCTGTTGATAAAGGAGAAGCATCATCAAAAGCAAAATTTCCATGATGGAAATCTTCATACCAGTCTTCCTCATTGTAGAAACCCTCCTGATGGAGCTCTCTACGCTGAGGCCTTCGGCTCTGGTCATCTTGAACAAGATGACGAACCTCTTTCGACGCTTCATCTATCTGCCTCTGAAGGTTAGCTAGACGAGCCATCTTCTCCTTCTTCCATTAAACCTGTTGCTGAAGCATTTCCAGGTTTTGGATTTCCTGGTCCAAGTCGTCCTCCGGAGGCGTTGGACTAGTAGCCTTCCTCTTTTGACTTCGGGCCTCCCTGAGAGAAAGGACGTCCTGATTGGGATCCAGCGGCTGTAGAGTACCAGCCCCTGTCGCTGAAGCTTTTTTCGGCGGCATGACGAAGGTGATGCTTGCCGAAGGTGTTCAAGGCTCAAAAAATGGAAGTGAGTTCACCGGAGGTAGGCGCCAATGTTGGGGACTTGTTCTCAAATGCTATGAATCAAGAACAAGGCAACATAAAATGTTAAATATCAAAGCCCTTCATCCTTCGGATCATTATTTCCTTTCGGATATAATGAATCTAGGACGAAGGTCATGAAGGACATACCTTCATGATCATGATAAAAGATGGAGAACATTCATACAAAGTACAGAAAGTAACATTATTTTTGTAAACATTATTATTAATCTATTTGCATTTATATTACTTGTGTAAACAATAGTAAATTACAAATGTACCTTCGGCTTGAAGGAATGAGAATACAGGCGTGACGCAAAAGTGAATGCCAAGTCAGCGTGAACAGTACGGGAATACTGTTCACCTATTTATAGGCACGGGTCGCAGCCCATGCAAAATTACATTAATGCCCTTTACATTTATCAATAACTCTATAGTAATTCTTCGAGGTCTAATTTGGCTTTTTATCTTTAAGTCGGTTTCCCTTTCCCGCCGTTATGCCGAAGCTCTTCTGCTCATAGCTTCGTGATCGTCTTATCCTTCGTCGTGATCGCCGTCCCAGTCAAGCTTCTTCTTAACCATGCTCTTGTATACTCGCAACCTGACTTCGAAGGTACCTGTCCACATATTTCTCTTGGAAAACATAGTCAAATTACGTTTTTGAGGACCTTCGGAAGCCGAAGGCCCCCAACAGTCCCATGTTGATTAATGAGCAAATTCACAAAAATGCACAAGGTACTACTGTTCTTCTAGCTTCATTGTGCAGGGATGAATACCATAAGGTGAGCGGCTTGGATAACGCCAAGAAGATTTGGGACACCCTCAAAATCTCACATGAGGGGAACGACGTCACCATGCTCACCAAGATGGAGTTGGTGGAGGGCGAACTTGGGAGTTTCGCAATGATCAGGGGCGAGGAGCCAACCCAAATGTACAACCGGCTCAAGACCCTCGTCAACAAAATAAGGAGCTATGGAAGCACGCGATGGACGGACCACGACGTCGTCCGCCTAATGCTAAGGTCTTCTACTGTCCTTGATCCACATCTTGTGAACAATATTCGTGAGAATCCTAGGTACACCAAGATGACGCTCGAGGAGATACTTGGAAAGTTTGTAAGCGGGCGGATGATGATCAAGGAGGCAAGATACATTGACGATGCGTTGAACGGCCCAATCCACGAGCCTCAAACCGTTGCTCTCAAAGCAATGAGGAGCAAGGAAGTGCTACCTAGCAAGGTGGCACAAGTTGAGGTGGCGGGACTCAATGAGGAAGAGATGGCCCTCATCATTAAGCGTTTCAAGACGACGCTAAGGGGTCGCAAGGAGCATCCCAACAAGACCAAGACGAAGGGGAAGCGCTCATGCTTCAAATGTGGTAAGATTGGTCATTTTATCGCTAATTGTCCCGATAATGATAGTGACCAGGAACAAGGGAACAAGAGGGAAATGAAGAAGGCTTACAAGAAGGCTAAGGGCGAGGCACAACTTGGAAAGGAGTGGGACTCGGATTATTCGTCGTCCGACTCCGACAACGAAGGACTCGCCGCACCGCCTTCAACAAGTCGGCCCTCTTCCCCAACGAGCATCACACCTGCCTCATGGCAAGGGAAAAGAAGGTAAGCACTCATAATATTAGTACTTACGCTTCCTCAAGTGATGAAGAATCTAGCGATGATGAAATAGACTATTCATGTTTATTCAAGGGCCTAGATAGAACTAAGGTTGATAAGATTAATGAATTAATTGATGCATTGAATGATAATAATAGGTTATTAGAAAAGCAAGAGGATCTTTTGTATGAAGAACATGATAAGTTTGTAGAGGCACAAAAATCCCTTGCTTTAGAAATTAAAAGGAATGAAATGCTTTCTTGTGAATTGTCTATATGCTATGACTCTATTTCTAGCTTAAAGAGCATAAATGTTGATTTGAATGCTAAGTTAGAAATAGCTAGTAAATCAACCTCTCATGAAGAACATGTTATGATTTGCAATAGATGCAAAGATTTTAATGTTGATGCTTGTAGTGAACACCTAGTTTGCATTTCTAAACTAAATGATGAAGTGGCTAGTCTTAATGCTCAACTTAAGACTAGCAAAAATGATTTTGATAAACTAAAATTTGCAAGGGATGCCTACACTGTTGGTAGACACCCCTCATTTAAGGATGGGCTTGGTTTCAAGAGGGAAGCCAAGAACTTAACAAGTCATAAGGCTCCCATTCCCACCAAGGAGAAAGGGAAGGCCCCTATGGCAAATAGTGTTCAAAAGAACCATGCTTTCATGTACCATGATAGAAGATATTCTAGGAATGTTCATCATGATAGAAGTTGCAATGATGTTGTTTCACATGCTTATGATTCAAATGCAATGTTTGCTTCAAGTTCTTCTATTATGCATGATAGAAGTTTGGCTAGGAAAAATGTCATTCATCATGTGCCTAGGAGAAATGCTCATGTACCTAGGAAAACAAGTAATGAACCTTCTACAATTTATCATGCTTGCAATGCTTCCTTTGCTATTTGTAGAAAGGATAAGAAGGTGATTGCTAGGAAATTAGGGGCAAAATGCAAGGGAGATAAAACTTGCATTTAGGTCCCTAAGGATATTGTCACTAACCTTGTAGGACCCAACAAGAGTTGGGTACCTAAGACCGAAGCCTAAATTTGCCTTACAGGTTTATGCATCCGGGGGATCAAGCTGGATTATCGACAGCGGATGCACAAACCACATGACGGGCGAGAAGAAGATGTTCACCTCCTACGTCAAGAACAAAGAATCCCAAGACTCAATCATATTTAGTGACGGGAATCAAGGCAAGGTCAAAGGACTAGGGAAGATTGCCATTTCATTCGAGCACTCTATTTCTAATGTGTTTTTAGTTGAGTCGCTTGGATATAACTTATTGTCTGTGAGTCAACTTTGTAATATGGGATACAATTGCTTATTCACAAATGTAGATGTGTCTGTCTTTAGAAGGAGTGATGGTTCATTAGCTTTTAAGGGTGTATTAGACGACAAACTCTACTTAGTTGATTTTCAAAAGAGGAGGCCAGTCTAGATGCATGCTTAATTGCTAAGACTAGCATGGGCTGGCTGTGGCATCGCCGCTTAGCACATGTGGGAATGAAGAACCTTCACAAGCTTCTAAAGGGAGAACACGTGATAGGTCTAACAAATGTTACTTTCAAAAAAGATAGACCTTGTGCAGCCTGTCAAGCAGGTAAACAGGTGGGAAGCTCTCATCATACCAAAAATGTGATGACCACATCAAGACCTTTGGAGTTGCTTCATATGGACCTCTTTGGACCCGTCGCCTATCTAAGCATAGGAGGAAGTAAGTATGGTCTTGTAATAGTTGATGATTTTTCCCGCTTCACTTGGGTATTCTTTTTGCAGGATAAATCTGAAACCCAAGGGACCCTCAAGCGCTTCCTAAGGAGAGCTCAAAATGAGTTTGAGCTCAAGGTGAAAAAGATAAGGAGTGACAACGGGTCCGAGTTCAAGAACCTTCAAGTAGAGTAGTACCTTGAGGAGGAAGGGATCAAGCACGAGTTCTCCGCTCCCTACACACCACAGCAAAACGGTGTGGTAGAGAGGAAGAACAGGACACTCATAGACATGGCGAGGACAATGCTTGGAGAATTCAAGACACCCGAGCGGTTTTGGTCGGAAGCCGTGAACATGGCTTGCCACGCCATAAACCGGGTGTACCTTCATCGCCTCCTCAAGAAGACTTCGTATGAGCTTCTAACCGGTAACAAACCCAATGTTTCATACTTTCGTGTATTTGGGAGTAAATGCTACATTCTAGAGAAGAAAGGTAGAAATTCTAAGTTTGCTCCCAAAGCTGTAGAAAGGTTTTTGTTAGGTTATGACTCAAATACAAAGGCATATAGGGTCTTCAACAAATCATCGGGTTTGGTTGAAGTCTCTAGCGACGTTGTATTTGATGAGACTAATGGCTCTCCAAGAGAGCAAGTTGGTGATCTTGATGATGTAGATGAAGAAGACGTTCCAACGGCCGCAATACGCACCATGGCGATTGGAGATGTGCGGCCACAGGAACAAAAGGAGCAAGATCAACCTTCTTCCTCAACAATGGTGCATCCCCCAACTCAAGACGATGAACAGGTTCATCAGGAGGAGACGTGTGATCAAGGGGGAGCACAAGATGATCATGTAATGGAGGAAGAAGCGCAACCGACACCTCCAACTCAAGTTTGAGCGACGATTCAAAGGAATCATCCCGTCGACCAAATTTTGGGTGATATTAGCAAGGGAGTAACTACTCGTTCTAGATTAGTGAATTTTTGTGAGCATTACTCTTTTGTCTCTTCTATTGAGCCTTTCAGGGTAGAAGAGGCCTTGCTAGATCCGGACTGGGTGTTGGCCATGCAGGAAGAGCTCAACAACTTCAAGAGAAATGAAGTTTGGACACTGGTGCCTCGTCCCAAGAAAAACGTTGTGGGAACCAAGTGGGTGTTCTGCAACAAACAAGACGAGCACGGGGTGGTGACAAGGAACAAGGCACGACTTGTGGCAAAAGGTTATGCCCAAGTCGCAGGTTTGGACTTTGAGGAGACTTTTGCTCCTGTGGCTAGACTAGAGTCAATTCGCAAATTGTTAGCCTATGCCGCTCACCATTCTTTCAGGTTGTTCCAAATGGATGTAAAGAGCGCTTTCATCAACGGGCCAATCAAGGAGGAGGTGTACGTGGAGCAACCCCCTGGCTTCGAGGATGAACGGTACCCTGACCACGTGTGTAAGCTCTCTAAGGCGCTCTATGGACTTAAGCAAGCCCCAAGAGCATGGTATGAATGCCTTAGAGACTTTCTAATTGCTAATTCTTTCAAGGTTGGGAAAGCCGATCCAACTTTATTTACTAAGACTTGTGATGGTGATCTTTTTGTGTGCCAAATTTATGTCGATGACATAATATTTGGTTCTACTAATCAAAAGTCTTGTGAAGAGTTTAGCAGGGTGATGACGCAGAAATTCGAGATGTCGATGATGGGCGAGTTGAACTACTTCCTTGGGTTCCAAGTAAAGCAACTCAAGGACGACACTTTTATCTCCCAAACGAAGTACACACAAGATCTGCTAAAGCGGTTTGGGATGAAGGACGCCAAGCCCGCAAAGACTCCAATGGGAACTGACGGACACACAGACCTCAACAAAGGAGGTAAGTCCGTTGATCAAAAGGCATACCGGTCTATGATAGGGTCTTTACTTTATTTATGTGCTAGTAGACCGGATATTATGCTTAGTGTATGCATGTGTGCTAGATTTCAATCCGACCCAAAGGAGTGTCACTTAGTGGTTGTGAAGCGAATTCTTAGATATTTAGTCGCTACGCCTTGCTTCGGGATCTGGTATCCAAAAGGGTCTACCTTTGACTTGATTGGATATTCAGACTCCGACTATGCTGGATGTAAGGTCGACAGGAAGAGTACATCGGGGACGTGCCAATTCTTAGGAAGGTCCCTGGTGTCGTGGAGTTCTAAGAAACAAACTTTCGTTGCCCTATCCACCGCTGAGGCCGAGTATGTTGCTGCAAGACAGTGTTGCGCGCAACTACTTTGGATGAGGCAAACCCTCAGGGACTTTGGCTACAATCTGAGGAAAGTCCCACTCCTATGTGATAATGAGAGTGCCATCCGCATGACGGATAATCCTGTTGAACACAGCCGCACTAAGCACATAGAGATCCGGCATCACTTTTTGAGAGATCACCAGCAAAAGGGAGATATCGAAGTGTTTCATGTTAGCACCGAGAACCAGCTAGCTGATATCTTTACCAAGCCTCTAGATGAGAAGACCTTTTGCAGGTTGCGTAGTGAGATAAATGTCTTAGATTCGCGGAACTTGGATTGATTTATAGCATACATGTTTTTATGCCTTTGATCATGTTCCTTAATGCATATTGTTGTTTATTTATGGTGTTCAAGTTGTACAAACACTCCCCGGACCTCAAAAGTCCATGTGTGAATGATGCACATATTTAGGGGGAGATGTGCTACAACTTGACCCTTTCAGACTAACCATGTGCTTGAGTTCTCTTAATTTAGTCTCAAAGGAGGTTTGAAAGGGAAAAGGTGGACTTGGACCATGCAAGACTTCCACTGCACTCCGATGAGAGGGTAACTTATTCCAAGTTCATCTTCATGCTCTTATTGCCTTTTTATTTCTTAATTGAAGATTTTGGTGAGGGAATAGGGTTCAAGGGCCAAAAATGATCCCGTTTTGGTGCTTGATGCCAAAGGGGGAGAAATTAAGGGCCAAAGCAACAAACGGATCAGCTACCACTTGAGAATTTTGAAAATAGTAGAGTTAGGACTTATTGATTTGTCAAACTTCTAAATGTCTCTTTTTGTCAAAAGTTGATCTCTTGTGGGGAGAATATTTGATTATGGGAAATAGGGGGAGTTTTTGAAATCTTTGATCAATTTGTCTTTGAACAACTCTATTTATGTCTCAACAAGTGTGTTTGACTTAGAGATACGAAATTGAGTTTGATTTGCAAAAACAAAACCAAGTGGTGGCAAAGAATGATCCAAATATGCCAAATGTGAATCAAAACAAATTTGAGTTTTCATTTGCATTGATGTTGTACTTCTTTTAGTTGCTTTATGTTGTGTTGGCATAAATCACCAAAAAGGGGGAGATTGAAAGGGAAATGTGCCCTTGGGCCATTTCTAAGTATTTTGGTGATTAAGTGTTCAACACAAGTGCCTAAGTGCTAAATTGTGCTAAGGACTCAAGAAGTGCAAATCAAGATTAAAGGTATGTTTCTAGACTTAGTACATTGTTTTGAAGACTAATGTATTGTGTCTAAGTGCTAGAAACAAGAGAAACAATTATGGAGAAGTTGGCTGTGTACAGCCAACAGACTGCTCGGTCTGGGTGCACCGGACTGTCCGGTGGTGCACCGGACAGTGTCCGGTGCGCCAGGCTAGCTCTGGCGAAAAGGCCGCTCTCGGGACTTCGTCGGTGGCGTATGGCTAAAATTCACTGGACTGTCCGGTGTGCACCGGACTGTCCGGTGAGCCAACTATCGGCCCGGCCAACGGTCGGCCACGTAATCCGCGCGCGACGCGTGGGAGAGCCAACGGTCAGAAGGGGGCACCGGACTGGCCGGTGTGCACCGGACAGTGTCCGGTGCGCCAACGGCTCTGGATCTCCAACGGTCGGCTTTGCCAAAGAAGGAAAGAAATCCGCACCGGACAGTGTCCGGTGGTGCACCGGACTGTCCGGTGCGCCGGCGACAGAAGGCAAGAATTGCCTTCCTAGAATGCTCTCAACGGCTTCTAGCTGCCTTGGGGCTATAAAAGGGACCCCTAGGCACATGGAGGAGTACACCAAGCATTCTCTAAGCATTCCTAAGCACCAAGACTCCAATTCCGCGCATTCGATTCTTTGTGATAGCAACTAGAGCTGCATTTGAGTAGAGAACTCTTTGGGTTGTGTTGTGAGCTCGAGTTGTGACTTGTGTGCGTGTTATGCTCCGATTTTGTGTCTTGTGTGCGTTACTCATCCCAGCTTTACTTCTGTGCTTCTTTGTGAACATCAAATTGTAAGGGCGAGAGGCTCCAAGTTGTGGAGATTCCTCGCAAGCGGGATATAGTAAAGAAAAGCAAAACACCGTGGTATTCAAGTGGGTCTTTGGACTGCTTGAGAGGGGTTGATTGCAACCCTCGTCCGTTGGGACGCCACAACATGGAGTACACAAGTATTGGACTTGGCCGAACCATGGGATAAACCACTGTGCCTATCTGTGTTGATCTTCTTGTGGTTATCGTGTCTTGCAAGAACTCCTCTCTAGCGACTTGGCTTTATTGTGCTAACTCCTAATCAAGTTTTGTGGCATTAAGTTTCAAGTTTTTACAGGATCGCCTATTCACCCCCCCTCTAGGTGCTCTCACCTTCTGCTCTGCTATGTCTTCACGTAGAAGCATAGGCTTCGGCTGATCAGCCGAAGCAGCCTTCTCTCTTCTGTACTTGTACTGTTCACAAGCTTCGGCTCCATCTATATTGTGGATCGCTTTTGAGTCTGTCCAATTTCCTTCGGCCTTTCTGGCAGCTTCTTGACTTCCATGAATGGCAATGGGCCCTTGTTCCGAAGGTATCTTTATGCATAGATATGCTGGGTGAAGTATTGCTTCAAAAGCATTGAGTGTTCCTCGGCCAATTATTGCATTGTAGGGGTATTTCATGTCGACAATGTCAAAGACAACCTGTTCGGTCCTTGTGTTATGAACAAAGCCGAAGGTTACTGGCATTGTGATTTTACCAAGTGCCACAATCTGTCTTCCTCTAAAGCCACATAGAGGATGTGTAGCATCGTGAATCTTGTCTTCTGGCTCTTGCATCTGTCTGAAGGCCTTAGCAAATATGATATCCGCTGCACTGCCTGTATCAACCAGAACATTATGAACCAGAAATCCCTCGATGACACAAGATATGACCATAGCATCATTGTTAGGATAATCTTTGAGCTGAAGATCCTCCTGAGAGAAGGTGATTGGGATGTGAGACCATTTTGATTTGATGAAGGGCCCCTGCACCCCAACATGTTGTACCCTTCTCTGAGCCTCCTTCTTATGCTTCTTGTTGGCCGGTTCTGAGCATGAACCGCCTATTATCGGGAGCACCAGCTTCGTAGCCGAAGCAACTTCAGCTTGATTGTTGAACGAAGCCATCAGCTCAACAGTGGAAGTGAGTTCACAGGAGGTGGGCGCCAATGTTGGAAACTTGTTCTCAAATGCTATGAGTTAAGAATAAGGCAACACAAAATGTTAAATGTTAATGTCCTTCATCCTTCGAAGCATTATTTCCCTTAGGATATAATGATCTTCAGACGAAGGTTATGAAGGACGTACCTTCATAAATATAACATGTATAAACAGAGGATGAAGGTTATGAAACATATGAAAACAACATAAACAATTATATAATATCATAATATAAACATCTATTATTAAATAATCATGAGTACATGGAAGCAATATCAAATTACATTTGTACCTTGAGCTTGACAGAGGGCAAAGGTAAAAGTGAGATGCGAAAGCATGAACAGTACGGGGGCACTGTTCACCTATTTATAGGCACAGGGCGCAGCCTATATGAATTTACATTCATGTCCTCTACAAATGATTACAATCGTAATACAGGTTATCATGGGCCGATTGGTCATTTCATCTTTAAGTCGGTGCATCTAGAGATATGCTACGAAGCTCCCTGATTGGAAGCTTCGACATTGTTCCTGTTTTGGCCTTCTGAAGGTGTTTCTTCTCACAGGACCTTCGGCGATGAAGCAGACCCCCAACAAGTACCTTTTTGGCATTAAACTTTAGAAAATCACAACTAAATACCCAGTGGGTCTTTTTCTGTGATTTTTAACACAAAGACCTATTATCACCTAGGAAGCATGGCAAAAATAAAATTTAGTCCAGAAACCTCACCTAAAGCAGAGCTATAGTGTAAAGTGCCCTTTTACCCTTACTTTTGTTAATTTTGCACAAAGAGTATCTGAATTAATTTCAACCTCAAATTTTAGACCGTACGCCCCTGCTCGCTCTCAACCCCACCCGAGCGCAAGTTCACCGGCGATCGCTCTGCGCACGGCATGCCAGCGGTCGCCCGAGCTAGCCCTCCTCTGCCCCAACCAATCCCTCGGCTAGCCTCCCCGGAACTCAGTGAAGCTTCCCGAGCCCTTGGACCGAGCACCACCTCACCGGAGGTGCCGGATTGACGTCTCCGGACTTCGCCCGACCGCCAGCGCGCGTAGACCAAGCTACACGGTGAGCCGCTCTTTGATTCCGTGCGCATACAGCACTAGTGACCTCCCGTGAAGCTCCCCGTGCGGTTTAATTGAACTCTACCACCGTGAGCGGGCCGGAGCATACGCCGCCGATGAGCTCGACCGCCTGCGCACGTGACCCGACCGATTCTGGCCATCACCGTCGACGAGCCGCACCTCGACGTGACCGCCAGGACCTCCCGGAGCTAACCCCGCCCCTCGCCGGACCTTCCTCGCCGCCGGTAAGCCGCGCCACCCTGTTTAATCCCCGCGGTATAAACAGGGGGAAGGAGCTCGAGGAAAAAGAAGAAGAAGCCGAGGGGTTTTTTGAACAGTCAGTGACTCAGGTAAATAGTCCCGTAGGGGTATAATTTAAAGACTTGGTTTAAGAAAAGCCCAGGGTCTTGGTGTAAACTGGTTTTTCATAAAACCTTTAAACATTATTCATTTAAATGTAGACAGAGCTTGTAAAATTCATAACTTCAGTTTTATCCAACCAAATCTGGTCAAACTAACTTTGCTAAGTTCTAAATAATATGGACTACTTAGGAAAAATACCAAACACCCTAAGCATTGCAGGAAATTAAGTTTAGATTTAAATAGTAAACTGGCCAAAAGCTAAATAAAGAAGGGAAAAATAGCTACACTTTTAGAGTGGGGTTAAGAAAAATCAGAGAGGTACTAAACCACTACCTAGCCTATTTAAAAATAGTAAACCCCTCAGTACACCAGATTAGGGAAGGGTTTACCATTTAAATTTACTTTGGTTCGAAACTAAGAAAAATAGAAAAGGGAGTTTAAATAAGAACCAGGGGGCAACCACATTTTTGCTAGCTTACTTTATTAACATAGTTCACTAGAAAATTTTGTTAAGCCCTCTGTTAGTACAAAAGAAATACACCACATTTTATTTCATGAAAACAATGAAAACTTAGAAAAATCCTAGAAAAATAATCCTGAGGAGAACCATCCCAATCCTTGATATAACTAATAATATGCTGATATGAATCTAGGAAAAATATGAGTTCTATTGTTTGACATTTTTCAAATAACAAGTTAGTTATAAGTAGCTTTTTGGCATTAAACTTTAGAAAATCACAACTAAATACCCAGTGGGTCTTTTTCTGTGATTTTTAACAAAAAGACCAATTATCACCTAGGAAGCATGGCAAAAATAAAATTTAGTCCAGAAACCTCACCTAAAGCAGAGCTATAGTGTAAAGTGCCCTTTTACCCTTACTTTTGTTAATTTTGCTCAAAGAGTATCTGAATTAATTTCAACCTCAAAATTTTAGAATAAACCATAGAGGTCAATATTTACCAATTGTAATTTTTGTAACATTTTTGGAAAATGTTAACTTGCCATGACAGTTCAAAGGAACTCAATAAGAAAACCTAATAGAGAGTAAAATGCGAATTTTTTGGGAAATTTAGTGGGATGCAACCTTAATTCCTCAAAGAGCCACAACAAAAATCCAAGGGATGACTGAAATTGTAAGTTCATTCAAGACCCTAAAATGAATGTATGAAACTCTTAAGGCCAACAAAGGAAACCCTAGTGTACCACTATTTTAGTACTGATTTACTATACTTAGTAATTACAAATTGCCATATCATTAATATGCATATATCTTATTCATTGCATTCGATATACTGTAATCTCGCTGACGGGGAGTACATCCTCGTTCCGGAGCAAGGAGTTGCTCAGGAGATAGCCCAGGAGCCAGCACCAGAGCCTGCCATCGAGGATCTGCCTGCCCCAGCTTTGGAAGGGAAGACCCGGTTTTATGCATAACCTATTCTATATGCTATTTTACTGCACTTAATGTTTGTAGGCTTGTATTGTGCACTTAAGTGTAGGAGTTACCTGAAACCCTAGTTGCATTAACTCAGGATTCCTTTTGAGATAGATACTAGTATGCTAGGTCGAGTAGCTGCTTTGCTAATTAGGGATCTCGATAGAAGTCGAGTGATTTTTCTAGCACTCGCGCGAGGTCAGGAATTGGTTGTATCCATTGTATATCGTACTGATGATGGTCTGTGGACAACGGTCCATGGGGATGCGTTGTCTACAAGATGGAAATTGGAATAAGGATTAAGGTGTGGTACCGTGTGTCAAGCATTTGAACGTACTAAGCACATGCCGAGAAATATGGTAAATCGGTAAGCCTAGTACCTGAGTGAACCTGGCAGCAGACTTTACCCCTCACGCGACCTGAGACGTGGTCTCCCATTCCGGTTATGGTGGGTACAAGTGCGGTCACTGCACGAGTCGGGTCAGTGAGGCATTGTATGCCAAAGCGGTGAGCCCTGATCTGTTGATGGGGAATCGATGGGGACGGTTGATGTGTGTGGGGACGGAGTGCCTCGCCATGTCGTGTGTTTAGGTTTACCTTGCAAGGATAAAAACTCGATTCGAATTGTTTGCTTCTCGCAGCTAATGAGATTGCTTGATCCATGCTGCTACATTGAGTAACAAGTGGAAATGTGTTGTTTTGGCAAAAGATGTTGATTGCTAAATGCTTAATACCATGTATGATTAGATAGGTATACATTTAGTCTTAAGAGAGTCACACTAAAACATGAAAAGCTAATCTTGATTTTAGATCAGCTAGTGCTTTTGGCAAATCAAACCCCTCAGCCAAACAGCTGCATGTCTAGAGGTAGAGGAGTAGACTCCTCACACCTGGTAAGTCTAGCTGAGTATTAGTATACTCAGCCTTGCTTGTGGCATAATTTTTACAGGTTCTCTGGAGGACATGGTTGCTGGAGTGACTTGGCCGTCCATCTTGCCACCGGGGTGGACAGTCGAGTGGGACCCTACCTCGGCAGAGGAGGAGCACGAGGAGTGATGGGCCAGGCTTCCCCATCCCTCCGTTTATTTACGTTAGTTATATTCCGCTGCATTCCAAACAATGATCACTACTTTTGATAAACTCCGATAATGTTGTAATAAATTAAGTACTCCTTAATGTATGGTTTTATGCTTTATTGTATTTGTTATGTGCCTCACCTTCGAGTGAGTACGTGGTACTTGATCCTGTTAGTGGCCTCGTCGGACTAGATCCGAGGGACTGACGTTTTATTCCTATTTAGGTATGGTCTAGCCTCCGAGGCGGGACTTAGGCACTTAAGTTGGAATAATTTGGACGGTTCCGCCACAGCCGTCTTTCAGTCTTGGTCAACCCCCAGGCCAACCCACAGGCCGCATCCCACCTGCCAACCCGTAGGCCCGAGCGGTCGAGCCACTGTCCGCTGAGCACTTGCACTGCACCTCACGTTCCTAGCTCCCCACACCCAGTAGCCTAGCCCCTAGACGACCAGCAAGTAGTAGCCCGCCGCCGAGGCGCTGACGCCCGATGGTGCACAACGCGCCACCTTGCGTGGTTGCGCCCCTGTCAGCCCGGTCGCCATCCCGCCAGGGCGCCACCGGATTCGGGCATTGTGCTCCCTACCAGCGACCAGATGCCACCGCCCCCTGCCCACGACCAGCCTCCACCGATCACTGGATAAACATGATTCTACTATCAGTGACTAAAAAAATCAAACATAGCTACTATAGCGCTAGCTCAAGTGCTCAACACTACACTAGGTTCAGAATCAGAAGGCCAAAAGCCGACATGTATTTGTTGTCATAAATTTGTTTTCATGTTGAGACATGTAGACATGTATTTGTCATGTTGAGAATGTTGCTTGTTGAAGGGCATGTATATTTGTTTAAATTTTTATTATATTTTAAGTTGTGTATGATGGTGAATTGGGAAGAAATTTGATTAATTATGTTATTGAATTGCTGAAAATGGTTCTTTGTCATATCCGAAGGATATCTGTTGGATATCCGAAACCCGATGGCCATGAATATATATATTAATTTCTAACCGCGGGTATAGTCGCGGGCGGATATTTGTAATACCTAATTTGTAATAGTTACTAAAAGAGAAGAAAAGTTATCCCCTACATTTTATGTGTGTGTTGAATCTATTATTTCCTGTGAACACATTACTTACACAAATAAACCATTAACAAAAGACACTCAAATAATACATGCATCATGCTGGGATTTTATTTTGTGTGCATTCGGTGACAACATAAGATAATGTAAAAAAAGAAATATGTTAAAGTCCAAAGTGGAAATTAAAACTAGAGGAAATTCTAAAAATTTAGAAGAGAGAAACAAACAAATATTAGGTGAAATAAAAACATAAATAATATATGTAAATATACCCCCAAATTAGAACTTGCCATGACATAATGTAATCTATGGATAAAATTTGCCACAAAACATTTGAATTTGGAGCTGATTTGAATTGGAAATGAAAGGGAAACAAAAATAGAAAATAAAAAAAAAAGAAAGTGGCATGGCGCTTGGGCCCAATGTGACCCAGGGCTCGGCCCACTTGGCCAATTCCTCCAGGCGAGACCGTCGCGCCCTGCGCTGCCTGGTGGGGCCTCCTTACCAGCCGCACACCACGCTGCATCTGATCGGGACGAGTCGCTGTCATGTGGGGCCAGGACGTCAGTATTATCCTCTCCGTTCTGTTGCGTCTTCTTCGCGGAACCGAGCTCAACCGCGCGCGTGAGGTTGGGATCCTCCGCGATCCTCGTGTGCGCGTGGTGCGACCGGGTCGGGATTTGGTGGACTCGTATCGATCCTCATGCGGCCAACTACCTCCCGAGTCATCCTCCTCTCTCTTCGGTCTCACCCCTGGAGTCCGGGGCGCCGCCATGATTCTCGCCCGGCAACAAGACCGCGCAGGGCCCGTCGCGGACCCCCCTCCTTGCTTTAAGGTGTCCGCCATCGCAAAACCTTCCCCAACTCCCCAATCGCGATCCAATCGTCACCGTCATCGTGGGGGGATTGTGCGGCGAGCTCCACTGCGGGAGGAAAAATAAAACTTCAATTCGCCTCCTAGCGTGCCTCGGTGTCATACCCTGGGGCTTCTCTAGGTCGGGGTAAAGTGTGCTGGGGCCTCGGCGCGTGGAATCGGTGCCCGGGGGCTCGGAAGTTCTTCACCGGAGAAAGTCCTCCACCGCGTACCCACTATCCCCTGTGGCCGGCCCCCTCCATTGCCCTCCAGCTGCGGTAGGTATCCCCATCATGCTCGAATCATTCTCCCTGATGCAAATCATGGCCAGTTGAGTGCGTGGGGGGGGCATCGGGGTGTTGACCCGGTGTGCTCTGGGGTTGGCATGCCGCCGTGGATGACTGGGTGCCGTCGCGCCGTCACAGTTCTCGGTCGGAATTGGGAGAGAGAGATTGGAAGACTAGCACCGCGACGGGGTAAAAGAATGGCGCGTGTGGGCTATGGGCGGTATCCACGGTGTGCTCGCTGGGGGCGCCGCCGTGTGAATCTCTCGCCTCTGCCCTGTTGTGTGCGTAGGGAGGAAGAAAGCTGGTAGCCATTGGATTGGAAGTTGACAGTTAGGATGGGATATGGGGGGATGTACCGTGTACCGTTGATCTGCGGGCATGTGGCTGGATTAGAATGGGGATTGTTTCCCTGGGCACTGAGACCGGAGCCGTGGGATGTTGGATGAGTGGCTACGATTAGGAAGCGCGCATACCGTTTCGCCTGGTGAATCTGGGCCACAAATCTGCGAATGGATGGCCCTGGTTGCACCGCGGTTGGTCGGTCGATCGGTTTTGCTAAAGAGCCCTTGAACTTTATCGAAATCAACCCGCGGTCCCTTTATGTTGTTAGCCTGAGTCTTAGCTGCATTTGCGCTTGGGCCCCTGATTTTACTTTTATTAGTGTGCGCGGACCAAAGGCAGATAAAATTCATTTTAGAAATGATTGTCAATATAAAATAATTGCAGAACTTGTTTAAATCCTAGAAAATTCATACTAAGTTCAAATTAACCCATTCCAGTTTCTAAATTTTTGTAATATTATTGTTTATCAGTTTGTACCACTGTTTTGGCATGAAAGACTCATTTAAATTTATCTAGCACTTAATCTTGTATTAAGCACATAAAACATTATAAAGTCCATAACTTAAAATCTATAACTCCAAAATTAATGATTCCTGTTCCTATGATCTTATTTCAATATGTAGATTATTAATATGTGTTTTGCATATATGTTTGGTGTGATGTTAATTTTGCCTGTACACTATTTGTTTGTATTGCTACGTTTAGCAGTGAGGACACGAGTCATCTGAAAAGCAAGTTGGTACCTGGAATCTCAAGTCCCAGGCAAGTTGTGCCCTTGATCACTTCTTTTCACCTACTCATGTTCTAATTAATCATAATGATCTGCATAGGTTAATTTTGATGGGACCCAATAGGTTACCCTAGTTTGTCTATCTTTATACCTTGTTTACCACTGATCTTTCTGGGTAGTACTTGCTAGTGCTATATGTGGTTTTGGGTATGAAGATTACACTATTCATGATTATACTTTTGTTATCAGTTGTTATTTATTGTTCATGATAAGATCATTATGTTAATTGGAACATGGAGAACCACCCGGGAAAACAGTGCTACCACAAGGGTGGAATGGGACGCCCTTGGCCGATTAATTAGGAAAGCTAGTGGAAGACTACCTTACCCGAAAGGGGCAAGGGCAGTAGGGGAGTGGTCAGTGTAGGGAGGCCCTCGGGAGGATTTTGCTGCGATGGCGGTCCTGCAAGGGATTCCTGCACTGGAACTTCCTATAAACTGTAGCGGGTTTTCTGAAGCTAGTGGAACTTTGTAAAGGCCTCGTAGTGTTACCCTGCCTCGCCTCCTCGGTAGAGGTGTATGGGATTGGCCGTCTCTTGACAGATGGGTAACACGACTTGTGGGTAAAGATGCGCAACCTCTGCAGAGTGTAAAACTGGTATACTAGCCGTGCTCACGGTCATGAGCAGCTCGGACACTCACATGATTAAATTATGGAACTTAAACTCAATTTGTCATATGCATTGCATCGCAGGTGAAGTTGTTACTTTTGTTCTACTACTTAATTGGGTTGGTATTTACTTATACTTAATAACTGCTAATAAAATTTTGACCAACTTTAAAAGCAATGCTCAGCTCTAACCATCTTCTTTGGTAAGCCTTACACTTCACGTGAGCTCCCACCTTTGGCGAGTTCATGCACATTATTCCCCACAACTTGTTGAGCGATGAACGTATGTGAGCTCACTCTTGCTGTCTCACATACACCACAGGTCAAGACCAAGTACTGCAGGATGATGCTCATGGAGGATGCTGTGATGAGTTCGTGAGAGGTCTAGGTCGTCGTCTCCCAGTCAACTTTGGGTTGCTGGACTGTTGTCTCCTTATAATGTAATTACTTATTTTGTATAGAACTCCTGCTATATATAAAGTTGTGACATTCGATCCTGTGCCACTTTACATCATATGTGTGAGACTTGGTCCCAGCATACCTGGTGTTTATGTTTACGCCCGGGTTTTGGATCCCTAAAATCCGGGTGTTACAGAAGTGGTATCAGAGGAATGTTGACTGTAGGACGAAACCTAGATAGAGCTGAACAACCATTCTTTACTTACCTTACTCTGATTCTTTTCTAAACTTATCTTAATCTTTTCTCATCTATTTCCGCTTTACTCTGATTATTCTTATCTTTTCTTTTCTAAAGACAAATGTGGATTTCACACTTTGAAATCCTATGCCTAAAGTGACCTTTAGGAATAAGGAGACCTAATCTTAGGAACAAAAACAAAACTATTTTTGTGGTTATCTATGCACTTGAATGTTTGTTCTTATGATACTTGTCTGATTTGAATCTTTGATTGAGTGTGATGAGTTGTGGAGTAATGTACACAATTACATCTGCATATACACATAGGTATAAAAATATATTTATAAAATAACTATACAACCTAGATTATCCCCATTGGAACATATCTAGCTTAAAGAGATTTTTCTTATCCTAAAAGATCTCATTCTAACCAATTCATCTTATCTTAAAAGATTCTCCCTTATCTTAATAGATCCATCTCATCTTAAAAGATACTCATCTTATCTTGAAAAGATTTTATCCTAATAGATCTAACTGGTCTCAAAAGATTCTATCTTATCTTTATGGAACCATCTTAACCTAATAAGCATACTTATCCACCCTAGTTTAAACAACCATGGTCTAATGAAAATTAATTAGATCTTACCTAGTCAAACTAGTCATACCAATCTAATCTAGATCCCATCCAATCTAATATGATTCAATCTAAAGTGAGTTATTAACAAGCTAGTTAAGTTAGTGATATAGGTTAGACACTGTCTCTACGAATAGATCTTGACCTAAATTAATGTCTTATACCAACTCATCCTTGAACAATGACCTACCTACATCATATAATCCATCCTATCTTAAAAGATCCTAACATATCCTAATAATATTTATCCTACTCCGGTAGATCTAGCTAATCTTAACTAGTTTAATAGTCATACCAACCTAATCTGGGTTCTATCTAATCCAATATGATCTAAGCTAGATTGAGTTACTTAATGCTGATACAAAGGATAAAACCATACTCCTAATTCACTTAAGCCTAAGTTAGTGCCATAGATCAACTCAGCCATACACTCTCAATAGGTTATATAATCCATCTATGCTAACCTATTGATAAACAAGATTTTGTCCTACCCATATATCCCAGCTATCTTAACTATATCTCCCTAGCTCGGATGGAGACACCAAGACCGAAAGAAAGGAGGAAATCAACCTCGACAAGGAAGGATAAAACAGTCAAAGTGAATCTCGAGATGAATCAAGACTTAAACATTGCTGGTGAAGTCTTTTCCTTGTCATAATCTTTCTTACCTCAACCTGTCCAGCTTATACCCTATATAATAGGTAACTAGATACCTAGGCTCTCCTAATCAACCCCTATTGACTATAAAAAAATGAGACTCCGGATTTTTGAATCAACTATAGACTAAAAGCGGAATTACAAACCAATTCTTTTGTATCCCTTTTCTTACAAATCTCGAGGACGAGATTATTTTTAAGGGGGGTAGGATTTGTAATACCCAATTTGTAATAGTTACTAAAAGAGAAGAAAAGTTATCCCCTACATTTTATGTGTGTGTTGAATCTATTATTTCCTGTGAACACATTACTTACACAAATAAACCATTAACAAAAGACACTCAAATAATACATGCATCATGCTGGGATTTTATTTTGTGTGCATTCGGTGACAACATAAGATAATGTAAAAAAAGAAATATGTTAAAGTCCAAAGTGGAAATTAAAACTAGAGGAAATTCTAAAAATTTAGAAGAGAGAAACAAACAAATATTAGGTGAAATAAAAACATAAATAATATATGTAAATATACCCCCAAATTAGAACTTGCCATGACATAATGTAATCTATGGATAAAATTTGCCACAAAACATTTGAATTTGGAGCTGATTTGAATTGGAAATGAAAGGGAAACAAAAATAGAAAATAAAAAAAAAGAAAGTGGCATGGCGCTTGGGCCCAATGTGACCCAGGGCTCGGCCCACTTGGCCAATTCCTCCAGGCGAGACCGTCGCGCCCTGCGCTGCCTGGTGGGGCCTCCTTACCAGCCGCACACCACGCTGCATCTGATCGGGACGAGTCGCTGTCATGTGGGGCCAGGACGTCAGTATTATCCTCTCCGTTCTGTTGCGTCTTCTTCGCGGAACCGAGCTCAACCGCGCGCGTGAGGTTGGGATCCTCCGCGATCCTCGTGTGCGCGTGGTGCGACCGGGTCGGGATTTGGTGGACTCGTATCGATCCTCATGCGGCCAACTACCTCCCGAGTCATCCTCCTCTCTCTTCGGTCTCACCCCTGGAGTCCGGGGCGCCGCCATGATTCTCGCCCGGCAACAAGACCGCGCAGGGCCCGTCGCGGACCCCCCTCCTTGCTTTAAGGTGTCCGCCATCGCAAAACCTTCCCCAACTCCCCAATCGCGATCCAATCGTCACCGTCATCGTGGGGGGATTGTGCGGCGAGCTCCACTGCGGGAGGAAAAATAAAACTTCAATTCGCCTCCTAGCGTGCCTCGGTGTCATACCCTGGGGCTTCTCTAGGTCGGGGTAAAGTGTGCTGGGGCCTCGGCGCGTGGAATCGGTGCCCGGGGGCTCGGAAGTTCTTCACCGGAGAAAGTCCTCCACCGCGTACCCACTATCCCCTGTGGCCGGCCCCCTCCATTGCCCTCCAGCTGCGGTAGGTATCCCCATCATGCTCGAATCATTCTCCCTGATGCAAATCATGGCCAGTTGAGTGCGTGGGGGGGCATCGGGGTGTTGACCCGGTGTGCTCTGGGGTTGGCATGCCGCCGTGGATGACTGGGTGCCGTCGCGCCGTCACAGTTCTCGGTCGGAATTGGGAGAGAGAGATTGGAAGACTAGCACCGCGACGGGGTAAAAGAATGGCGCGTGTGGGCTATGGGCGGTATCCACGGTGTGCTCGCTGGGGGCGCCGCCGTGTGAATCTCTCGCCTCTGCCCTGTTGTGTGCGTAGGGAGGAAGAAAGCTAGTAGCCATTGGATTGGAAGTTGACAGTTAGGATGGGATATGGGGGGATGTACCGTGTACCGTTGATCTGCGGGCATGTGGCTGGATTAGAATGGGGATTGTTTCCCTGGGCACTGAGACCGGAGCCGTGGGATGTTGGATGAGTGGCTACGATTAGGAAGCGCGCATAACGTTTCGCCTGGTGAATCTGGGCCACAAATCTGCGAATGGATGGCCCTGGTTGCACCGCGGTTGGTCGGTCGATCGGTTTTGCTAAAGAGCCCTTGAACTTTATCGAAATCAACCCGCGGTCCCTTTATGTTGTTAGCCTGAGTCTTAGCTGCATTTGCGCTTGGGCCCCTGATTTTACTTTTATTAGTGTGCGCGGACCAAAGGCAGATAAAATTCATTTTAGAAATGATTGTCAATATAAAATAATTGCAGAACTTGTTTAAATCCTAGAAAATTCATACTAAGTTCAAATTAACCCATTCCAGTTTCTAAATTTTTGTAATATTATTGTTTATCAGTTTGTACCACTGTTTTGGCATGAAAGACTCATTTAAATTTATCTAGCACTTAATCTTGTATTAAGCACATAAAACATTATAAAGTCCATAACTTAAAATCTATAACTCCAAAATTAATGATTCCTGTTCCTATGATCTTATTTCAATATGTAGATTATTAATATGTGTTTTGCATATATGTTTGGTGTGATGTTAATTTTGCCTGTACACTATTTGTTTGTATTGCTACGTTTAGCAGTGAGGACACGAGTCATCTGAAAAGCAAGTTGGTACCTGGAATCTCAAGTCCCAGGCAAGTTGTGCCCTTGATCACTTCTTTTCACCTACTCATGTTCTAATTAATCATAATGATCTGCATAGGTTAATTTTGATGGGACCCAATAGGTTACCCTAGTTTGTCTATCTTTATACCTTGTTTACCACTGATCTTTCTGGGTAGTACTTGCTAGTGCTATATGTGGTTTTGGGTATGAAGATTACACTATTCATGATTATACTTTTGTTATCAGTTGTTATTTATTGTTCATGATAAGATCATTATGTTAATTGGAACATGGAGAACCACCCGGGAAAACAGTGCTACCACAAGGGTGGAATGGGACGCCCTTGGCCGATTAATTAGGAAAGCTAGTGGAAGACTACCTTACCCGAAAGGGGCAAGGGCAGTAGGGGAGTGGTCAGTGTATGGAGGCCCTCGGGAGGATTTTGCTGCGATGGCGGTCCTGAAAGGATTCCTGCACTGGAACTTCCTATAAACTGTAGCGGGTTTTCTGAAGCTAGTGGAACTTTGTAAAGGCCTCGTAGTGTTACCCTGCCTCGCCTCCTCGGTAGAGGTGTATGGGATTGGCCGTCTCTTGGCAGATGGGTAACACGACTTGTGGGTAAAGATGCGCAACCTCTGCAGAGTGTAAAACTGGTATACTAGCCGTGCTCACGGTCATGAGCAGCTCGGACACTCACATGATTAAATTATGGAACTTAAACTCAATTTGTCATATGCATTGCATCGCAGGTGAAGTTGTTACTTTTGTTCTACTACTTAATTGGGTTGGTATTTACTTATACTTAATAACTGCTAATAAAATTTTGACCAACTTTAAAAGCAATGCTCAGCTCTAACCATCTTCTTTGGTAAGCCTTACACTTCACGTGAGCTCCCACCTTTGGCGAGTTCATGCACATTATTCCCCACAACTTGTTGAGCGATGAACGTATGTGAGCTCACTCTTGCTGTCTCACATACACCACAGGTCAAGACCAGGTACTGCAGGATGATGCTCATGGAGGATGCTGTGATGAGTTCGTGAGAGGTCTAGGTCGTCGTCTCCCAGTCAACTTTGGGTTGCTGGACTGTTGTCTCCTTATAATGTAATTACTTATTTTGTATAGAACTCCTGCTATATATAAAGTTGTGACATTCGATCCTGTGCCACTTTACATCATATGTGTGAGACTTGGTCCCAGCATACCTGGTGTTTATGTTTACGCCCGGGTTTTGGATCCCTAAAATCCGGGTGTTACAATATTATCTATGACCGTGGATATGACTGCGGGCGGATATTTCCAATATCCGATCCGAATCTGACCCGTTGATATCCCTAGAGCCAAGGTGTTTTCCAAAATAGATCTTTGCTCTGGCTATCATCAAATCAAGATCAGGGCAAGTGATATTCTGAAGATGGCTTTTTCCACCAGATACGGGCTTTATGAGTATTTAGTGATGTCATTCGGGCTGACCAATGCTCCGACATATTTCATGTATTTGATGAACTCAGTTTTTATGCCGAAATTGGAAAAATTTGTGGTGGTTTTCATTGATGATATTCTAGTATATTCGAAAAATGAAGACGAGCATACAATGCACTTGCACATAGTACTCCAACGGCTGCGGGGTCATCACCTATATGCCAAATTCTCCAAATGTGATTTCTGGCTTAGGGAGATCAAGTTCTTGGGTCATACAATTTCTCAGGAAGGAATAGCAGTTGATCCTGAGAAAGTGAAAGAGGTGATGGTTTGGAAGCCTCCTACCACCGTTCGACAGATTTGGAGTTTTCTGGGACTGGCAGGATACTATCGACGATTCATCCCAGACTTCTGCAGAATTGCTAAGCCAATGACCGAGTTGTTGAAGAAGGGAGTAAAGTTTGATTGGGGTCAGAAATGTGAAGAGGCCTTTCACACCTTGAGGCAGCATCTGACAACCGCACCCATACTAGCGCAGCCTGACAATGCCAAATCATTTGATGTGTATTGTGATGCGCCGGGCACTGGACTAGGTTGTGTTTTGATGCAAGACAACTGAGTTATTGCCTACGCATCAAGAGCACTCAGACCTCATGAGCAGAATTATCCCACACATGATCTGGAGCTAGCAGCGGTAGTTCATGCTCTGAAGATATGGAGACATTATCTAATGGGAGCTCACTATAATATTTATACTGACCACAAGAGTCTCAAGTATATTTTCACTCAGGCTGATTTTAATATGAGGCAGAGAAGATGGTTATATTTGATCAAGGATTATGATCTGGAAGTACACTACCATCCGGGCAAGGCAAATGTAGTGGAAGATACCTTGAGCCGTAAGGCCTGGTGCAACTGTCTAACTATAGACTCTCATGTCGCCGCCTTGTGCGACGAGTTGCGCAAGATGAACGTGGAAGTGGTTTCTCCAAGTACTTTGGATTATATCTCAGTCGAGCCAACCTTGCGGGATCAGATAATCATGGCACATCTTAGTGACAAGGGTGTTCAAATCATTAAGGAAATGCTCAACCAAAAGGTGGATAAGTATAAATGTTTTCGTGAGGACAGCAAGGGCATTTTATGGTTTGAAGACCAACTTGTTGTTCCCAAGGATCCATAACTCAGAAAGAAAATTTTGGACGAGGCTCATCTCTCCAAATTCTCCATGCATCCTGGAAGCAACAAAATGTATCATGACCTCAGATCCTTGTACTGGTGGACCAGAATGAAAAGAGAAATTGCTAAGTACGTATCTGAGTGCGACACTTGCCAAAGAATCAAAGCAAGTCATTTGAAGGTAGCAGGTACCTTACAGCCACTCCCTATACCATCTTGGAAATGGGAGGACATTTGCATGGACTTTATTGTGCGATTTCCCAACACCTCCCGGCACCACGATTCCATATGGGTCATTGTGGATAGGATAACCAAGACAGCTCATTTCTTGCCAGTGCATACCACCCACAGGGCAGAAAGGTACGCAGAGATCTATATTGACCAAATAGTGCGCTTGCATGGAATACCAAGGACCATCGTCTCAGATAGAGGAACGCCATTCGTAGCATGTTTCTGGGAACAGCTATAGAAGTCACTTGGAACAACCGTGATTAGTAGCTCCGCATATCATCCTCAAACTGATGGCCAAACGGAAAGAGTAAATCAGATTCTCGAGGACATGTTGAGAGCGTGTGTGATACACTATGGCAAAAATTGGGACAAATGTCTTTCACTGGCAGAATTCTCTTATAATAACAGCTACCAATCCAGTCTGAAGATGGCACCCTTCGAGGCCTTGTATGGGAGAAGGTGTAGAACACCACTCAATTGGTCGCAAGCTGGAGAAAGAGAAATCTTTGGGCTCGACCTAGTACTTGAAGCTGAGGACAAGGTCAGAGCCATTAAGAAGAACTAAGAAGCTGCTCAAGCCAGGCAAAAGAGCTATCACGATAAAAGGAGAAAGCCTCTACAATTGGAAGTGGGAGATTGTAACACCCTGAATTTGGGGGTATAAAATTTCTTTCTTATTATCATCCAAATTCAGGTGTTACTCTTCTCTCTCTCACCCTAGGTTCTATCCCTCTCTAGATTCTCTCTCACTTTTTCCTTTTGAGTAGAAATAGCTTAATTAAGGGGGGATTAATTATTTATTTTTTGTCAAAACACTATGGGTCTTGACATGTTGCATCATGCTGAGTTTGAATATTCTTTGAATTGTTGCACATGTTTGAATTAGTTTGAATTTGGAAACTTGATTTGAATTTGAATTGAAAACCCTAGAAAAAAGAAATGGAAAAGCAATTAGGAAATTCAGGAAAAAGGAAAAAAAGGAAAAGCAACCCAGCCGCCCCAGCTCGGCCCAGCCAGGTCGCGCGCCCGCGCCGCCTGACAGGTGGGTTCCACCTGTCAGCGCCAACCCCCTCCCCCGCATGCCCTCTCTCACCGTGCCGCCTGACAGGTGGGTTCCACCTGTCAGCGCCAACCCCCTCCCCCGCGTGCCCTCTCTCACCCTCTCCCTTCCTAGTGGGGCCAGGCTGTCGGTGCCGGTTTCCTCGCCCGCGCGCCCTTCTTCTCTCTCTGCTTTGCAGGCCCGCTTTGCCAGTCATCGAGCCGTTACCCCCGCGCGACCGTCCTCTCTCTGCGTCGTGGGCCTGCGCTGTCAGCTCCACCTTCCCCGTGCCCGCCGTGGACCAGCGCGCGCGCGCACTCGCGCATGTCGTCGGGAACCTCGGCCACGTCGTCCGCCCACACGTCCTAGCTCTTTTTGAGCACCGCCCGCACCCGCATTCACTTCCCTGCCTCATTTCACGTAGCCCCGCTCTCGCTAGCGCTCTGCCCACGTCGTTAGACCTCGCCGGAGACCCTCGCTCGCCTCCCCGGTCATCCAGCTCGCCGGAGGCCACGCCAAGCGACCCGAGCTCCGCCCCGAGGTGAGACATCCATCCTCGCGCTTGTTTTCCCCAATTCACGCCTACCTGTAGCCAATTTGGCCTCGCCAGCGTGCGGTCGCGCTTTCTCGCCGTGCTCGCACGGTGTTTAGCCAGCTCGACCCCGTCCAGTGCCCCGGTATTGGCCCATAATGCTCCCCCACCTCCACTGGAACTAGCCCGAGCCCTATCGCGGCCAATTGCCTCTCCTGGTGGCCGGAATTCCTCACTGGAGTTACCCTGGCCCGCCCGGAGCTTTTTCCCCGCCGTTTCCCCCTCTCTGACCTCAGTCTCGTGGCCACAACCTCGCCATCGAGTTCGTCGTGTCGTCTTCTCCATCTCTAACCAACTCCAGCGACCCCGGAACCCCCGTAGCACACACCCGCCCCAACTCCGGCGACTTCACCACCATGAAGAGGAGCGGCGCCGCCCGCAGCCGTTCACCCCCTCTCGGTTTGATCTCCCCCGTCCGATCTTGATTGCACGACCTAGATCATGGGATACCACTTCGTGCACGCGCGCCCTGCGTTCGGACCCGCCTGTCAGCGCCTGTGTCCCCTGGCGCTGGGCCCGATCAGTTATCTCATCCCCTTCTCGACCGCTGACACCCCTTGCCCGCCTGTCAGTGCTCGCTCGCCCGCGCGCGCTCGCCCTCGGCCGCAGATCTAATCTCGGCCATTGATTTCTGATCTAACAGTTGAGATCGTCTGATACCCTTTCGCGTGTAGTTTTGCTTAAGAAACCCTTGGGTTAGTTGGAATTAACCCGCCGTCCCTGGTTTTCGCGCGTAGGCCCCTGTAATCTTGCAGATTGAACCATAGAATTTTAAATAATTATAGAATCAGACCTAGTTTCATATTTTAAATTCCCAAACTTGTTTATTTCATATCTTTTGCATATGAACTCCAAATTTAGTGATTCAAATTGCAAAATGTTCATAGGAATATTCTCTGGTTAAATAAATTAGTTCCATTTACAGTCTGCATATTCTAATTTTATGGTTAATTATGGACTAGCATATGTGTAGGTTTGTTTATTTAATAAAATAAATAAAAGGAAAACCCTAGGGTTAAAGTATATTTAGTTTTGTGAGACTAATAACATGTATTACATGAATTCATCTCTGGTCTAACTTTTAGGTTACAATAGAATCAATAAAACTAGGTTATCTAATTATGGACAACACTTAAAGAATAATCAACTCCTAAATGAAGTTAGTTCATGTTATATTTTGATCTCATTCTTCCTATTTAATATTGTGCCTTTTGAGATGTACTCCAATGTTTGTACATGCTTTGGTGTGCTGTTCATTTGTACTTTCCAAGTGTGTTGCTGAAGACCTCCCTGAGCAACAACCTGGTGAAGGCAAGTGTCCTCTGACCTATTATGTCCTACGTACTTTATAATCCATTGTCCCGCATTACATTACTTAAACCTAAGGATTGACTAGTCTATATTTACCTTATCCTTGTTTACCTTTTGGGTTATCATGGTTAGCATTTTGCTATTGCCTTAACTTAATCAATGAACATGATGTGATTATTTATGATACGATGTTGTTATCCCCATGATGATATTGTGATACTCTAGGGGGCTCAGGCCTTTTTCCTGAGTACCTCTCCGTAAGGACCTGTTCATGGAGTGACCACCCGGGATAACAGTGCAACCATGAGGGTGGAATAGGACGCCCTTAGCTAAATAATTAGATGAACCTAGGGGTGTATTTGGCTTTGTCGAAGGGCCGTCAATGGGGGCCGGTGCGTAGTGCTCGCTCTGCCAAGGGGGTGCAGAGGTCCATTCGATTTGGTTTTGTTAGTCACCCACCTTGGGGAGGTGTACTGCGTTTGTACGACTGGCGAAACCTAACGAGCAGCTATGCACTAGGGGAGTCTTTGTAAAGGCTACGTAGTGTATCCCTGGTCATTCACCTCGGTAGTGAAGAACGGGTCTGTACAACCCAGGCTGGAAAGGGATCACGACTTGTGGGTAAAGTGTACAACCTCTACATAGTGTTAGAAACTGGTATATCAGCTGAGCTCATGGTTAAGAGCAGCCTTGGGATCCTCTTTGATTAGAAGAACTTTGGTTACTTTTATGATGATGGTTAACAATGATGTTATAAATCTGATCTCTGGTATTTCCTATTTGAGGGAGTACTTTTGGGTAATAACTGGGTTTATTACTAAAACTTGGCTCTACTAATAATAATAAATACTTGACCAACTAAAAGCAACTGGTTAACCTCAACCCCACATACAGTTAGTCTACTTTAGCCAAACGGGACATTTGCTGAGTACGTTGATGTGTACTCACCCTTGCTTTACACACCACCCCCACACCAGGTTGTCCCCACTATACTCAGTGCTCAGGAGGTGATGCTGGCAACATGGAGAACTTTGAGGAGTTCGAGGACTATGACAAGTTCTAGTTTTTCTTAGTGGCAAACCCCCAGTCAGCTCCCTGTGTAGGCTTATCTTCTATGTTTCGTTTCTTCGCACTTTGATATTGATGTTGAACATTATGGCTATGTATTAGACTCTATGGATGTCTTGGACATCTTGATGTAATTAAAGTACATTTCCGCTATTTATTTCGAGCATTGTGTGATGATGTCCAATTATGTAATCATTGTGTACGTGAGTTTCTGATCCTGGCACGTACATGGTTCGCATTCGGTTTGCCTTCCAAAACCGGGTGTGACATAAGTGGTATCAAAGCCTTGCTGATTGTAGGACCGCTAACCTAGACTAGAATGGTCGCCCTAAGGAACTAAATACCCCTACTCTTACCTTGATCTTTAGAGTCATTTCAAAAGTTGGTCATCTTGACCAACTCTATGTTATTTACTTATCTCAAAAGTTTTGTCTCACTTTTCTTTCTGTTTACTTTATGGTCTCATAGTTCTACTCTTAGTCTTATGCTTACGATGTCTTTTGTAGATGGCTCGTCTTAGGTGCACTGTACGTAAGTCTGTGATCCCCATTTTGCCTTCTCGCCTGGCGGAGCGTCCACTGTGTCGCACGGTGCCAGGTCAGTCCAGTCACCTAGATAGACTGCATCGTCGCCTGCACGAGGAGTAGGAGCGCCGACGTCAGGAGCAGGAGCAGCAGGACTCTTCCCCCTCGCCTCAGCAAGAGGTGGAGTCTGAGAGTCTGCCTTCCCCTGCACCTCAGCCAGAGATGCCCCTTGCACCACCATAGGGCAACTCGGCTGCTGGAGGAGACCCTGCGGATATGGAGACGATGACGACGCTGGTGGCAGTTCGAGCCACGGCACGGAGCTCTCAGAGGAGGCGGAGCTAGAGGGGTGGATCGCTAGACCCATCACTCGCGGTGCCGCTCGCGGGTGTCACTTTCACGACGCTCTCGACACCTTGCTGTGTCGGGCCATCGACCGACACACTTGGTCTATCGAGTACCGTTGTGTAGTCTACCAGCACCATCGCGGGTTATACCTGGACCAGTGGGAGGCTACTTGCTTGGTGTGCCGTCCGGACGATGATCTTCTGGGTGCAGAGGCCTTCTCAGAGTACTATTCTATCACTGAGAGGGATACTGCCGAGGCAGCCATGCAAGATACAACATGACGAGCACTTTCTCAGTATTGCTTGTTGTTCAGCGGGGTAGCTGACGGCCTTGACCTAAAGTACTTCCCTCGCCGTTCGACCGGTAGTGCTGGAGGTGTGGCTGTCTCGCTAGTTGGTGAAGGCAATCCTAGGTTGAACAGCATGGTCAACCTGGCCGCAGTACTCAACACAGAGCTGGACCACGCCCTTGACGAGTTGCGCGAGGTTCGGGCAGAGGTTGCGGAATTGCGTGCTGAGTGCACAGCACGCCACTATCTGGATGGTGGTTCTCCCGCCCCTGTCGGGATTCAGCACCCTTATCGTTCACCGCCCCATGGTCGCTTCGACTATGATACCCCAGACTGCAGGACCCGGATAGATTTGGATCCATAGATCGACAGAGTCGGAGTCTGTAATAATGCTTAATTCAGTGTCTTAGTCTAGTCAGTCTTAGTTAGAGTTAATTTGCTTATCTTATGTTGGGATGCTTGTTATGATGGACATGTAATGAAGTTGGATCTTTGTAATGATTGTCACCAAGGCGTGGGTATCCCCTACAACTTGGTGTAGTTATTAATAAAGTCAGTTATTTAGTTGGGTAATCCATTTATGTCCACTTTCCTCTTTATCTGAGAAGCTGTCAGTGAAGATGGTCAATTGTTTAGTGTTATGAAGATTTTCTATATATCTTTTCTTATGCTAAAAGACTGTAGAGTCAGATCTGATATTTGTGTGATTTCTACAGATGTCTGAGAACAGGCACAGAGGTAGAAGGCGTGCTCAACCAGAACAGCAGGCACCCTAGGAAGATGCAGCTCAGCAGCAGCAGTTGCCACCGCCACCACCGATGACCATTGAGCAAATGTTCTTGATGCAGACTCAAGCAATCCAAGCAATTGGTCAGACTTTAGCAGCGATGCAGCAGGTGCAGCAGCAGCCACCCCCGCCTCAGCCTCAAGTGCAAGTCCAGATGCCACATGTGCTCAGGGACAAGCGGGCAGTATTCATGAGGGGCCATCCCCCAGTCTTTGCCCATTCTGCTGATCCCATGGACGCCGAAGATTGGTTGCGTACCATGGAACATGAGTTGCACACTGCCTAGTGCAATGATCGTGAGAAGGTGTTGTATGGTCCCCGACAGTTTAGGGGAGCAGCACAGTCTTGGTGGGAGCCTTACCTCGCCACCCATGCCAACCCTGAAGCCATCACATGGGAAGAATTCAGGGACAACTTCTGTCGCTACCATGTGCCCAAGGGACTGATGATAGTGAGGAAGGAGGAGTTTCTCGCCTTGAAGCAAGGTCCCCTATCCGTCAGTGAGTATAGGGATAAGTTTCTGTAGCTGTCGCGTTATGCCCCAGAAGATGTCAACACGGATTCCAAGAGGCAGTACCGCTTCTTGAGAGGATTGGTTGATCCCCTCCATTACCAGCTGATGAACCACACCTTCCCCACCTTCTTGCATTTGATCGACAGGGCTATTATGACTGAAAGGAAGCATCGGGAGATGGAGGACAGGAAACGCAAGATTGGTGGATCTCAGGTCGGGAGTAGCAGCCGTCCTCGCTACTCAGGCAACTCACCTCAGCCATTAAAGCAGGGTCACCAGCACCAGCACCAGCATTAGCGTCAGAACCACCACCAGCAGTACCAGAGGCAGTTTCCTCAGCAGCAGCAGCAGTACCGTTAGAATAACCAGCAGGGAGGAAATCAATATCAGGGTCAGAGCAACCAGGCACCCCGTCTTCCTGCCCCAGGAACCAACCAAAACAGCCAAGCAGCGCCAACGCAAGGAGGAAGTCGTGCATGTTTCCACTATGGGGAACAAGGCCACTGGCGAATCATTACCCAAATAAAGCAGCTCAGCAGCAGCTAGCTCCCAATGCCCCAGTTAGGCAGAATGCAATGCAGCAAGGAGGCAACAACCGTGGGCAGCCTCGTGCCCAGTATGGAAAGGTGAATCACTTGGAGGCCGACACAGTCCAGGAGACTCTAGGAGTGGCACTAGGTACGTTTTCAGTCGAGTACCATTCTGCAAATGTGTTCTTTGATATTGGAGCAACGCATTCTTTTGTCACTGCATCATGGGTAGAATCACATAATATACCAGTACCACCCATCTATCCAACTATGAGGGTTAGTTCAGTTCGTGGAAGGACCCAAACGGATAGATTTTGCCCTAGTGCAAAGTTCAAATAAGGGGGATAGAGTTCCCCGCTGATTTAATAGTTATGGGTAACCAGGATACAACTATAGATGTCATCCTAGGGATGAATTGGCTAACCAAGTATCAAGCCAGTCTTAGCTGTGACAAGAGAACGATGAAGTTAGTGTCCCTATCAGGAGAAGAAGTGTTAGTAGAGTTGGTCTTGTCTGGACCAAGGAAAGGAAGTTGTCACCAAGTCACCGCCCATATTAAGGAGATTAAACCATCAGAGGCTATCAATGTAGTATCAAAATTCCCAGATGTGTTTCCCGAGGAGTTACCAGGTATGCCACCTGAAAGGAAGGTTGAATTTTCCATAGAGCTTATACCAGGCACCGCCCCTATTTCCAAGAGAGCCTATCGAGTGTCCGGACCAGAATTAGTGGAACTCAAGAAGCAGATTGATGAGTTGTCAGAGAAGGGCTACATCAGACCGAGTACCTTGCCTTGGGCAGCCCCAGTGTTATTTGTAGAGAAGAAGGACGGAACAAAGAGGATGTGCATTGACTACAGATCCTTGAATGAAGTTACTATCAAGAACAAGTACCCCCTGCCTAGAATTGAAGACTTATTCGATCAGTTGAGAGGAGCCAATGTGTTCTCAAAGATAGATCTGAGATCAGGTTACCATCAGCTCAGAATCCGACCTTCGAATATATCGAAGACAACATTCATCACCATGTATGGACTATATGAGTTCACGGTCATGTCATTCGGTTTGACGAATGCGCCAGCTTACTTCATGTACTTAATGAACAGTGTGTTCATGGACTACCTCGACAAGTTCGTAGTGGTGTTCATTGATGATATTCTTATATATTCCAGAATGAGCAAGAGCATGAGGAGCATTTGAGGAAAGTACTTCAGAGGCAATCAGATTGTCAGTTGTATGCCAAGTTCAGCAAGTGCGAGTTCTGGATTAGTGAAGTCCTGTTCTTGGGTCATATTATAAATCGAGAGGGATTGGCTGTAGATCCGAAGAAGGTAACGGCTATTCTGGACTGGAAAACACCAAAAGACGTCCGAGGAATCAAGAGTTTCATTGGAATGGCCGGTTATTATCAGGGTTTCATTGAAGGTTTCTCCAAGACTGCCAGGCCAATGACAGCCTTGCTGGCAAAGAAGGTAGAGTTCAAGTGGACCCCAGCATGCCAAAAGTCCTTTGAGACATTGAAGGAGATGTAGACGACGACACCAGTATTGATTCTGCCAGATGTTCACAAGCCATTCTCAGTATATTGTGACGCTTTGTACACCAGACTGGGATGTGTGTTAATGCAGGAAGGGAGAGTAGTGGCATACTCGTCCCGCCAGCTGAAGATTCATGAGAAGAATTATCCTACTCATGATCTGGAATTAGCAGCCGTGGTTCATGCACTGAAGACCTGGAGGCATTATCATTATGGGAAGAAGTGTGATATTTACACGGATCACAAGTGCCTCAAGTATATATTCACTCAGTTAGAGTTAAACATGAGGCAGCAAAGATGGCTAGAATTGATAAAAGATTATGAGCTAGAGATTCATTATCACCCAGGCAAAGAAAATGTGGTTGCAGATGCTCTGAGCAGAAAGATTCAAGTTAATATGTTGGCCGCTCACCCGATGTCGTATGAGCTAGCGAAGGATTTCGACAGATTGAGTCTCGGATTTCTGAACAACACCCAAGGAGTGACAATTGAGTTGGAACCGACTCTAGAGCAAGACATTAGGAAGGGCCAGAAGGATGATGAGAAGATCAACGAGATCCGGCAGCTGATCATAGATGGAAAAGACAAGGATTTCCAAGAAGATGCAGAAGGAGTGGTATGGTTCAAGGATAGACTATATGTTCTCGACATCAAATCGATCCGGGAACTAATTCTCAAGGAAGCTCATGAGACAGCATACTCTATACACCCTGGTAGTGAGAAGATGTACAAAGACCTAAAGAAAAGATTCTGGTGGTACGGTATGAAAAGGGAGATAGCAGAGTATGTGGTTGTATGTGACAGTTGTCAGAGGATTAAAGCCGAACATCACAGGCCTACAGGTTTGTTGCAGCTGTTGCAGATTCCTCAGCGGAAATGTGATGAGATCGGAATGGACTTCATAGTTGGTTTGCCTCGCACTTGTACTGGTTATGACTCCATCTGGGTAGTAGTGGACCGTTTGACAAAGGCGGCCCATTTCATACCAGTCAAGACCACCTACAACAGTGCAGTGTTGGCCGAACTATACATGTCTCGGATTGTGTGCTTGCATGGCGTTCCAAAGAAAATAGTATCAGATAGAGGCACTCAGTTCACCTCTCATTTTTGGCAGCAGTTGCATGAAGCTTTGGGCACACACTTAAAATTTAGCTCAGCTTATCACCCATAGACAGATGGTCAAACAGAGAGAACCAATCAAATTCTTGAAGATATGTTGAGGGCTTGTGCTTTGCAAGACAAGATAGGTTGGGATAAGAGGCTACCATATGCAGAATTCTCTTACAACAACAGCTATCAAGCCAGTCTGAAGATGTCACCATTCGAAGCGCTTTATGGGAGGAATTGCAGAACTCCATTGCATTGGGACCAACCTGGTGAAAGACAGGTGTTCGGTCTAGATATTTTGCTTGAAGTCGAAGAGAACATCAAAATGGTCCGAGAGAATTTGAAGGCAGCGCAGTCCAGATAGCGAAGTTATGCTAACACACGAAGAAGAGAACTGAGTTTTGAAATAGGAGACTATGTCTACTTGAAGGTGTCACCAATCAGAGGAATCAAAAGGTTCAGAGTCAAAGGCAAGCTAGCACCTCGATACATCGGACCGTACCAGATTCAAGCAAGGCGTGGAGAAGTGGCATATCAACTCAGTTTACCAGAGAATCTGTCAGATGTGCATGCTGTGTGAAAGTCGCCTAGAGGGGGGGTGAATAGGGTGAAACTGAAATTTACAAAGTTAAACACAGCTACAAGTCGGGTTAGCGTTAGAAATAATAATGAGTCCGCGAGAGAGGGTGCAAAACAAATCGCAAGCGAATAAAGAGTGTGACACACGGATTTGTTTTACCGAGGTTCGGTTCTCGCAAACCTACTCCCCGTTGAGGTGGTCACAAAGACCGGGTCTCTTTCAACCCTTTCCCTCTCTCAAACGGTCCCACGGACCGAGTGAGCTTTCTCCTTAATCAAACGGGTCACTTAGACCCCACAAGGACCACTACAAACTTAGTGTCTCTTGCTTTGATTACAAGTGCCTTGAGAATAAGAATGGGAAGGACGAAAGCACGATTACAAAAACCAAGCGACAAGAGCGACGATTAACACACAGAACACTTTCTCTCTCAAGTCACTAATCACTAATGATCACTTGTCTCAATTGTGGAACTTGGAGAGATTTGACGCTTTGATTGTGTCTTGGAATGGATTGCTAGCTCTTGTATTGAATGTTGAAGGTTGGAATGCTTGGGTGAAGAGAATGGAGGTGGTTGGGGTTGTATTTATAGCCACCAACCACTTCCTAGCCGTTGGCCCTTTCTGCCGACCGCGGACGGTCCGCCCTCCTGGTCCGGACGGTCCGCCCCTGTAGATCAACGGCTGAAAACGCAACGGTCATCAGTAACGGCTATATCAACGGCTATATTGCATTTAATGCGACGTCAGATGTCAGATAAAGGCAGTCGCGGACGGTCCGGTCGTGCACCCCGGACGGTCCGCGAGGACGCTATAATTCATTTGGCCGAACCCGTTACCTTCGGGTTTTTTTTGGTTCCTCACCTACCGGACGGTCCGCGCCTGAGCCCGGACGGTCCGCATGTGGTCTCGGACGGTGCTTGCTCTTCCATCGGACGGTCCGCAGTAGAGACATGTGTTTTTGCATTGGTTCTGTCCGAGGGTCATTTAGGTGTCGCGGACGGTCCGCCGTAAAGGCCCGGACGGTCCGCTCTTGGCCTGTTTTTCCGAAAAGCTTCTCCTGTCCGGAATAATCTACGGTATTCCGGACAGTCGATTTAGTATAGTTTGTAGACGAACCTTTGGCACCTGTAGAACATATAATCTAGAGCAAACTAGTTAGTCCAATTATTTGTGTTGGGCAATTCAACCACCAAAATTAATTAGGAAAATAGGTGTAAGCCTAATTCCCTTTCAATCTCCCCCTTTTTGGTGATTGATGCCAACACAAACCAAAGCAAATATGGAAGTGCATAATTGAGCTAGTTTGCATAATGTAAGTGCAAAGGTTGCTTGGAATTGAGCCAATATAAATACTTATGATATGCGCATGGATTGTTTCTTTCTTAGTTAACATTTTGGACCACGTTTGCACCACATGTTTTGTTTTGCAAATTCTTTTCAAAGTTCTTTTGCAAATAGTCAAAGGTAAAGGAATAAGATTTTGCGAAACATTTTCAAGATTTGAAATTTTCTCCCCCTGTTTCAAATGCTTTTCCTTTGACTAAACAAAACTCCCCCTAAATGAGATCCTCCTCTTAGTGTTCAAGAGGGTTTTGATATATCATTTTTGAAATACTACTTTCTCCCCTTTTGAACACAATAAGATACCAATTGAAAATACTCTTTGAAAAGCTAAGTTTTTGAAATTGGTGGTGGTGCGGTCCTTTTGCTTTGGGCTCATACTTTCTCCCCCTTTGGCATGAATCGCCAAAAACGGAATCATTAGAGCCCTTTTTCTAATTACTTTCTCCCCTTTGGCAAATAAAATATATAAGTGAAGATTATACCAAAGTCGGAGTCCTTTGCTTCATGCTTCCTCCCTCAAAGATGAAGCATGATTTGGAGCGTCGGAGAGGGATGAGTTGCGGAGTGGAAGCCTTTGTCTTCGCCGAAGACTCCAATTCCCTTTTAATACACCTATGACTTGGTTTGAAATCCACTTGAAAACACATTAGTCATAGCATATATAAAAGAGACATGATCAATGGTATACTCATGAGCTATGTGTGCAAGTTAACAAAAGAAATTCCTAGAAACAAGAATATTTAACTCATGCCTAAGTTAGGTAAAAGTTTGTTCATCAAGAGGCTTGGTAAAAATATCGGCTAATTGATCTTTAGTATTAATATAAGCAATCTCGATATCCCCCTTTTGTTGGTGATCCCTAAGAAAGTGATACCGAATGGCTATGTGTTTAGTGCGGCTATGCTCAACGGGATTATCCGCCATGCGGATTGCACTCTCATTATCACATAGAAGAGGAACTTTGGTTAATTTGTAACCATAGTCCCGCAGGGTTTGCCTCATCCAAAGCAATTGCGCGCAACAATGACCTGCGGCAATATACTCGGCTTCGGCGGTTGAAAGAGCGACCGAATTTTGCTTCTTTGAAGCCCAAGACACCAACGATCTTCCCAAGAACTGGCAAGTCCCCGATGTGCTCTTTCGATTAATCTTACACCCTGCCCAATCGGCATCCGAATAACCAATTAAATCAAAAGTGGATCCCCGAGGGTACCAAAGCCCAAACTTAGGAGTATAAGCCAAATATCTCAAGATTCGTTTTACGGCCGTAAGGTGAGATTCCTTAGGGTCGGATTGGAATCTTGCACACATGCATACGGAAAGCATAATATCCGGTCGAGATGCACATAGATAAAGCAATGAACCAATCATCGACCGGTATACCTTTTGATCGACGGATTTACCTCCCGTGTCGAGGTCGAGATGCCCATTGGTTCCCATGGGTGTCTTGATGGGCTTGGCATCCTTCATCCCAAACTTGTTTAGAATGTCTTGAGTGTACTTCGTTTGGCAAATGAAGGTGCCCTCTTGGAGTTGCTTGACTTGGAATCCTAAGAAATACTTCAACTCCCCCATCATAGACATCTCGAATTTTTGTGTCATGATCCTACTAAATTCCTCACATGTAGATTCGTTAGTAGACCCAAATATGATATCATCAACATAAATTTGGCATACGAACAAATCATTTGCAAGAGTCTTAGTGAATAAAGTAGGATCGGCCTTGCCGACTTTGAAGCCATTAGCAATAAGGAAATCTCTAAGGCATTCATACCATGCTCTTGGGGCTTGCTTGAGCCCATAAAGCGCCTTAGAGAGCCTATAGACATGGTTAGGGTACTCACTGTCTTCAAAGCCGGGAGGTTGCTCAACATAGACCTCTTGATTGGTCCATTGAGGAAGGCACTCTTCACGTCCATTTGGTAAAGCTTGAAGCCATGGTAAGTAGCATAGGCCAATAATATACGAATTGACTCAAGCCTAGCTACGGGTGCATAGGTTTCACCGAAATCCAAACCTTCGACTTGTGAATACCCCTTAGCCACGAGTCGAGCTTTGTTCCTTGTCACCACACCATGCTCATCTTGCTTGTTGCGGAAGACCCATTTGGTTCCTACAACATTTTGATTAGGACGTGGAACTAAATGCCATACCTCATTTCTAGTGAAGTTGTTGAGCTCCTCTTGCATCGCCACCACCCAATCCGGATCTTGAAGTGCTTCCTCTACCCTGTGTGGCTCAATAGAGGAAACAAACGAATAATGTTCACAAAAATGAGCAACACGAGATCTAGTGGTTACCCCCTTATGAATGTCGCCGAGGATGGTGTCGACGGGGTGATCTCGTTGGATTGCTTGGTGGACTCTTGGGTGTGGCGGTCTTGGTTCATCATCCTCGTTGTCTTGATCATTTGTATCTCCCCCTTGATCATTGCCGTCATCTTGATGTGGCTCATCACTTTGATCTTCTCCTTCATCAACTTGAGCCTCGTCCTCATTTTGAATTGGTGGAGATGCTTGCATGGAGGAGGATGGTTGATCTTGTGCATGTGGAGGCTCTTTGGATTCCTTAGGACACACGTCCCCAATGGACATGTTCCTTAGCGTGATGCATGGAGCCTGTTCTTCACCTATCTCATCAAGATCAACTTGCTCTACTTGAGAGCCGTTAGTTTCATCAAACACAACGTCACAAGAAACTTCAACTTGTCCAGTGGACTTGTTAAAGACTCTATATGCCCTTGTGTTTGAATCATATCCTAGTAAAAAGCCTTCTACAGTCTTAGGAGCAAATTTAGATTTTCTACCTCTTTTAACAAGAATAAAACATTTGCTACCAAAAACTCTAAAATATGAAATATTGGGCTTTTTACCGGTTAGGAGTTCATAAGATGTCTTCTTGAGGATTCGATGTAGATATAACCGGTTGATGGCGTAGCAGGCGGTGTTGACCGCCTCGGCCCAAAACCGATCCGAAGTCTTGTACTCATCAAGCATGGTCCTTGCCATGTCCAATAGAGTTCGATTCTTTCTCTCCACTACACCATTTTGTTGTGGCGTGTAGGGAGAAGAGAACTCATGCTTGATGCCCTCCTCCTCAAGGAAGCCTTCGATTTGAGAGTTCTTGAACTCCGTCCCGTTGTCGCTTCTTATTTTCTTGATCCTTAAGCCGAACTCATTTTGAGCCTGTCTCAAGAATCCCTTTAAGGTCTCTTGGGTTTGAGATTTTTCCTGCAAAAAGAATACCCAAGTGAAGCGAGATTAATCATCTACAATAACTAGACAATACTTACTCCCGCTGATGCTTATGTAAGCGATCGGGCCGAATAAATCCATGTGTAGGAGCTCCAGTGGCCTGTCAGTCGTCATGATGTTCTTGTGTGGATGATGGGCACCAATTTGTTTCCCTGCTTGGCATGCGCTACAAACCCTGTCTTTTTCAAAATGAACATTGGTTAGTCCTAAAATGTGTTCTCCCTTTAGAAGCTTGTGAAGATTCTTCATCCCAACATGGGCTAGTCGGCGGTGCCAGAGCCAACCCATGTTAGTCTTAGCAATTAAGCAAGTGTCGAGTTCAGCTCTATCAAAATCTACCAGGTATAGCTGACCCTCTAACACTCCCTTAAATGCTATTGAATCATCACTTCTTCTAAAGACAGTGACACCTATATCAGTAAAAAGACAGTTGTAGCCCATTTGACATAATTGGGATACAGAAAGCAAATTGTAGTCTAAAGAATCAACAAGAAAAACATTGGAAATTGAATGGTCAGGAGATATAGCTATTTTTCCCAAACCTTTGACCAAACCTTGATTTCCATCCCCGAATGTGATAGCTCGTTGGGGATCTTGGTTTTTCTCGTATGAGGAGAACATTTTCTTCTCCCCTGTCATGTGGTTTGTGCACCCACTATCAATGATCCAACTTGTGCCCCCGGATGCATAGACCTACAAAACAAGTTTAGTTCTTTGTTTTAGGTACCCAAACGGTTTTGGGTCCTTTAGCATTAGAAACAAGAACTTTGGGTACCCAAACACAAGTCTTGGAGCCCTTGTGTTTGCCCCCAACAAACTTGGCAACTACCTTGCCGGATTTGTTAGTAAGCACATAAGATGCATCAAAAGTTTTAAATGAAATGTTATGATCATTTGATGCACTAGGAGTTTTCTTTCTAGGCAACTTAGCACGGGTTGGTTGCCTAGAGCTAGATGTCTCACCCTTATACATAAAAGCATAGTTAGGGCCAGAGTGAGACTTCCTAGAATAAATTCTCCTTATTTTGCTCTCAGGATAACTGGCAGGGTACAAAATGTAACCCTCGTTATCCTGAGGCATGGGAGCCTTGCCCTTAACAAAGTTAGATAGTTTCTTAGGAGGGGCATTAATTTTGACATTGTCTCCCTTTTGGAAGCCAATGCCATCCTTAATGCCAGGGCGTCTCCCATTATAGAGCATGCTTCTAGCAAATTTAAATTTTTCATTTTCTAAGTCATGCTCACTAATCTTAGCATTAAGTTGAGCTATGTGATCATTTTGTTTCTTAATTAAAGCTAGGTGATCATGGATAGCATCAACATTAATATCTCTACATCTAGTACAAATGGAAGTATGCTCAACGGTAGATGTAGAAGGTTTGCAAGATTTTAATTCTACAACCTTAGCATGTAATATATCATTTTCACTTCTAAGGTTAGAAATGGTAGCATTGCAAACATCAAAATCTTTAGCCTTAGCAATTGATTTTTCATTTTCATCTCTAAGGCTAGCAAGAGAAATGTTCAATTCATCAATCTTGGCAAGTAAATCAACATTATCATTTCCAAGATTGGGAATCGAAATATTGCAAACATGAGAATCAACCTTAGTATTTAAACAAGCATTTTCATTTCTAAGGTTGGCAATTAAATCATGGCATGTGCTTAGCTCACTAGATAGTTTTTGACATTTTTCAACTTCTAGAGCGTAAGCATTCTTAACCTTAACATGCTTTTTATTTTCCTTAATTAGAAAGTCCTCTTGGGAATCCAAAAGGTCATCCTTCTCATGAATGGCACTAAATAATTCATTTAACTTTTCCTTTTGTTCCATGTTAAGGTTGGCAAAAAGGATACGCAAATTATCTTCCTCATCACTAGCATTATCATCACTAGAGGATTCATATTTAGTGGAGGATTTGGATTTAACCTTCTTCCTTTTGTCGTCCTTGGCCATGAGGCACTTGTGGCCGACGTTGGGGAAGAGAAGACCCTTGGTGACGGCGATGTTGGCGGCGTCCTCGTCGTTGGAGGAGTCGCTAGAGCTTTCGTCAGAGTCCCACTCCCGACAAACATGGGCATCGCCGCCCTTCTTCTTGTAGTATCTCTTCTTCTCCTTTTTTCTCCCTTTCTTGTCATCGCCCTTGTCACTGTCACTAGATATTGAACATTTTGCAATAAAATGACCGGGCTTACCACACTTGTAGCAAACTTTCTTGGAGCGGGACTTGTAGTCTTTCCCTTTCCTTTGCTTGAGGATTTGGCGGAAGCTCTTGATGATGAGCGCCATCTCCTCATTGTCGAGCTTGGAGGCGTCGATGGGTGTTCGACTTGGAGTAGCCTCCTCCTTCTTTTCTTCCGTTGCCTTGAAAGCGACCGGTTGTGCCTCGGGCGTGGAGGAGGTGCCTTGCTCGATGATTTTCTTTGAGCCTTTAATCATTAGCTCAAAGCTCACAAATTTTCCTATAACCTCCTTGGGAGACATTAGCTTATATCTAGGATCACCTCGAATTAATTGAACTTGAGTAGGATTAAGAAATACGAGGGATCTAAGAATAACCTTGACCATCTCATGGTCGTCCCATTTTTCGCTCTCGAGGTTGCGCACTTGGTTCACCAAGGTCTTCAAGCGGTTGTACATGGCTTGTGGATCCTCCCCTTGGTGAAGCATGAAGCGACCGAGCTCCCCCTCGATTGTTTCCCGCTTGGTGATCTTTGTCACCTCGTCTCCTTCGTGCGCGGTCTTGAGTACGTCCCAAATTTCCTTCGCACTTTTTAACCCTTGCACCTTATTATACTCCTCTCGACTTAGAGAGGCGAGGAGTATAGTAGTGGCTTGGGCGTTAAAGTGGTGAATTTGGGCCACCTCGTCCGAGTCATAGTCTTCATCCCCTATGGATGGTACCTGTACACCAAACTCAACAACATTCCATATGCTTGTGTAGAGTGAGGTTAGATGATGCCTCATTTTGTCACTCCATATATTATAATCTTCACCGTCAAAAACCGGTGGTTTGCCTAATGGAACGGAGAGCAAAGGAGTACGTTTTGAAATATGGGGATAGCGTAGGGGAATCTTACTATACTTCTTACGCTCATGGCGCTTAGAAGTAACGGACGGTGCGTCGGAGCCGGAGGTGGAAGGTGATGAAGTATCGGTCTCGTAGTAGACCACCTTCCTCATCTTTTTGTGCTTGTCGCCTCTCCGATGCGACTTGTGGGAAGAGGATTTCTTCTCCTTCCCCTTCCCTTTGTTGCGGGACTCTTCCGATGAAGTCGACCCGTGGCTTGTAGTGGGCTTGTCGCTGGTCTCCATCTCCCTCTTGGCGTGATCTCCCGACATCACTTCGAGCGGTTAGGCTCTAATGAAGCATCGGGCTTTGATACCAATTGAAAGTCACCTAGAGGGGGGGTGAATAGGGCGAAACTAAAATTTACAAAGTTAAACACAGCTACAAGCCGGGTTAGCGTTAGAAATAATAATGAGTCCGCGAGAGAGGGTGCAAAACAAATCGCAAGCGAATAAAGAGTGTGACACACGGATTTGTTTTACCGAGGTTCGGTTCTCGCAAACCTACTCCCCGTTGAGGTGGTCACAAAGACCGGGTCTCTTTCAACCCTTTCCCTCTCTCAAACGGTCCCACGGACCGAGTGAGCTTTCTCCTTAATCAAACGGGTCACTTAGACCCCACAAGGACCACTACAAAATTAGTGTCTCTTGCTTTGATTACAAGTGCCTTGAGAATAAGAATGGGAAGGACGAAAGCACGATTGCAAAAACCAAGCGACAAGAGCGACGATTAACACACAGAACACTTTCTCTCTCAAGTCACTAATCACTAATGATCACTTGTCTCAATTGTGGAACTTGGAGAGATTTGACGCTTTGATTGTGTCTTGGAATGGATTGCTAGCTCTTGTATTGAATGTTGAAGGTTGGAATGCTTGGGTGAAGAGAATGGAGGTGGTTGGGGTTGTATTTATAGCCGCCAACCACTTCCTAGCCGTTGGCCCTTTCTGCCGACCGCGGACGGTCCGCCCTCCTGGTCCGGATGGTCCGCCCCTGTAGATCAACGGCTGAAAACGCAACGGTCAGCAGTAACGGCTATATCAACGGCTATATTGCATTTAATGCGACGTCAGATGTCAGATAAAGGCAGTCGCGGACGGTCCGGTCGTGCACCCCGGACGGTCCGCGAGGACGCTATAATTCATTTGGCCGAACCCGTTACCTTCGGGTTTTTTTTTGGTTCCTCACCTACCAGACGGTCCGCACCTGAGCCCAGACGGTCTGCATGTGGTCTCGGACGGTGCTTGCTCTTCCATTGGACGGTCCGCAGTAGAGACATGTGTTTTTGCATTGGTTCTATCCAAGGGTCATTTAGGTGTCGCGGACGGTCCGCCGTAAAGGCCCGGACGGTCCGCTCTTGGCCTGTTTTTCCGAAAAGCTTCTCCTGTCCGGAATAATCTACGGTATTCCGGACAGTCGATTTAGTATAGTTTGTAGACGAACCTTTGGCACCTGTAGAACATATAATCTAGAGCAAACTAGTTAGTCCAATTATTTGTGTTGGGCAATTCAACCACCAAAATTAATTAGGAAAATAGTTGTAAGCCTAATTCCCTTTAACTGTGTTCCATGTGTCTCAGTTGAAGAAATGCTTGAGAGTGCCAGAAGAGCAGCTGCCAATAGAGGATCTTGAGGTTCAAGAAGATCTGACATATATTAAGAAGCCATCTCAAATTCTAGAAACAGCAGATCAGGTCACTCGGAGAAGTACCATCAGGATGTGCAAAGTCAAATGACCCATCACCCAGAAGAAGAAGCAACCTGGGAAAGAGAAGATGATTTGAATGGGAATTGATCAAGGGACCAGAGTTACTGGGTGACTAGCCGTGGTGGATGACACCTAGGAGACACACTCACGCGAGGATGTGTTGGAGAGGGCCATGTCACCGGCACGGTCGAGGACTGACGGGACACATGTCCAGGACGTGGGAGATGCACATGTGGTGCGCTTCTTGCGGTGGTTTGGTGGTTGACCCAAGAAAATCTACTTAGCGCTACGGACGTCGAGTTTTCGATCGAGTTTGGCCTCAAAACTCGGTGGTGGCAGTTCCGGTGGGAATCGGAGGCGGCATGTGGTGTCATCGTGAAGGGTGCATCAAGGCGAAGCAACTTCGTGTGGAGCGCGTGGGTGTTAGATCAAAATCTCAGGAGTTGGTCCAGTTGCCCCCGGCTAAGTGGATAGGCTATATGTATCTAGGGGTAGTTTATGAAGTAGTAATAACTCTCTATAATTATAAGGGTGGGCTGGTTGTTTCAGCCATTTCTTTGGCTTACGCATTAGCCTCTTGTTTAGAAAACCCTAGCCTTCATTCCCTAGTTGAGCCCAAGATCCACAGATGCTTTGAATCTTCGCGTCTGTATTTTGTAATCTTCATTGTTAATCCGAGGAAGGGTGGCCGGTACCGCCCATGGCTTTGGTTGACTCTCAATCTTAGTTTTCATTCTTGCTGAAATTTTGAGTCTCTTTGCTCTTGTGTATTTGTGAAGAACCTTCGAGTTCTTATTATTTGGGTGCTGTTGGGGAATGATTTGTGGGGAGATAAACTCTATGGATCACTACGTACGCCCAGTCGGTACAGTTATTGGTAGTGATCCGACATGATCCCATTTTGTGTTCGCTGGAGAAAACCCCAACAAAACCTAGCTCTGACCGTATTTTCAAATCTGTGATTGATTTACAAATTTGATTGAGTTCAAATTTTGTGGAGACCTTGGAAACACACTTGTCAAGATGTGTAAAATTCAATCTCAATCAGAGTCCATTTGGTTCAGTTTTGTATTCAAGAACTAAATTTCGAGCTATTGAAATCAGCACTAGATAGCAACACGGTTTTGGACCGATTCGAACTTTTCAGTGATCGATTTGTGATCCGTTTGTTTTGCTGGTCTCATGTAAGTCTTAGGAACGTTTTAAAAACATGAGACCACTGGTTTTCTAATGTGCTTTTGGTTTGAGCACTTTTTCATGTCAACTGAAGTGAAGTGCTCAATTTCAGTTTTAGCAGCAAAAATTTGATTGGCTCCCATTCACCCCCTCAGTTGTCTCACCGGTCCTTCAATGTGCATGTATCTGCTTTAATTACATGGATCAGAACATTTTTGTGTCTATCTTAAACTAAATTTCACACTAAACTACTCTAACCTATATGGCCTTGTTTGGGAGAGCTTCACTTCAAGAATTTCAAGTCCATTTTAGCTTCTCCTATCCAAATAGGTCCAACTCCACGAGATCTAGCTTCAAAAAATTGAAACTAGAGGCTAGTTTTATGAAATTTTCGAACCTCTTCAAAGGGTGCTTTAAAATCATTATTTTTATACCTCCTCATGAAGTTGCACCAAAATTACCCACAATGCCATTGTTAACATGACAAACCAATTCATGTCTCTTTATCCATCCAATGATTATCAAGGGTAATTAAGAAAACTCACACAAATTAATTGTATTACAAAAGCAGGAGTTTATGTGCAAGTCAAACACTCTCGAAACCCCACCTTACTAATATATTGAAGTTGTTTCATGGTGAAGCTGAAAAACCGAAACTGTAATTTTTAAAGTGAAGAAGTGAAGCACTTCCAAACACGGTCATAGATTAAATTAAATTTTGCACCAAACCACTTTAGCCCATGTTGGTCACTTGTTCTCAAATGTTGTGAATCAAGAACAAGGCAACACAATTGTTAAGTATTAAGTACCTTCGTCTTCCGAAGCATTGTCTCCTCATGGACATAATGGTCATCAGACGAAGGTCATGAAGGACATGCCTTCATCTTCTTATAGATAAACAAGAATACAAAGAGACGGAAACAACAAGTGTATCCTATTGATTCATTTGTATTTTCATTCCACAGAACATGCATGAATATTAATGAGATTTATATTATAATGATACCTTCGACTTGCTCGAAGGTGTTGATGCGAGGGAGATTACAAATTAGCGTGAACAGTGCGGTGCTACTGTTCATCTATTTATAGGCACGGGACGCAGCCGAGGTAAAAGTACATTTATGTCCCCGACAATCACTTATGATCGTAATATAAGTCATTAAGGACTAAGTAGTCTTTTTCCCCTTCGGTCAGCATCATCATCATACTTCATCTCCATTACAAGCCAAAGTTGTCAATCTGGCGATAGCTTCGACGTTTATTCTTATCATCCTTGGATCATATCTTCATATTGTATGCCTTCATCATGAGGAAAAGGCTTGCATCCCGAAGATGAAGCTCCCTATAATAGCTAATGCTGAAAACAAATGGTTAATTATGTTTTTTAGGATCTTCGGAAGACCAAGGCCCCCAATAGTAGCCCCTCACAGTATTAATTTATTTCTATGTATCAGATTCAGACTGCGACGTGAATGAAGGCCTTTAGCCGAAGGTCCGAAAAAACACCTTCCCTTCGCTAGAATAGCGAATCATTATGAACTGTGGGACCCACCTAGCTGTGGGGCTCTGAGTATATATATATATATATATATATATATATATATATATATATATATATATATATATATATATATATATATATATATATATATATATATAGAAGGCTACGTGGCGAATATTTTTCGTGCCATCTAGCTTTCGTGTTACAGTTGTCATTTTAGTTTTCCTGTTCTATGAGTGCAATTATCTGTGAGCTTCGGCTTTCTGCTGTGACCATCACCGAAATGGCTGAGGATAAGAAAAGCGCTAACCCCACACTCATTGGCTTCTACAAAGCCATGGAAAGGACAAACGTAGAGAAGATCACCAATGAAATGTTAGCTGGACTATCTAGTGATTCAAGCGATAGTGAAAGCTTCGATGTTGAGAGTGAGAATGAAAAAGCCTAAGATCGGCCATGGAGACCAACCCACATTGTTTTTGGCAAATCCACAATCAGACAAGGTCAAATTGAAGCGATGAAAGGCAAATACTTTCATGATGTGTCTATAGTGAGGGCTAGAGGAGAAGACATTGTTTCCCTACCAAAAGGTGATGAAGTGATAGCCTTCAGGAGCTTCATGAAAGTTGGGCTTCGCTTTCTGCTCCACAAGATGCTGGTCGAAGTTTTGAAGACGTTTGAGATATACCTTCATCAGATTACCCCCGAAGCTCTTATTAGAGTGGGAGTTTTTATATAGGCCATGAGGAGCCAAGGACTGGAGCCAGATGCGAGATGCTTCTGCAATATTCATGAGATGTCTTATCAGACGAAGACAACCGGAAAGGAACAGTATCATAACAATTTTGGTTGTTATAGCTTCATGCCTCGGTCTAAGGCGAATTACCCTGTGCCCACGTTTCGAAAGAAGTGGCCAGGTTCTTGGATGAAGGAATGGTTTTACCTGAAGAATGACCTGAATCAGTGGGAAGATGTGAAAGGCGTTATCCAACGTCCTATATGGTCACGCTTCGGAATTAGAAGGCCATCCATCGCACTTGGAAATGAAGTGCAAGCATGCCAAGTTGCTTTCAACACCGTATCCACCTATATTGGCACAAGAGACTTAGTTCAAGAGCGAATGGGAGATGCCGAAGGAAGCCGCCACTGGCTCCAGCCAGGGTGGCTTGGTTTACCTTAAGTATACTTTTTGGTTCAGAAACAAATTTGATGAGCCAAATGATGATTGGTTGGATGCTATAGATGTAACAAGTGATAAACTACTTGGAGCGTACTCGAGGGCAGAAGACGAAGCTATGACGGCTGCCTTCGGCGCTCGTGGCAAAAAGAGGTTGAATAGAGTGTTTGATGTTATTGTGTTCGTTTACCCAGACTACTGCTATCTCGTCCAAAAGCAAGGGAGAAAAAGGAAAGTCGCTGCTTCGACATCTACTGGTGCGTCGAAGACAAAGAAAATCAAGGTTTTGACACGTAAACCGAAGCGCATTAAGACGACCGATGTGCCGAAGTTAATTGAAAGGGCAGAAACAACCCCCTAGCCAGAGAGATTGTTCCTCTATGCCTATTGAAGCCATTGCAGACCCGACTAGAGAGCCGAAATCAGAAAAGGTAGCAGAAAGGATACTAGAACAACCTAAGATGATAGTGACAGCGCTGTCGAAGCTGTTAGCTACTACAGGAACTCTGAGGAAGAGGAGTATGGCTAGTGTTTTGGAAGCTATTTTAGAATCTGTGAAAACGCCGCCTCCTTCTTCTGCCGAAGCTTCTGGCAGCAAAACTGAAGATGTCATAGAGATGATCACTACTAGTACTTCTGCTCATGTCGAGGTAGAACCTTCGGAAACAACACCAGAAAATCTTGTGGAAGAGAGCCTTCCAGAGAAACCCTCGGCACCTGCTCCCGAAGCACCTTCCAAGAGTGATTTGAATTTTATTGTTCGACATGCTTCGGGAAAACAACTGTCAGCAGAGCAAGTCGCCGAAACCAAACATTATGCTAAGGAGCTGAAGTACCACCAGGGATCCTTAGTATATGGAGGAGATAACGATGATGATTTCCTCTACTTTCTACCTGACAATAAGGAGATCAATGTTTGTCGAGAAATGATGGATAACGTGGGGTATCCGAAGCTTGAACTCGGCTTGTCTGCGACAACCAAGGATCAGCTTGCAGATAGCCTTGCCTACAACAACCTGAAGGTGTGTATACTTTGATTTGTCATCTTGCAATTTGTGTTACGATAAACTATTTTTGTGGTATTTCTTATCGTCGTTACGTGTTCACTCTTCGTTTTCCAGAGGATGAGAGCTGCCGAATAGAGCTTGGAAACCTTCGTCCAGAGGTTATTACATTAAGAAATGAAGCTCCTGAGAAGGATAAGATCCTACTCTCTTTAGTGGAAAGATTAAAATCTATCAAAGCCAAGCTTTCTGCTCAAGCCGAAGCTCATGAAGCTGAGGTGCAAGAGATAAAGAAGAAAGTTGTTGAGGCAACTGAGAACTTTAATGTTGAAGTGGTGAAGCACGAAATATGTGAAATTGAAAGATCAAGAGCACAAAAGAATGTCATGAGCTTCAGGCCGCCAAGGAAAAATGCTATGAAATATCCATGGAATGCGCTAAAAATCTAAAGAATAACTTTCCTAAAGTTGGAGCATATTCCTCTGAGCAGAAATTTATTCGTGGAAATCCTGATGAAGTCATTCAATGGATAAACAACAAAGTCAAAGCTTTTGAGGAAGTTCTTAGCGACAGAGGGGACCTTTGTGCCTTCGTCGGTGCCCGTGGGGCTATGTCCATCTTGGAGAAGGTTGGCTACAATCATGCTAAGGCTATAGCTCAGCCAGAGTTTGTCCTATCAGGTGATGATATTAGAAACCCTTCAGCCAAAGCTACTACCTTAGGTGGGAAATTTTATTCTGAAGTATGGCTGAAGGGTGGACGAGAAATTACTGATGAAGCTATTAAAAGAAATGAGAAAGAATCTCATGATGCTTTAGAAGAAGCAAAAAGAGCTAAAGATGCTGCCGAGCGGGCTAGACTTATAGGTATGCACCTTTTAACTCATTTCCATAAGTTTTTTCGGCTTCGACACAGACAGATATTTGTGTCTCAATACAACTGAGCTTTCTCCACCTCCCGAACCATATAACCCTGAAGCTGACTCATTGTAAAACCCAAAATTGGTAGCAGAAAAAATAATAATTATGATATAAATGAATGAATATATTTAAGATAGTGTTTTATGGATTTTTTAAGACATTTGAAATCTATTAGGATTCTCCCTCCTCATATTCAAACAATAACATTAAATTAGTAAGTAACTAATAAATTGATAAAGAAAAGGTTGATCTCTAGATGATGATTTTGTGGTAATACATTTTTGGAAGACATAAATCGGACCTCCAATTGTAAATGAAAACATAAAATAGGAATGAGAAGAGAAATTTAAATGAAACCCTTTATTCCTCCCCTAAATGAGTGACAAGAAAAATAATATCAATATAAATAGTAGATATTATATTTTCATTAGGGATTGATTGATATTTGGGAATTTGGAAATTTGAATCTAAAATAAAATTGGAAATTTGGAAAGGAAAATAGGGAAAATAAAACAGAAAGTAAATAATAAAAAGAAAGAAAATAGAAAACCGCGCCTGGGCCGATTTTCGTCCCCTGAGCCCATTCTTCCCACACCGTGTGGCCCACTTTGTTTTGCCCCTTCCTCTGCGCATCGGGTCTCTGGCGGGTGGGTCCCCTGTGTCAGCCTCGCCATCCACGTTCTTGCACGTCCACTGAAACCATGGGTCCCGATGGTCAGTCTCCCCTTCCCTTTGCTATCCTTTCTCACTTACGCGTGGGCCAGCCATGTCAGCCCTCAAGCCCTACTCGAATTCGTTGCGACACCGCCGGATTTAGCGCCGTGATTATAGGAGGTTCCCCGAACGATTCGTCAAGGTTGTTGCAACTACGCTCCATGCACCGCCGACTTCGTTGGATTTCGGGCCTATAAAACTGCACGCAATCAGTGACCAGGAGGACATAGAGAAGAGAAGGGGGATGTCAGCGTCGATGTGGTAGGCCACCTCCACCGTCGGTACCTCACTGGCAGACCAAGAAGCTTCGCCAAGTTGTTAGATGCGTCCCTGTAGCCTTCACGGGTGGGGAGAACCACCAGACCGCCGGTGATTGCTCACCGGAGACACCAAGGTGCCGCCTATCGTGGCCAGCTCAATCCAACCGATTTTGTGGCAAGTAAGTATCCCACTAGCCCCTATGAGTTCGCAACCCCATACTCTCCATGTTGATCCATACGAATCGTTGGGTAGTGCCATGACACGCGATTCGGCACTACTCCAGCGGCATCGCCACCGTGGGGTACGCTGCACCGTCGTGGCTCGGCTGAAGGTGGAGGACGCACCTGGTGCGTTGATGTTTTGACCAACGACCACGATTAGACAGGAGGTACCAGTTCGGTCAGGTCAGATCGGGGCCGTTGGTCTAGAATCGGGCGGGTGAAAGTTGAATGAGAGCGTTATTAAATCAGGACCCCGGATCACTGGATTGACGGCTCGGATTGAATACCGGTTCGCATAATACCCCGATCTAATCCGGTCCCTTGAGAAGAGATCCAACAGCCAAAATTTGCGAATACCCTTTCCGTGCGTCGGTTTTGCAAAAGAGCCCCTACTCTTTATACGAATCAACCCGCCATCCACTAGGACACAAAGACAGTAGTAGATAGGTCCTGATATTTATGAGTTGGACCCTGGATTCTCTGATAATAGCGTCAGCAGTCCAGAACCCATGGGAAATTCAGAATTAAATAAGGAAAATGGGATTTTAGTATAAAAATAAATCTTGAAACTTGTTTAATTCATATTTAATTCATTTTAACTCCAAATTGATCCAATCCAATTGCATTAAATTCATAATGATATTGTTTATCATCTAGAAACCTTACTTTGTTATGAAACTTAGATTTAAAAATTATGCACTTAGTTTCTTCTAATTCAACACTTAAAACTTTGGAAATCCATAACTTCTTCGTTTTAATTCCGATTTGACCCGTTCTAGTTGCGTTAGCTTCATAAAAATATTGTCTACGCAGTAACAACATAAATTATACCATGTCGCATACTTTTATAGTTAGATGTTTATTTATCCTATGTCTACTAGATTAACTTTTCTAAACCAAAGCTAACCTATCCATAATTATAATTTGATTAAAATATGATATCTAGTCATGTTATAATTAAGATTAAAGTTGGGTTAATTATTATGGAATATTCTCTCATATGGTAAATACTAATCAATTTATAATATAGTTTAATATTTAAATCACATAGATCTTCCATAAATCATAACTCTTCAACCATAACTCCGGATTTAGTAATTCTCGCGTCCACGATCTCGTAGCAACGCGTAGATTATTATTATTCAGTTTGTGCTGATGATTGATGTGATTTTAATTTTGCATATACCATGTTTGTCTGTATTGCTATGTTTAGCAGTGGGGTCAGGAGTCACCTGAAGATCATCCTGGTACCTGGAATCTCAAGTCCCAGGCAAGTTGTGCCCTTTATCACTTCTTTTTACCCAATCATGTTCTTATTAATCATAATGATCTGCATAGGTTAATTTTGATGGGACCCAATAGGTTACCCTAGTTTGACTATCTTTATACCTTGTTTACCACTGAATTTTTGGGTAGTACCTGCTATTGCTTTATGTGGTTTTGGGTATAGAGATACACATTATTCATGATTATACTTTTATTATCAGTTGTTATTTACTGTTCATGATAAGATCATTATGTTAATTGGAACATGGAGAACCACCCGGGAAAACAGTGCTACCACAAGGGTGGTATGGGTCGCCCTTAGCTGACTAATTAGGAAAGCTAGTGGAGGACTACCTTACCCGAAAGGGGCAAGGGCAGTAGGGAGTGGTCAGTGTAGGGAGGTCCTTGGGTTGATTTTGCTGCGACGGCAGTCAGGCGAGGGATCCCTGCATCAGAACTTCCTAGAAACTGTAGCGGGTTTTCTGAAGCTAGTGGAACTTTGTAAAGGCCTTGTAGTGTTACCCTGCCTCGCCTCCTCGGTAGAGGTGTATGGGAGTGGCCTTCTCTTGGCAGATGGGTAACATGACTTATGGGTAAAGATGTGTAACCTCTGCAGAGTGTAAAACTGGTATATCAGCCATGCTCATGGTCATGAGTAGCTCGAACCCTCACATGATTAATTTATGGAACTAAATTCAATTTTACATATGCATTGCACCACACGTGTTGTTATCACTTTTGTTCTACTACTTAATTAGGTTGGTATTTACTTATACTTAGTAATTGCTAATAAAATTTTGACCAACTTTAAAAGCAATGCTCAGCTCTAACCATCCTCTTTGGAAAGCCTTACACTTCACGTGAGCTCCCACCTTTGGCGAGTTCATGCACATTATTCCCCACAACATGTTGAGCGATGAACGTATGTGAGCTCACTCTTGCTGTATCACACCCCAAAGGTCAAGAACAGGTACCGCAGGATGAGGCGCATGGAGGATGTTGTGACGAGTTTGTGAGAGGTCTAGGCCGTCGTCTCCCAGTCAACTTTGGGGTTGTTGGATCGTCGTCTCCTTATGATGTAATTATTTATTTATTTTGTACAGAACTCCTATTATATAGTAAAGATGTGACATTCGTTTATGTGCCATGATTCATCATTTGTGTGAGACTTAGTCCCAGCACACTTGGTGATTATTTCGCGCCCGAGTTTCGGACCCCTAAAACCCGAGTGTGACAGAAGTGGTATCAGAGGAATGTTGACTGTAGGACGAAACCTAGATACAACTTGAAAGGGAATTAGGCTTACACCTATTTCCTAAATTGATTTTGGTGGTTGAATTGCCCAACACAAATAATTGGACTAACTAGTTTGATCTAGTTTATAAGTTCTACAGGTGCAAAAGGTTCACACTTAGCCAATAAAATGACCAAGCAAAGGGTTCAACAAATGGAGCAAGGGATTACCGAAGGTTGCCCTGGTCGGGCACACCGGACTGTCCGGTGTGCCACCGGACTGTCCGGTGTGCCACCGGACAGTGTCCGGTGCACTAGGGCACCTCAGGCCAAACTCTTCACCTTCGGGAATTCCCAGAGCCAGCGCGCTATAATTCACCAGACATGTCCGGTGTACACCGGACAGTGTCTGGTGCTCCAAGGGGACGCGGCTCTGGAACTTCGCAGCCTCGGGAATTCACGGCAGCGGCTCCGCTATAATTCACCGGACAAGTCCGGTGTGCACCGGACTGTCCGGTGAGACGACGAGGCAACGGCTACTTCGGCGCCAACGGATACCTGCGGGCGCATTAAATGCGCGCCAGTGCGCGCAGAAGTCAGGCACGCCCATGCTGGCGCACCGGACATTCTACAGTGCGTGTCCGGTGTGCCACCGGACATCAAGGCGGGCCCAGAAGTCAGCGCTACAACGGTCGGGACCCTAACGGCCTGGTGACGTGGCTGTCGCACCGGACATGTCCTGTGTGCATCGGACTGTCCGATGCGCCATTCGACAGACAGCCTCCACCAAACGGCTAGTTTGGTGGTTGGGGCTATAAATACCCCAACCACCCCACATTCATTGTCATCCAAGTTTTCACACTTCAACACCATACAAGAGCTCTAGCATTCAATTCAAAGCACACAAAAGAGATCAAATCCTCTCCAACTCCACATCAAGCCTTAGTGATTAGAGAGAGTGATTTGCCGTGTCCATTTGAGCTCTTGCGCTTGGATCGCTTCTTTTCTTTCTCATTTGTTCTTGTGATCAACATTCATTCATTTGTAATCGAAGCAAGAGACACCAATTGTGTGGTGGTCCTTGCGGGGACTTTGTGTCCCGAGTGATTGAGAAGAAGCTCACTCGATCCGTGGGATCATTTGAGAGAGGGAAAAGGGTAGAAAGAGACCCGGCCTTTGTGGCCTCCTCAACGGGGAGTAGGTTTGCAAGAACCGAACCTCGGTAAAACAAATCCTCGTGTCACTCCTCTTATTCGCTTGCGATTTGTTTTGCGCCCTCTCTCGCGGACTCGTTATTATTTCTAACGCTAACCCAACTTGTAGTTGTGATTAATTGTGTAAATTTCAGTTTCGCCCTATTCACCCCCCCCCCTCTAGGCGACTATCAATTGGTATCAAAGCCCGGTGCTTCATTAGAGCCTAACCACTCGAAGTGATGTCGGGAGATCACGCCAAGAGGGAAATGGAGACCGGTGACAAGCCCACTACAAGCCGCGGGTCAACCTCATCGGAAGAGTCCCGCAACAAGGGGAAAGGGAAGGAGAAGAAGACTTCTTCCCACAAGTCGCATTGGAGTAGCGGCAAACACAAGAAGATGAGGAAGGTCGTCTACTACGAGACCGACACCTCATCACCATCAACCTCCGGCTTCGACGCGCCGTCCGTCACTTCTAAGCGCCATGAGCGCAAGAAGTATAGTAAGATTCCCCTACGCTATCCCCGCATTTCAAGGCATACACCTCTACTTTCCGTCCCACTAGGCAAACCACCAACCTTTGATGGTGAAGATTATGCAAGGTGGAGTGATTTAATGAAATTTCATCTAACCTCACTCCACAAAAGTATATGGGAAGTAGTTGAGTTTGGTGTGCCGGTACCGTCCGTAGGGGATGCGGATTATGATGCGGACGAAGTGGCCCAAATCAAGCACTTCAACTCCCAAGCATCAACCATCCTCCTCGCCTCTCTGAGTAGAGAAGAATATAACAAGGTGCAAGGGTTGAAGAATGCGAAGGAAATTTGGGATCTACTCAAGACTGCGCATGAGGGTGATGAACTCACCAAGATCACCAAGCGGGAAACGATCGAGGGGGAGCTCGGTCGCTTCCGACTTCGCAAAGGGGAGGAGCCACAAAACATGTACAACCGGCTCAAGACCTTGGTGAATCAAGTGCGCAACCTCGGGAGCAAAAAGTGGGATGACCACGAGGTGGTTAAGGTTATTCTAAGATCTCTTATTTTTCTTAACCCCACTCAAGTACAATTAATTCGTGGCAACCCTAGATATACACTAATGACCCCCGAGGAAGTAATCGGGAATTTTGTAAGTTTTGAGTGCATGATCGAAGGCTCAAAGAAGATCAACGAGCTTGATGATCCCTCCACATCCGAAGCTCAACCCGTGGCATTCAAGGCAACGGAGGAGAAGAAGGAGGAGTCTACACCAAGTAGACAACCAATCGACGCTTCAAAGCTCGACAATGAGGAGATGGCTTTAATCATTAAAAGCTTTCGCCAAATCCTCAAGCAACGGAAGGGGAAGGATTACAAATCCCGTTCCAAGAAGGTTTGCTACAAGTGTGGTAAGCCCGGTCACTTCATTGCTAAATGTCCATTATCAAGTGACAGTGACAGGGATAACGACAAGAAGGGCAAGAGGAGAGAAAAGAAGAGGTACCACAAGAAAAGGGGCGGCGATGCCCACGTGTGCCGCGAATGGGACTCCGACGAGAGCTCCACCGACTCCTCTGACGACGAGGACGCCGCGAACATTGCCGTCACCAAGGGACTCCTCTTCCCCAACGTCGGCCACAAGTGCCTCATGGCCAAGGACTGCAAAAGGAAGAAGGTAAAATCAAGATCCTCCACCAAATATGAAACATCTAGTGATGAGGATGACGATAGAAATGAGGAAGACAATTTGCGTATTCTTTTTGCCAACCTTAACATGGAACAAAAAGAAAAGCTAAATGAATTAGTTAGTGCCATTCATGAGAAGGATGACCTTTTGGATTCCCAAGAGGACTTCCTAATCAAAGAAAATAAAAAACATGTTAAGGTTAAGAATGCTTACGCTCTAGAGGTTGAAAAATGTGAAAAATTAACTAGTGAGCTAAGCGCATTCCATGACACTATTGCCAACCTTAGAAATGATAATGCTAGATTAATTGCTAAGGTTGATTCACATGTTTGTGATGTTTCAATTTCCAATCTTAGAAATGATGATATTGATTTGCATGCTAAGATTAAGGAATTGAATGATTCTCTTGCTAGCCTTAGGATTGAAAATGAAAAATTAATTGCTAAGGCTAAGGATTTTGATGTTTGCAATGTTACTATTTCTAACCTTAGAGATGAGAATGATATACTACATGCTAAGGTTATAGAATTAAAATCTTGCAAATCATCTACATCTACTGTTGAGCATACTTCTATTTGCACTAGATGTAGAGATATCAATGTTGATGCTATCCGTGATCACCTAGCCTTAATTAAGAAACAAAATGATCACATAGCTCAACTTAATGCTAAGATTAGTGACCATGACTTAGAAAATGAAAAATTTAAATTTGCTAGAAGCATGCTCTATAATGGGAGACGCCCTGGCATCAAGGATGGCATTGGCTTCCAAAGGGGAGACAATGTCAAACTTAGTGCCCCTCCTAAAAGATTATCTAATTTTGTTAAGGGCAAGGCTCCCATGCCTCAGGATAACGAGGGTTACATTTTGTACCCTGCCGGTTATCCTGAGAGCAAAATTAGGAGAATTCATTCTAGGAAGTCTCACCCTGGCCCTAATCATGCTTTTATGTATAAGGGTGAGACATCTAGCTCTAGGCAACCAACCAATGCTAAGTTGCCTAAAAGGAAAACTCCTACTGCATCAAATGATCATGCTATGTCATTTAAAACTTTTGATGCTTCCTATGTGCTTACTAACAAATCCGGCAAGGTAGTTGCCAAGTTTGTTGGGGGCAAACACAAGGGCTCCAAGACTTGTGTTTGGGTACCCAAAGTTCTTGTTTCTAATGCCAAAGGACCCAAAACCGTTTGGGTACCTAAAACAAAGAACTAAACTTGTTTTGTAGGTTTATGCATCCGGGGGCACAAGTTGGATTATTGATAGCGGGTGCACAAACCACATGACAGGGGAGAAAAAGATGTTCTCCTCATATGAGAAAAACCAAGATCCCCAACGAGCTATCACATTTGGGGATGGAAATCAAGGTTTGGTCAAAGGTTTGGGAAAAATAGCTATATCTCCTGACCATTCAATTTCCAATGTTTTTCTTGTTGATTCTTTAGATTACAATTTGCTTTCCGTATCCCAATTATGTCAAATGGGCTACAACTGCCTTTTTACTGATATAGGTGTCACTGTCTTTAGAAGAAGTGATGATTCAATAGCATTTAAGGGAGTGTTAGAGGGTCAGCTATACTTGGTAGATTTTGATAGAGCTGAACTCGATACTTGCTTAATTGCTAAGACTAACATGGGTTGGCTCTGGCACCGCCGACTAGCACATGTTTGAATGAAGAATCTTCATAAGCTTCTAAAGGGAGAGCACATTTTAGGACTAACAAATGTTCATTTTGAGAAAGACAGGGTTTGTAGCGCATGTCAGGCAGGAAAGCAAGTTGGTGCCCATCATCCACACAAAAACATCATGACTACCGACAGGCCACTGGAGCTCCTACACATGGATTTATTCGGCCCGATCGCTTACATAAGCATCAGCGGTAGTAAGTATTGTCTTGTAATTGTGGATGATTATTCTCGCTTCACTTGGGTATTCTTTTTGCAGGAAAAATCTCAAACCCAAGAGACCTTAAAGGGATTCTTAAAACGGGCTCAAAATGAGTTCGGCTTAAGGATCAAGAAAATTAGAAGCGACAACGGGACGGAGTTCAAGAACTCTCAAATTGAAGGCTTCCTTGAGGAGGAGGGGATCAAGCATGAGTTCTCTTCTCCCTACACCCCACAACAAAATGGTGTAGTGGAGAGGAAGAATCGAACTCTATTGGATATGGCTAGAACCATCCTTGATGAGTACAAGACTTCGGATCGGTTTTGGGCAGAGGCGGTCAACACCGCCTGCTACGCCATCAACTGATTATACCTTCACCGAATCCTCAAGAAGACATCGTATGAACTCCTAACCGGTAAAAAGCCCAACATTTCATATTTTAGAGTCTTTGGTAGCAAATGCTTTATACTTGTTAAAAGAGGTAGAAAATCCAAATTTGCTCCTAAGACCGTAGAAGGCTTTTTACTAGGATATGACTCAAACACAAGGGCATATAGAGTCTTTAACAAGTCCTCTGGACTAGTTGAAGTTTCTTGTGACGTTGTGTTTGATGAAACTAACGGCTCTCAAGTAGAGCAAGTTGATCTTGATGAGATAGGTATTGAAGAGGCTCCGTGCATCGCGCTAAGGAACATGTCCATTGGGGATGTGTGTCCTAAGGAATCCGAAGAGCCTCCAAGTGCACAAGATCAACCATCCTCCTCCACGCAAGCATCTCCACCGACTCAAAATGAGGATGAGGCTCAAGTTGATGAAATAGAAGATCAAGCAAATGAGCCACCTCAAGACGACGGCATTGATCAAGGGGGAGATGCAAATGTTCAAGACAAGGAGGATGATGAACAAAGGCCGCCACACCCAAGAGTCCACCAAGCAATCCAACGAGATCACCCCGTCGACACCATCCTCGGCGACATTCATAAGGGGGTAACTACTCGATCTCGTGTTGCACATTTTTGTGAGCATTTTTCGTTTGTTTCCTCTATTGAGCCACACAGGGTAGAGGAAGCACTCCAAGATTCGGATTGGGTGGTGGCAATGCAAGAGGAGCTCAACAACTTCACTAGGAATGAGGTATGGCATTTAGTTCCACGTCCTAATCAAAATGCTGTAGGAACCAAATGGGTTTTCCGCAACAAGCAAGATGAGCATGGTGTGGTGACAAGGAACAAAGCTCGACTCGTGGCCAAGGGGTATTCACAAGTCGAAGGTTTGGATTTTGGTGAAACCTATGCACCCGTAGCTAGGCTTGAATCAATTCGTATATTACTAGCCTATGCTACTTACCATGGCTTTAAGCTTTATCAAATGGACGTGAAAAGTGCCTTCCTCAATGGACCAATCAAGGAAGAGGTCTATGTTGAGCAACTTCCCGGCTTTGAAGACAGCGAGTATCCTAACCATGTTTATAGGCTCTCTAAGGCGCTTTATGGGCTCAAGCAAGCCCCAAGAGCATGGTATGAATGCCTTAGAGATTTCCTTATTGCTAATGGATTCAAAGTCGGCAAGGCCGATCCTACTTTATTCACTAAGACTCTTGAAAATGACTTGTTTGTATGCCAAATTTATGTTGATGATATTATATTTGGGTCTACTAACGAGTCTACAGGTGAAGAGTTTAGTAGGATCATGACACAGAAATTCGAAATGTCGATGATGGGGGAGTTGAAGTATTTCTTGGGATTTCAAGTAAAGCAACTCCAAGAGGGCACCTTCATTTGCCAAACGAAGTACACTCAAGACATTCTAAACAAGTTTGGGATGAAGGATGCCAAGCCCATCAAGACTCCCATGGGAACAAATGGGCATCTCGACCTCGACACGGGAGGTAAATCCGTAGATCAAAAGGTATACCGGTCGATGATAGGTTCATTGCTTTATTTATGTGCATCTCGACCGGATATTATGCTCTCTGTATGCATGTGTGCAAGATTCCAATCCGACCCTAAGGAATCACACCTTACGGCCGTAAAACGAATCTTGAGATATTTGGCTTACACTCCTAAGTTTGGGCTTTGGTACCCTCGGGGATCCACTTTTGATTTAATTGGTTATTCGGATGCCGATTGGACAGGGTGTAAAATCAATAGAAAGAGCACATCGGGGACTTGCCAGTTCTTGGGAAGATCCTTGGTGTCTTGGGCTTCAAAGAAGCAAAATTCGGTCGCTCTTTCAACCGCCGAAGCCGAGTACATTGCCGCAGGCCATTGTTGCGCGCAATTGCTTTGGATGAGGCAAACCCTGGGGGACTACGGTTACAAATTAACCAAAGTCCCTTTGCTATGTGATAATGAGAGTGCAATCAAGATGGCGGATAATCCCGTCAAGCATAGCCGCACTAAACACATAGCCATTCGGTATCACTTTCTCAGGGATCACCAACAAAAGGGGGATATCGAGATTGCTTATATCAATACCAAAGATCAATTAGCCGATATCTTTACCAAGCCTCTTGATGAACAAACTTTTACCAAACTTAGGCACGAGTTGAATATTCTTGATTCTAGAAATTTCTTTTGCTAACTTGCACACATGACTCATGAATATACTTTTGATCATGTCTCTTTTATATATGCTATGACTAATGTGTTTTCAAGTGGATTTCAAATCAAGTCATAGGTGTATTGAAAGGGAATTGGAGTCTTCGGCGAAGACAAAGGCTTCCACTCTGTAACTCATCCCTCGCCATCGCTCCAAGTCATGCTTCATCTTTGAGGGAGGAAGCATGAAGCAAAAGGACTCCGACTTTGGTATAATCTTCACTAATATATTCTATTTGCCAAAGGGGGAGAAAGTAGTTAGTGAAAGGGCTCTAATGATTCCGTTTTTGGCGATTCATGCCAAAGGGGGAGAAAGTATGAGCTCAAAGCAAAAGGACCGCACCACCACCAATTTCAAAAACTTAGCTTTTCAAAGAGTATTTTCAATTGGTATCTTATTGTGTTCAAAAGGGGGAGAAAGTAGTATTTCAAACATGATATATCAAAACCCTCTTGAACACTAAGAGGAGGACCTCATTTAGGGGGCCTCATTTAGGGGGAGTTTTGTTTAGTCAAAGGAATAGCATTTGAAACAGGGGGAGAAAATTTCAAATCTTGAAAATGCTTCGCAAAATCTTATTCCTTTACCTTTGACTATTTGCAAAAGAACTTTGAAAAGAATTTACAAAAGAATTTGTAAAACAAAACTTGTGGTGCAAGCATGGTCCAAAATGTTAAATAAGAAAGAAACAATCCATGCGCATTCTATAAGTATTTATATTGGCTCAATTCCAAGCAACCTTTGCACTTACATTATGCAAACTAGTTCAATTATGCACTTCTATATTTGCTTTGGTTTGTGTTGGCATCAATCACCAAAAAGGGGGAGATTGAAAGGGAATTAGGCTTACACCTATTTCCTAAATTGATTTTGGTGGTTGAATTGCCCAACACAAATAATTGGACTAACTAGTTTGATCTAGTTTATAAGTTCTACAGGTGCAAAAGGTTCACACTTAGCCAATAAAATGACCAAGCAAAGGGTTCAACAAATGGAGCAAGGGATTACCGAAGGCTGCCCTGGTCGGGCACACCGGACTGTCCGGTGTGCCACCGGACAGTGTCCGGTGCACCAGGGCACCTCAGGCCAAACTCTTCACCTTCGAGAATTCCCAGAGCCAGCACGCTATAATTCACCGGACATGTCCGGTGTACACCGGACAGTGTCCGGTGCTCCAAGGGGACGCGGCTCTGGAACTTCGCAGCCTCGGGAATTCACGGCAGCGGCTCCGCTATAATTCACCGGACAAGTCTGGTGTGCACCGGACTGTCCGGTGAGACGACGAGGCAACGGCTACTTCGGCGCCAACAGATACCTACGGGCGCATTAAATGCGCGCCAGCGCGCAGAAGTCAGGCACGCCCATGCTGGCGCACCAGACATTCTACAGTGTGTGTCCGGTGTGCCACCGGACATCAAGGCGGGCCCAGAAGTCAGCGCTCCAACGGTCGAGACCCTAACGGCCTGGTGACATGGCTGTCGCACCGGACATGTCCGGTGTGCATCGGACTGTCCGGTGCGCCATTCGACAGACAGCCTCCACCAAACGGCTAGTTTGGTGGTTGGGGCTATAAATACCCCAACCACCCCACATTCATTGCCATCCAAGTTTTCACACTTCAACACCATACAAGAGCTCTAGCATTCAATTCAAAGCACACAAAAGAGATCAAATCCTCTCCAACTCCACATCAAGCCTTAGTGATTAGAGAGAGTGATTTGCCGTGTTCATTTGAGCTCTTGCGCTTGGATCGCTTCTTTTCTTTCTCATTTGTTCTTGTGATCAACATTCATTCATTTGTAATCGAAGCAAGAGACACCAATTGTGTGGTGGTCCTTGCGGGGACTTTGTGTCCCGAGTGATTGAGAAGAAGCTCACTCGATCCGTGGGATCGTTTGAGAGAGGGAAAAGGGTTGAAAGAGACCCGGCCTTTGTGGCCTCCTCAACGGGGAGTAGGTTTGCAAGAACCGAACCTCGGTAAAACAAATCCTCGTGTCACTCCTCTTAATCTCTTGCGATTTGTTTTGCGCCCTCTCTCGCGGACTCGTTATTATTTCTAACGCTAACCCAACTTGTAGTTGTGATTAATTGTGTAAATTTCAGTTTCGCCCTATTCACCCCCCCTCTAGGCGACTATCACAACTGGACAACCATTATCTACTTACCTTTGCTACTCTAATCCTTTCTAAACTTTTCTTAATCTTTTCTCATGAACTGCTGCTTTACTCTGATTATTCTTATCTTTTCTTTCCTAAAGACAAAAGTGGATTTCACACTTTAAATCTTGTACCTAAAGTGACTTTTAGGAATAGGAGACCTAATCTTAGGAACAAAAACAAAACTATTTTTTGTAGGTATCTATACACTTGATTGTTTGTTCTTATGATACTTGTCTGATTTGGATCTTTGATTGAGTGTGATGAGTTGTGGAGTGATGTCCACAATTACATCTGCATATACATAATGCTTATAAAACTAACTAGACAAACTAGATCATCCCCATTAAAATGTATCTAGTATTCCGTATCTATCTCATCTTTACAGATTCTATCTTACCTTTGGACATTAACCTTATAAGACTAGTTACCCCAATCTTGACATAAAACAACAGATCAAGCCATGCCAAAGAATCTTCTGTTCGTAACCAGCTAGTAGCCTATTCATTCTGCCTACCAAATAATTTTCCTTGCAAAACTATCTTACCATATGCTTCTAACTCAGATGGTCAATACCAGGAAGGGTGGAGGAATTGATATACCTGTCAATCCACATAACTGGAGGGTGCTTAGACAACAACAAGCAGAAATGAATCCGCCAAATCCTCCACCAGTCGGAGCTGATCCAACAATTGCAGCCCAGATGCGGATAATGCAACAGATGGCTGATACTATGATAGATATGCACGTATAGATGCGACAGGAGCATCAGGAGATGCGCCAAGAGAGGGAGGAGATGCGCCAGGAGCAAAGGGTGCAACAGCAGCAACCACCACTACCTCCACCACCACCATCATCTCCACCCAGGGATAAACACCGAGAGTTTATGAGGCACAAACCACCAACCTTCTCCAACTCCACATACCCACTACAAGCAGATGACTGGCTAAAGTCTGTAGATAAGATGCTCAACATAGCTCAGTGCTCGGACAGAGAGAAAGTGCTCTATGCATCGGGACGTCTTACTGGCCCCGCTGCGGATTAGTGGGATGCGTACTGCGCTGCTCATGCTCCCGTCAACACAATCACCTGGGCAGAATTCTCCACTCAATTTAGGAATTACCATATTCCTGCTGGACTCATGAAGATAAAAGGAAGGAGTTTATATCCCTCAAATAAGGAAGTATGTTCGTGAGCGAATATAGGGACAAATTTATTCAGCTATCTCGATATGCTCCTAGGGATGTTGAGGATGATGAGAAGAAGCAGGAGCTCTTCCTGGAAGGTTTGATTGGACCGCTACAATACCAACTGATATCGCACACATTTTTGTCCTTTCAACGACTACTTGACAAGGCGATTGTTGTGGAAAACAAGAGGTGTGAGTTTGGAGAGAAAAGAAGGGATGCTAACTAGGGACAGGCTGGAAGTAGTTCTCGTCCCCGTTATACTACCATTCAAAGTACACCAGCTCGTGGTGGTTCCGGGAAGCAAACTCAACAGACACAAATTGTTACTCCTCAAGCAAGCACCCCAGCAAGACCCGTTGCTCCTAACTCATCCACCAATAGGGCATGCTTCAAGTGTGGACAATCGGGACACTATGCCAACTACTGTCCTAACAGGGTTGCCTACACTACACCGGCTCCAATGAAGCAAGGTCAGGCTTCGGCAGGAAAGAGTCAGCCCTTGTGAGTCAACCAGGGGTGAGCCAACCATGCAGAAGTAGAAGCTGAACCTAGTGAACTTGAAATCCAAGAAGAAGTGCTAGTTGAAGATGAAGTAGTCGGTGAAGAAGTCAACGAGCAACAAGAGTAGAGCATATATATAAATAAACATAAATATAGATATATAGATATAGATATATATATATATATATTTCAGTAGTATTTGTAAGACCTAAATGTTACTATAGTTAGTAGTTAGTATTTTACTATTTTAGGAATAATAATAAGGCCTATTTGACCCTGTGTTTTGCTAATGAGTTATGCATCATGCTGAGATTTTGTTTGTGCATATGTTCTGAGACAATATGGGTATACATTTCTTTTTCTTAAAATCTCGAGGACGAGATTTCTGTTAAGGGGGGTAGGTTTTGTAAAACCCAAAATTGGTAGGAGAAAAAAATAATAATGATGAAATAAATGAATGAATATATTTAAGATAGTGTTTTAGGGATTTTTGAAGACCTTTGAAATATATTAGGATTCTGCCTCCTCATATTCAAATAATAATATTAAATTAGTAAGTAACTAATAAATTGGTAAAGAAAAGGTTGATCTCTAGATGACGATTTTGTGGTAATGCATTTTTTGGAAGACATAAATTGGACCTCCAATTGTAAATGAAAACATAAAATAGGAAGGAGAAGAGAAATTTAAATGAAACCCTTTATTCCTCCCCTAAATGAGTGACAAGAAAAATAATATTAATATAAATAGTAGATGTTATATTTTCATTAGGGATATGATTGATATTTGGGAATTTGGAAATTTGAATCTAAAATAAAATTAGAAATTTGGAAAGGAAAATAGGGAAAATAAAATAGAAAATAAATAATAAAAAGAAAGAAAACAGAAAACCGTGCATGGGCCGATTTCCCTCCCCTCAACCCATTCTTGCCACCGCACGGCCCACTTTGTTTTCCCCTTCTTCTGCATATCGGGTCTCTGGCGGGTGGGTCCCCTGTGTCAGCCTCGCCATCCGCATTCTTGCATGTCCACTGTCACATGGGGCCCGATGGTCAGTCTCCCCTTCCTTTTGCTTTCCTTTCTTGCTTACGCGTGGGCCAGCTATGTCTGTCGTCTCGCCCTGCTCGAATCCGTTGTTACATCGCCGGATTTGGCGCCGCCGCATCGTGCGCGCCGTGATTACAGGAGGTTCCCCGAATGATTCGTCAAGGTTGTTGCAAATACACGCCATGCACCACCGACTTTGTTGGATTCCGGGCCTATAAAACTGCGCGCAAGCCGTGACCAGGAGGACAGAGAGAAGAGAAGGGGGGATGCCACCGTCGATGTGGTAGGCCACCTCCACCGTCGGTACCTCACTTGCAGACCAAGAGGCTTCCCCAAGTTGTCATGAGCGTCCCTGTAACCTTCACGGGTGGGGAGAACCACCAGACCACCGGTGATTGCTCACCGGAGACACCAAGGCACCGCCTATTGTGGCCAGCTCAAGCCAACCGATTTTGTGGCAAGTAAGTAGCCCCTATGAGTTTGCAACCCCATAGTCTCCGCGTTGAGCCATACGAATCGTTGGGTAGTGCCATGGCGCGTGATTCGGCACTACTCCGGCGGTGTAACACCCCTGGTGTTACTGCAACTAAAACTTGAGCATGACATCATAAGCATTGGCATTACATATGTTTGACACACCTAGAGTGCATTCACTAGGTAAAAATTTCAAACAAGTTGTATTGTTTTAGTGTTTTGCAAATAGAACCCTAGATAGGGAACTTAACCCTAAATAGGGATTAAAGGGGTAAAACCTAACCCAAGTTGAGAAAAACTAAAAGCTTTAGGGGAAAAGTCATAAAATGACCCCAAGAATAAACTTGAATCACCTTTATACCCCTAAGGTACCAAAAACCCTAATTGGAACCCTAGAAAACCCTAAATCCAAACCCTAGGGGCTTATGTGCAAAATTAGTCCACTTTTGGACTAAAGTGCAAAAACCAAGTTAAATAAGTATCTTAAGTCATTTGGGTCACTCATATGTGAATTTACAAACCAAACCCTGGGTTTTGGACTTACTTGCAAAAGAGCCACATTTGAACTCTTTTGACTAAGTCTAAATTTCAGTGTATTGTGCTCAACTTTGGAGCCTTGTAACTTTTAAAATATAGGATTTTTGCCCTAGGTCACCACATCAATTTTGTTAACCTATTATAGGAGAACAACTTTGATGCAGATATTCTCTTGAGTTGTGACACAAAAATTAGAGAAAAACCTGTTACAAGTTGCTCTATCAGAACAGTTTCAGAAAACTGAAACTGAACCTAAGGTTAAAACAAGGTTCCAGTGAGGTGAGGTCATGTTTGATGCGCCATATCTTCGAATCCCCTCAGTTTTGACCCAAATGTCATGTATAAGGATTGAAGACTGTTAAATCAAGAACAAACCTTGTTAAGGAATTTTGCCCGGTTATTCACAAGAATCATGAGAGCTAGTCGGTGGAAGGGGGACGGTTCAGGCGACTGACGAAGATGTGCCATGGTACAGTGCCCCGATGGATCAGACCGCCAGCTCAGCTCGCCGCCGTTGATCGCCGCCCGGATTCGTGCACGGTATAGATGGATAACGCCGGGAAAAGGGTGAATCGTATGTGGCGCCATCTCCTGTGCTCGGCCGGAGTCATTCGCCGGCGGCCATCGCGTCAATCCTTTTCCGCCGCGGTGTCTTCGGCACCGTGATTCTTCCTCACTGTACCAGTTCTCTACGTGCTTGGCATGCGCTTGTGATGGTATTCGAGCCGTGAGGTGATCGCCGGACCTCCGCGGCTATAAATAGCCTATGGTTCGCGGCGAGGCTCGATCATCACACACATACCAGTGAACCAAATCAAGTCAAATTCGCACTGCCCTCTCCACCTTTGCCCAAATCGATTGCGCACGGTGAAAGCACAGCTTCTTATGGCCGAGTAGCCTTAATCCCCAACCCCAATTTCACCCAGAGCTGCCGTAACGCCGTTTTCCCCCAATTCGGTTGACTGCGTCGCCGTGAACCGCCTGCTTGCGGCTAGCTGATTCCAGGTCCGTCCTCGCCCTTGTTGCTCGTGTTTTAGCGCCCTCATGTGCTCGGGATTGTTATCCACGCAACCCAGGGAGCTTTACCTTACGTATGCAACCGGAATGTATTGATCGATGCTTGGTGTCCGCCATCACCGTGGTCAAGCACATCCTGGTCCGGGTTAGTCACATTGGAGCTTGTTCTATGGTTGCCTCGGGTCGGTGATGCTCACCCAGCAGCTGGTTTGGGTATCCACCGAAGTTTTTGGCCGGACCGAGCAGCGGGATAGTCGACGGCGAGCGCGCCGTGGTCAGGGACGTATTTGGGGAAGAAGCAAGGTTCCAGGGACCTCGGTGTAAGATGTCAGTGACTCTTAGAAAATTCTGTAGAACGTTTTGCAAGTTAGTGAAAACCCTGAGGGCTTTTCTGCAAAGACGCCATCGCGCGCGCGGGCGCGGGCGCGTTTTGCCCTAGACCTGGGCCGTTTGGGCCAGAACCGGCCCAGCACTATTTGATCTTTTTCTTTTTCTTTTTCCACAGAACTTTGGAAATCTGTAGAAAATTACAGAAAAATGATAAAAATGTGAAACCAATTTTCCTAGGCTCCTTATTTTCCCTAGAATTTAATAAAAATAGTTTTATGATTTTTAGAGAAAATAAGAAATTTTAGGGCATTTAAAGTAGTTAAAAGTATTAGTTATGGATTTTTAGAAAATAATTGTTAAGTCCAAAAATGCCCAAACTTTTTATGGGAACCTAAAACATTGTTTAGAAGCCTTGGGTAGAGTTTGAATTGATTTGGAACATGTTTGATAACTAGAACCCAAAACACCCCCCCTGCCCTTTGAACTCCTTTACCGACTCCGAAAACCCTAAGTTCTCGGAGTTCCGTGAAGGAAAGTTGTATTCAAGATTTAGATAATAAATCTTTATTATCTTCGCACTCTCATGCGCATTACATGGCATTCATTCTTATATATGTATATATATGGTTATGTTAGAACGTGAAGAAGAAATAGAAGTCAACGAAGAACAGACACCACCACCCTCGGATTCTCAAGCAGGCAACTGCTTCTACTTCGACATTTGTGGATCCGAACCTGACTCACCTGTGAACGAAGGCAAGCCCCGGTGCATTTGCCACCTTCCTTGATGTTTTTAAAATCTTTCTCACTTGATTGATGCATTAGGTGATAGGAGTTGATTGATAAACCAATTCCTGCATTACCTTCCTTGAACTTGATTACCTTCCTTGATCACCCGTTTTACAAAAGATTTTGATGCTTAGCCTTGCTTTAGAAAAACAAAATGTTTTGTTTTACAAAAGATGATGTGGCAAAAGTGGGTGGGATGTTTTCAAAAATAAAACTTGATGGTGGATCCATCACGGCCGTGATGGGTTCAACATCGGAAAAGATGTACCTCTGCCAGGTACCAAACTTTGGGTTTGAAATGATTAAGCTGAGACCGTGCGGGTGACTTGCACGAGAAATGAGTCTCGGTGTAGTGTCTCCGTCTGAGTCGATTAAGGACCTTGTCGATGTAGGCCTGCTGACCGAGGACCCTTTAACTGGTCACATGCCTCGTCATGGGTAAGCTTTGCCTCGGGCGGACTAAGGCCAGAATAAGATAACACGAAATGGGCGTGGAGCGGTGGCGAGAGTAGCATGTACCCTCCGTAGCAAGAGGCTGGACGGTGGTGTATCTGTGCTCTCGGTTTGCTTGAACCTGATCTGGTCTTAAGAAACTCGGTGGCGGGTTGACATATGCAAGAGTTAAGTGCTACATATGTCGTGTGATCGGAGATCCTCAGCTGAGTATAATCGATTCGGATCGCCGTACCTCCGCGGTTATGGAGACTTGGCCACTGACTTACACGTAGCATTCCACTAAAGATGATGGGTTTTTGTTAAGAAATTGGCTAGTGCAGGACCAGTGATTGAACTACGGTAGAAAGAACTCTAGTTGCAGGTAATTGAACTTAACTTGACAAATAAAACTGGATTTTTAAGGATCCACTTTAGTAAGCATTTCTGCAAAACAGAGTCTTTGATTATTGAAAAGCCTTACCTTGACTCCCATATAACCAGCATACCCTTGAGAGTCTTTTCTTTAGTCGGGTAAGACTTGCTGAGTAATTCCATACTCAGGGTTTATCCCTTCGTTGTTTTTAGGTGAGGAAGTGGCAGACTTCTGTTGCTTCTGTGCTAAGGTGGTTCCCCATGAGGAAAAACAAGAGTGAAGATGCGGGAGGACTGAGTCCTCCATATAGGAAACTTTTGTGAAAAAACTATCGGGAGGAGTTTTTGCCTCCCTTGGTTTGTGTAATAATATTACTCTGCACTCGCTTATATTTTCTGGTCTGTAATAACCAACTTAATCTTACTTTTAATGCATGTAAGTTCATGTAATCGCTTCCGCAATTCTTTATCTCCGATGTTCTGTAATGTCTGCAAGACGGGTGAGACGTTCCTGGTAAGGTAAGGAAAGATACCGAACTTGTCAAGTGACATAGGAACATCTACAGGGTGTCTGATGTCTGTTAGACAAGGACAACTGTAGGTGGGCCTAATTACTTGGGAGGTTCCGTCACAGGCGGCATCGCCACCGTGGGGTACGCTGCACCATCGTGGCTCGGTTGAAGGCCGAGGACGCGCCTGGTGCATTGATCTTTTAACCAACGGCCATGATGAGACAGGAGGTACCGGTTCGGTCAGGTCAGATCGGGGCCATTGATCTAGAATCGGGCTGGTGAAAGTCGAATGAGAGCGTTATTAAATCCGGACCCCCGATCACTAGTTTGACGGCTCGGAATGAATACCGGTTCGCATAATACGCTGATCTAATCTGGTCCCTTGAGAACAGATCCAATGGCCAGAATTTGCGAATACCCTTTCGGTGCGCCGGTTTTGCAAAAGAGCCCCTGCTCTTTATACGAATCAACCCGCCATCCACTAGGACACAAAGACTGTAGCAGATAGGTCCTCATATTTATGAGTTGGACCCTAAATTCTCTGATAATAGCGTCAGCAGTCCAGAACCCATTGGAAATTCAGAATTTAATAAGGAAAATGGGATTTTAGTATAAAAATAAATCTTGAAAATTGTTTAATTCATATTTAATTCATTTTAATTCCAAATTGATCCAATCCAATTGCATTAAATTCATAATAGTATTGTTTATCATCTAGAAACCTTACATTGTTATGAAACTTAGATTTAAAAATTATACACTTAGTTTCTTCTAATTCAACACTTAAAACTTCGGAAATCCATAACTTCTTCATTTTAATTCCGATTTGACCCGTTCCAGTTGCGTTAGCTTCATAAAAATATTTTCTACGCATTAACAACATAAATTATACAATGTCACATACTTCTATAGTTAGAAGTTTATTTATCCTATGTCTACTAGATTAACTTTTCTAAACCAAAGCTAAACTATCCATAATTATAATTTGATTAAAATATGATATCTAGTCATGTTATAATTAAGATTAAAGTTGGGTTAATTATTATGGAATATTCTCTCATATGGTAAATACTAATCAATTTATAATATAGTTTAATATTTAAATCACATAGATCTTCCATAAATCATAACTCTTCAACCATAACTCCGGATTTAGTAATTCTCACGCCCACGATCTCGTAGCAAAGCGTAGATTATTCTTATTCAGTTTGTGCTTATGATTGATGTGATGTTAATTTTGCCTATACCATGTTTGTCTGTATTGCTACGTTTAGCTGTGAGGTCACGAGTCACCTGAAGATAATCCTGGTACCTAGAATCTCAAGTCCCAGGCAAGTTGTGCCCTTTATCACTTCTTTTTACCCAATCATGTTCTTATTAATCATAATGATCTGCATAGGTTAATTTTGATGGGACCCAATAGGTTACCCTAGTTTGACTATCTTTATACCTTGCTTACCACTAAATTTTTGGGTAGTACCTGATATTGCTTTATGTGGTTTTGGGTATAGAGATACACATTATTCATGATTATACTTTTATTATTAGTTGTTATTTACTGTTCATGGTAAGATCATTATGCTAATTGGAATATGGAGAACCACCCTGGAAAACAGTGCTACCACAAGGGTGGTATGGGACGCCCTTGGCTGACTAATTAGGAAAGCTAGTTAAGGACTACCTTACCCGAAAGGGGCAAGGGCAGTAGGGGAGTGTCAGTGTAGGGATGTCCTTGGGTTGATTTTGCTGTGATGGCGGTCAGGCGTGGGATCCCTGCATTGGAGCTTCCTAGAAATTGTAGCGGGTTCTCTGAAGCTAGTGGAACTTTTTAATGGCCTCGTAGTGTTACCCTGCCTCGCCTCCTTGATAAAGGTGTATGTGAGTGGCCTTCTCTTGGTAGATGGGTAACATGACTTGTGGCTAAAGATGCGCAACCTCTGCACAGTGTAAAACTGGTATATCAGTCGTGCTCACGGTCATGAGCAACTCGGACCCTCACATGATTAATTTATGGAACTAAATTCATTTTATCATATGCATTGCATCGCAGGTGTTGTTATCACTTTTGTTCTACTACTTAATTGGGTTGATATTTACTTATACTTAGTAATTACTAATAAAATTTTGACCAACTTTAAAAGCAATACTCAGCTCTAACCATTCTCTTTGGAAAGCCTTACACTTCACGTGAGCTCCCACCTTTGGCGCGTTCATACACATTATTCCCCATAACTTGTTGAGCAATGAATGTATGTGAGCTCACTCTTGCTATCTCACACCCCCACAGGTTAAGAACAGGTACCGCAGGATGCGGCGCATGGAGGATGTTGTGACGAGTTTGTGAGAGGTCTAGGCTGTTGTTGGATCGTCGTATCCTTATGATGTAATTATTTATTTATTTTGTACAGAACTCCTATTATATAGTAAAGATGTGACATTCATTTCTATACCATGATTCATCATATGTGTGAGACTTGGTCCCAACACAATTGCTGATTATTTCGCGCCCAGGTTTCGGACCCCTAAAACTTGGGTGTGACACCCATCCGTCAAAGAGGCACTCAATATAATTAAAATTGCTAATGACGCTATTGACGAAGCCATCGATAGGCTTTTGAACGAAGCTGCCGACAAAGTCCTTAGGGAAGACTAAAACTTTGTATTTTTGCTAGTTTAATGTCCTTGAACATGATTCCTGGTTTTGTAAGAAACACTTGTAAACAATTTGTATGTATGTTGATGTAATATATTTCTTTATGAAGCGTGGAACCTTCGTACATACCATTTTTGAGCCGGCGGCGAAAAAACACCTTCCCTTCTTTTCACGCTTCAGAAAAAAAATCCCCCTTCTTTGCCGAAGCTACTGTATGATGTTTGATTCTTGTTGTAGATGTTGCGTAGGAATAGTATTGTCGGAAGCACAAACTTCGCATGGCAGTACTGCCACAAGCATGAACTGTGCATCCTTAATACTCTTTCATGAGTCTTTGCCGAAGCTGAAGGAGGAATCCTCGTTTTTTCACTGCTTTTGTTGATGCAAAATGATGTATGATGCAATGTCATGATGCAATATGATGTGATTGCGTGATGCAAATGATGTTGGCACACGAAACATAAAAGATAAGACTATGCATCACCTTAGGAACGACTTTGGAGTCTCTTCACCTTTTTCTTAGGTGGTATTTCAGCTCTGCATTCCCTTAGGAACGATTTTGGAGCTAAGCTCTACATCCCCTTAGGAATGACTTTGGAGCTTCTTCACTTTGACTTATGTGGCATTTAAGCTCTGCATCCCCTTATGGACGACTCTGGAGCTTCTTCACCTTTCACTTAGGTGGTAACTTAGCTCTGCATTCCCTTAGGAATGGCTTTGGAGCTTCTTGATCCTTTTTTGTTACACTCGATGTTGTAACCATAGACTTATTACATCAAGCTGAAGATTAAACCTCCTTGTATTGTCTTTTTAGGATAAAGTATTGAAAGGGAATTAGGCTTACACCTATTTTCCTAATTGATTTTGGTGGTTGAATTGCCCAACACAAATAATTGGACTAACTAGTTTGCTCTAGTCTATAAGTTATACAGGTGCCTAAGTTTCACACTTAGCCAATAAAAAGACCAAGAAATGGGTTCAACCAAGAGAGCAAGGGATAACTGAAGGCAGCCCTGGTCTGGCGCACCGGACTGTCCGTTGTGCCACCGGACAGTGTCCGGTGCACCAGGGAACTCCAAGCCAAACTCTTCACCTTCGGGAAAACTCAGAGGCGCTCCGCTATAATTCACCGGACTGTCCGATGTACACCGGACAGTGTCCGGTGCTCCAGGAATGAAGCGACTCTGAACTCACCAGCTTCAGGAATTCGCTCCGCTATAATTCACCGGACTGTCCGGTGAGCCAGCGGAGCAACGGCTACTTCATGCCAAAGGTCACCTGCAGAAGCAATTAATGCGCGCCAGAGCGCGCAGAAGTCATGCACGCGCGAAGTGGCGCACCGGACACTCTACAGTACAAGTCTGGTGTGCCACCGGACATCCAGGCGGGCCCAGCAGTCAGAGCTCCAACGGTCGGAACCCAACGGCCTGGTGACGTGGCTGGCGCACCGGACTGTCCGGTGCACCATGCGACAGACAGCCTCCACCAAACGGCTAGTTTGGTGGTTGGGGTTATAAATACCCCCAACCACCCCACATTCAAGTCATCCAAGTTTTCAACCTTCCAACCACTTACAAGAGCTAGGCATTCAATACAAGACACACCAAAGTGATCAAATCCTCTCCCAATTCCACAAAAGCTTTAGTGTTAAGTGAGAGTGATTTGTTGTGTTCCTTTGAGCTCTTGCGCTTGGATCGCTTTCTTCTTTCTCATTCTTTCTTGAGATCAATACTCACTTGTAACCAAGGCATGAGACACCAATTGTGTGGTGGTCCTTGCGGGGAAGTTTTGTTCCCGGTTGATTTGAGAAGAGAAAGCTCACTCGGTCCGAGGGACCGTTTGAGAGAGGGAAGGGGTTGAAAAAGACCTGGCCTTTGTGGCCTCCTCAACGGGGAGTAGGTTTGCGAGAACCAAACCTCGGTAAAACAAATCCTTGTGTCTCACTTCTTTATTCACTTGCGATTTGTTTTGCACCCTCTCTTGCGGACTTGATTATATTTCTAACGCTAACCCGGCTTGTAGTTGTGATTAACTTTGTAAATTTCAGTTTTGCTCTATTCACCCCCCCCCCTCTAGGCGACTTTCAATTGGTATCAAAGCCCGGTGCTTCATTAGAGCCTAACCGCTCGAAGTGATGTCGGGAGAACACGCCAAGAAGGAGATGGAGACCGGCGACAAGCCCACTACAAGCCACGGGAAGGCTTCATCGGAAGAGTCCCGCAAAAAGGGAAAGGGGAAGGAGAAGAAAGCCTCTTCCCACTAGTCACATCGGAGTGGTGACAAGATAAATAAGATGAGGAAGGTGGTCTACTACGAGACCGAAACTTCATCACCTTCCACCTCCGGCTCCGACGCGCCCTCCGTAACTTCTAAATGCCATGAGCGTAAGAAGTTTAGTAAGATTCCCCTACGCTACCCTCGCATTCCTAAACATACACCTTTACTTTCCGTCCCATTAGGCAAACCACCAACTTTTGATGGTGAAGATTATGCTAGGTGGAGTGATTTAATGCGATTTCATCTAACCTCACTCCACAAAAGTATATGGGATGTTGTTGAGTTTGGTGTACAGGTACCATTCGTAGGGGATGAAGATTATGATGTGGATGAAGTGGCCCAAATCGAGCACTTCAACTCCCAAGCCACAACTATACTCCTCGCCTCTCTAAGTCGAGAGGAGTATAACAAGGTGCAAGGATTAAAGAGCGCCAAGGAAGTTTGGGACATGCTCAAGACCGCGCACGAGGGAGATGAGCTAACCAAGATCACCAAGCGGGAGACGATCGAGGGGGAGCTCGATCGCTTCCGGCTACGCAAAGGGGAAGAGCCACAAGACATGTACAACTGGCTCAAAACCTTGGTGAACCAAGTGCGCAACCTCGGGAGCAAAAATTGGGATGACCACGAGATGGTTAAGGTTATTCTTAGATCACTCATTTTCCTTAACCCTACTCAAGTTCAATTAATTCGTGGTAATCCTAGATATACACTAATGACTCCCGAGGAAGTAATCGAGAATTTTGTAGCTTTGAGTATATGATCAAGGGATCAAAGAAAATCAATGAGCTAGATGATCCCTCCACGTCTGAAGCACAACCGGTCGCATTTAAGGCGACGGAGGAGAAGAAGGAGGAGTCTACACCAATTAGACAACCAATCGACGCCTCAAAGCTCGACAATGAGGAAATGGCGCTCGTCATCAAGAGCTTCCGCCAAATCCTCAAGCAAAGGAGGGGGAAAGATTACAAGCCCTGCTCTAAGAAGGTTTGCTACAAGTGTGGTAAGCCCGGTCACATTATAGCAAAATGTCTTATTTCTAGTGACAGTGACAGGGGCAACGACAAGAAGGGGAGAAGAAAGGAGAAGAAGAGGTACTACAAGAAGAAGGGCGGCGATGCCCATGTTTGTCGTGAGTGGGACTCCGACGAAAGCTCTAGCGACTCCTCCGACGATGAGGACGCCGCCAACATCGCCGTCACCAAGGGACTTCTCTTCCCCAACGTCGGTCACAAGTGCCTCATGGCAAAGGACGGCAAAAAAAAGAAGGTTAAATCCAAATCCTCCACTAGATATGAGTCTTCTAGCGATGATAATGCTAGTGATGAGGAAGATAATTTGCGTACACTTTTTGCCAACCTAAACATGCAACAAAAGGAAAAGTTAAACGAATTGATTAGTGCTATCCATGAAAAGGATGATCTCTTGGATTCCCAAGAGGACTTCCTTATTAAAGAAAACAAGAAGCATGTTAAAGTTAAAAATGCTTATGCTCTAGAAGTTGAAAAGTGCAAAAAATTATCTAGTGAGCTAAGCACTTGCCATGAGACCATTGACAACCTTAGAAATGAAAATGTTAATTTGTTAGCTAAGGTTGATTCAAATATTTGTAATGTTTCAATTCCAAATGATAATATTGAGTTGCTTGCTAGAATAGAAGAATTGAACATTTCTCGTGCTAGCATTAGGATTGAAAATGAGAAATTGATTGCTAAGGCTAAAGATTTTGATATTTGCAATGCTACTATTTCCGACCTTAGAAGTAGAAATGATATATTACATGCTAAGGTTGTAGAATTAAAATCTTGCAAACCCTCTACATCTACCGTTGAACACACTACTATTTGCACTAGATGTAGAGATGTTAACATTGATGCTATTCATGATCACATGGCGTTAATTAAACAACAAAATGATCATATAGCAAAATTAGATGCTAAAATTGCCGAGCATGAACTTGAAAATGAAAAATTTAAATTTGCTCGTAGTATGCTTTATAGTGGGAGATGCCCTGGCATTAAGGATGGCATTGGCTTCCAAAAAGGGGACAATGTCAAACTTAATGCCCCTCCTAAGAAATTGTCTAATTTTGTTAAGGGCAAGGCTCCCATGCCTTAGGATAACGAGGGTTACATTTTGTACCCTGCCGGTTATCCTGAGAGCAAAATTAGGAGAATTCATTCTAGGAAGTCTCACTCTGGCCCTAACCATGCATTTATGTATAAGGGTGAGACATCTAGTTCTAGGCAACCAACCCGTGCTAAGTTACCTAAGAAGAAAACTCATAGTGCATCAAATGATCATGACATTTCTTTTAAAACTTTTGATGCATCTTATGTGTTAACTAACAAATCCGGCAAAGTAGTTGCCAAATATGTTGGGGGCAAGCACAAGGGGTCAAAGACTTGTGTTTGGGTACCCAAAGTTCTTGTATCTAATGCCAAAGGACCCAAAACCATTTGGGTACCTAAAGTGAAGAACTAAACTTGTTTTGTAGGTTTATGCATCCGAGGGCTCAAGTTGGATCATTGATAGCGGGTGCACAAACCACATGACGGGGGAGAAGAAAATGTTCTCCTCCTATGAGAAAAACCAAAGTCCCTAAAGAGCGATCACATTCGGGGATGGAAATCAAGGTTTGGTCAAAGGATTGGGTAAAATTGCTATATCACCTGACCATTCCATTACCAATGTTTTTCTTGTAGATTCTTTAGATTATAATTTGCTTTTCGTTTCTCAATTATGTCAAATGGGCTACAACTGTCTTTTTACTAATATAGGTGTCACTGTCTTTAGAAGAAGTGATGATTCAATAGCATTTAAGGGAGTGTTAGAGGGTCAGCTATACTTGGTAGATTTTGATAGAGCTGAACTCGACACTTGCTTAATTGCTAAGACTAACATGGGTTGGCTCTGGCACCGCCGACTTGCCCATGTTGGGATGAAGAATCTTCATAAGCTTCTAAAGGGAGAGCACATTTTAGGATTAACAAATGCTCATTTTGAGAAAGACAGGATTTGTAGCGCATGTCAAGCAGGGAAGCAAGTTGGTGCTCACCATCCACACAAGAACATCATGACGACCGACAGGCCACTGGAGCTCCTACACATGGATCTATCCGGCCCGATCGCTTACATAAGCATCGGCGGGAGTAAGTACTGTCTAGTTATTGTGGATGATTATTCTCGCTTCACTTGGGTATTCTTTTTGCAGGAAAAATCTCATACCCAAGAGACATTAAAAGGATTCTTGAGACGGGCTCAAAACGAGTTCGGCTTAAGGATCAAGAAAATAAGAAGCGACAACGGAACGGAGTTCAAGAACTCACAAATCGAAGGTTTCCTTGAGGAGGAGGGCATCAAGCATGAGTTCTCTTCTCCCTACACTCCACAACAAAATGGTGTAGTGGAGAGGAAGAATAGAACTCTATTGGACATGGCAAGAACCGTGCTTGATGAGTACAAGATCTCGGATCGGTTTTGGGCCGAGGCGGTCAACACCGCTTGCTATGCCATCAACCGGTTATATCTACACCGAATCCTCAAGAAGACATCATACGAACTCCTAACCGGTAAAAAGCCCAATATTTCATATTTTAGAGTTTTTGGTAGCAAATGCTTTATTCTTATTAAAAGAGGTAGAAAATCTAAATTTGCTCCTAAGACTGTAGAAGGCTTTTTACTAGGATATGATTCAAACACAAGGGCATATAGAGTCTTTAACAAGTCCACTGGACAAGTTGAAGTTTCTTGTGACGTTGTGTTTGATGAGACTAACGGCTCTCAAGTAGAGCAAGTTGATCTTGATGAGATAGGTGTTGAAGAGGCTCTGTGCATCGCGCTAAGGAACATGTCCATTGGGGATGTGTGTCCTAAGGAATCCAAAGAGCCTCCAAATGCACAAGATCAACCATCCTCCTCCATGCAAGCATCTCCACCAACTCAAAATGAGGATGAGGCTCAAGTTGATGAAGGAAAAGAACAAGCAAATGAGCCACCTCAAGATGACGGCAATGATCAAGGGGGAGATGCAATTGAACAAGACAAGGAGGATGAAGAACCAAGGCCGCCACACCCAAGAGTCCACCAAGCAATCCAACGAGATCACCCTATCGACACCATCCTCGGCGACATTCATAAGGGGATAACCACTAGATCTCGTGTTGCACATTTTTGTGAGCATTACTATTTTGTTTCTTCTATTGAGCCACACAGGGTAGAGGAAGCACTTCAAGATTCGGATTGGGTGGTGGCGATGCAAGAGGAGCTCAACAACTTCACTAGGAATGAGGTATGGCATTTGGTTCCACATCCTAATCAAAATATTGTAGGAACCAAATGGGTGTTCCGCAACAAGCAAGATGAGCGTGGTGTGGTGACAAGGAACAAAGCCCGACTTGTGGCCAAGGGATACTCCCAAGTCGAAGGTTTGGATTTTGGTGAAACCTATGCACCCGTAGCTAGGCTTGAGTCAATTCGTATATTATTGGCCTATGCTACTTACCATGGCTTCAAGCTTTATCAAATGGACGTGAAGAGTGCCTTCCTCAATGGACCCATCAAGGAAGAGGTCTATGTTGAGCAACCTCCCGGCTTTGAAGATAGTGAATACCCTAACCATGTTTATAAACTCTCTAAGGCGCTTTATGGGCTCAAGCAAGCCCCAAGAGCATGGTATGAATGCCTAAAAGATTTTCTTATCACTAATGGATTCAAAGTCGGAAAGGCCGATCCTACACTCTTTACCAAAACACTTGAAAATGATTTGTTTGTATGCCAAATTTATGTTGATGTTATTATATTTGGGTCTACTAACGAATCTACATGTGAAGAGTTTAGTAGGATCATGACACAGAAATTCGAGATGTCTATGATGGGGGAGTTGAAGTACTTCTTGGGATTTCAAGTGAAGCAACTCCAAGAGGGCACCTTCCTAAGCCAAACAAAGTATACTCAAGATATTCTAAACAAGTTTGGGATGAAGGATGCCAAGCCCATCAAGACACCCATGGGAACCAATGGGCATCTCGACCTCGACACGGAAGGTAAGTCCGTGGATCAAAAGGTATACCGGTCAATGATAGGATCATTACTCTATTTATGTGCATCTCGACCGGATATTATGCTTTCCGTATGCATGTGTGCAAGATTTCAAGCCGACCGTAAGGAAGCTCACCTTACGGCCGTAAAACGAATCTTGAGATATTTAGTTTATACTCCTATGTTTGGGCTTTGGTATCCTAGGGGATCCACTTTTGATTTAATTGGTTATTCGGATGCCGATTGGGCGGGGTGTAAGATTAATAGAAAGAGCACATCGGGGACTTGCCAGTTCTTGGGAAGATCCTTGGTGTCTTGGGCTTCAAAGAAGCAAAATTCCGTAGCTCTTTCTACCGTCGAAGCCGAGTATATTGCCGCAGGCCATTGTTGCGCGCAACTACTTTGGATGAGGCAAACCCTTAGGGACTATGGTTACAAATTAACCAAACTTCCTCTTCTATGTGATAATGAGAGTGCAATCCGCATGGCGGATAATCCCGTTGAGCATAGCCGCACTAAGCACATAGCCATTCGGTATCACTTTCTAAGGGATCACCAACAAAAGGGAGATATCGAGATTGCATATATTAACACTAAGGATCAATTAGCTGATATCTTTACCAAGCCTCTTGATGAACAAACCTTTAACAAACTTAGGCATGAGCTAAATATTCTTGATTCTAGGAACTTCTTTTGTTGATTTGCACACATAGTACATTCATATACCTTTGATCATGTCTCTTTTATATATGCTATGACTCATGTGTTTTCAAGTGAACTTCAAACCAAGTCATAGGTGTATTGAAAGGGAATTGGAGTCTTCGGCGAAGACAAAGGCTTCCACTCCACTCCATAACTCATCCTTCGTCGTCACTCCAAGCAACTCTCCGGCTTTGGTATAATCTTCACTCATATGTTTTATTTGCCAAAGGGGAGAAAAGTAGTTCAAAGGGCTCTAATGACTCCGTTTTTGGCGATTAATGCCAAAGGGGGAGAGAGAGTATTAGCCCAAAGCAAAAGGACCGCACCACCACCCTAAATTTAAACACCCTAAATTTAAAACTAATGATTTTCAATTGGCGATTTCAAATTGGTATCTTATTGTGTTCAAAAGGGGAAGAAGTTAGTATTTTCAAAAGTGATATCTTAAAAACCCTCTTGAACACTAAGAGGAGAATTTATTGAGGCGGAGTTTTGTTAAGTCAAAGGAAAAGCATTTGAAACAGGGGGAGAAAATTTCAAATCTTGAAAATGCTTCGCAAAATCTTATTCATTTACCTTTGACTATTTGCAAAAGAACTTTGAAAAGGATTTACAAAAGAATTTGCAAAAACAAAACATGTGGTGCAAGCGTGGTCCAAAATGTCAAAAATCAAAGAAACAATCCATGCATATCTTATAAAGTATTTATATTGGCTTAATTCCAAGTGACCTTTGCACTTACAATATGCAAACTAGTTCAATTATGCACTTCCATATTTGCTTTGGTTTGTGTTGGCATCAATCACCAAAAAGTGGGAGATTGAAAGGGAATTAGGCTTACACCTATTTTCCTAATTGATTTTGGTGGTTGAATTGCCCAACACAAATAATTGGACTAACTAGTTTGCTCTAGTCTATAAGTTATACAGGTGCCTAAGGTTCACACTTAGCCAATAAAAATACCAAGAAATGGGTTCAACCAAGAGAGCAAGGGATAACCGAAGGCAGCCCTGGTCTGGCGCACCGGACTGTCCGGTGTGCCACCGGACAGTGTCCGGTACACCAGGGAACTCCAAGCCAAACTCTTCACCTTCGGGAAAACTTAGAGGCGCTCCGCTATAATTCACCGGACTGTCCGGTGTACACCGGACAGTGTCCGGTGCTCCAGGAATGAAGCGACTCTGAACTCGCCAGCTTCGGGAATTCGCTCCGCTATAATTCACCGGACTGTCCGGTGTACACCGGACTGTCCGGTGAGCCAGCGGAGCAACGGCTACTTCGCGCCAATCGTCACCTGCAGAAGCAATTAATGCGCGCCAGAGCGCACAGAAGTCAGGCACGTGCAAAGTGGCGCACCGGGCACTCTACAGTACATGTCCGGTGTGCCACCGGACATCCAGACGGGCCCAGCAGTCAGAGCTCCAACGGTCAGAACCCAACGGCCTGGTGACGTGGCTGGCGCACCGGATACTGTCCGGTGTGCACCGGACTGTCCAGTGCACCATGCGACAGACAGCCTCCACCAAACGGCTAGTTTGGTGGTTGGGGTTATAAATACCCCCAACCACCCCACATTCATGTCATCCAAGTTTTCAACCTTCCAACCACTTACAAGAGCTAGGCATTCAATACAAGACACACCAAAGTGATCAAATCCTCTCCCAATTCCACAAAAGCTTTAGTGTTAAGTGAGAGTGATTTGTTGTGTTCCTTTGAGCTCTTGCGCTTGGATCGCTTTCTTCTTTCTCATTCTTTCTTGAGATCAATACTCACTTGTAACCAAGGCAAGAGACACCAATTGTGTGGTGGTCCTTGCGGAAGTTTTGTTCCCGGTTGATTTGAGAAGAGAAAGCTCACTCGGTCCGAGGGACCGTTTGAGAGAGGGAAGGGGTTGAAAAAGACCCGGCTTTGTGGCCTCCTCAACGGGGAGTAGGTTTGCGAGAACCGAACCTCGGTAAAACAAATCCTTGTGTCTCACTTCTTTATTCACTTGCGATTTGTTTTGCACCCTCTCTCGCGGACTTGATTATATTTCTAACGCTAACTCGGCTTGTAGTTGTGATTAACTTTGTAAATTTCAGTTTCGCTCTATTCACCCCCCTCTAGGCGACTTTCAAGTATAAAGGCAAAAAGGTAAAAATACATTGGATTAGGACACTCTCTAGTCGGAGTGTTGTGCTACTTTCAGTAGATGTGCCTTCACTCGGGCACAGTGTTGTTGACTGTGCGAGCTTTGGACTCCTCCCTAGTATCACGTTGTTGCTGCGCCTGACGATGCCCTTCTGGTTGTTGATTATGGACAAAGGTAGGCGCTAGTGGTGGTGGTGGTGGCAACTGAGCCTAAGAAGCTTGGGAATGACTCGCCGAAGCAACGGACGCCGTAGGTTGCTGATTGCCCACATACTCATGGATATATGGGGAATAGCATGAAGTAGTATGCAAGACCTGCTTCGGTTGGTTTTGTCGTGCTTCAGCTTTAGCAATCTCCTTCTGCTTTTGGATCGTGACTTGACACGTCCTTGTCGTGTGTCCCTTATCCTCCCCACAGAATAAGCAGAACAATATCCTGGGTTGAGTACCAAACCTTCCTCCGAAGTTCCTCACCCCTCTACCTCTCGGGGCTGGTGGCCTGTAGGAAGCTTCCTGCATTCCCGAAGATTGTGAGCTTTGCTGGCTGCTCTGGGTATGATTTTCCCTGTCGTCATTTGTGTTGGGATTGTGGATCGTTCTGACATGCCTGGGGTGGAGTCTTCCTCCGAAGCCCCTAGTCATCTTAGAATACTTGTAAGCTTCCTCCCTTCTCTGGCGAAAATCATTGTCAGCTCGGATGGACTCATCCATCTTCTGGAGAAGCTTCTCCAAGGTTTGTGACGGCTTCCTTCAAAATATTGTGTTGTCGGTCCTGGTCGGAGCTCCTTGATCATGGCTTCGATGACAATTTCATTAGGCACCGTTGGCGCCTGGGCTCTTAGCCACAAGAACCTTCAGACGTATGCCTGTAAGTACTCATCATGATCTTGTGTGCACTGGAATAGAGCTTGAGCGGTCACTAGCTTCGTTTGGAAACCCTGGAAGCTTGTGACTAGCATATCCTTTAGCTTCTGCCATGATGTAATTGTTCCCGGCCTAAGAGAAGAATACCAAGTTTGAGCCACACTCCTGACTGCCATGACGAAGGACTTTGCCATGATAGCAATGTTGCCACCATATGATGATATGGTTGCTTCATAGTTCATGAGGAATTGCTTCGAGTCGGAGTGCCCATCATACATGGGGAGCTGTGGCGGCTTGTATGAAGGTGGTTATGGGGTAGCCTGCAACTCTACTGCTAGGGGTGAAGCATCATCAAAAGCAAAATTACCATGGTACATGTAACACCCCAGGTGTTACCCTGGCTAGAGCCACTTTGGCACTAGAAGCTGTGATCACAAAAGATAAAGGCTTAGGGCAGCACATAAGAATCCTATTGAGATGAATACTAGTATGCTAAGTCGAGTAGCTGCTTTATTAATTAGGATCTCGGTAGAAGTCGAGTGATTTTTCTAGCACTCGCGCGAGGTCAGGAATTGGCTGTATCCACTTTCTTATCATATTGATGTTGGTTTGTGGGCAACAATCCATGGGGATTGGTTGTTCACGGGATAAAAAGTTGATTAAGGATTAAGGTGTGGTACCGTGAGTCAAGCGTTTGAACGTACTAAACATATGCCGAGAAATATGGTAAATCGGTAAGCCTAGTACCTGATTGAACCTGGCAGTGGACATACCCCCTCACGCGACCTGAGACGTAGTCTCCCATTCCGGTTATGGTGGGTACAAGTGCGGTCACTGCACGACGGCCAGTCGGGGTCAGTGAGGCATTGTACGCCAAGGCGGTGAGCCCTGATCTGCTGACGGGGAATCGATGGGGACGGTTGATATGTGTGGGGACGGAGTGCCCCTACATGTCGTGTGTTTAGGTTTACCTTGCAAGGATGAAAACTCGATTCGAATCGTCTGCTTCTCGCAGCTAATGAGACTGCTTGATCCATGCTGCTACATTGAGTAACAAGAGGAACTGTGTTGAGATGATACAAACTGTTGATTGCTAATAATGCTTGCTACTATGTATGAGTAGATAGTACACTTTTAGCCTTAAGAGAGTCACACTTAACTTTGACAAAGTTAAAATCTTGATTTAGAAACTCAGCTAGTGCTTTTGGCAACCAAACCCCACAGCCAAACAGCTGCATGTCTAGAGGTAGAGGAGTATAGACTCCTCACACTGGGTAAGTCTAGCTGAGTATTAGTATACTCAGCCTTGCTTGTGGCATAATTTTACTGGTTCTCTGGAGGACATGGTTGCTGGAGTGACTTGGCCATCCACCCTGCCACCGGGTTGGACTGTCGAGTGGGACCCTGCCTCGACTGAGGAGGAGCATGAGGAGTGATGGGATAGGCTTCCCCATCTCCTCATTTATTTATCGTTAGTTTATTTTCCGCTGCACTCCAAAAACAATGATGGTAACTTTTGCGAAAACTCCGGTGGTGACAATGATGATGTAATAATTTAATACTCTTTCATGTATGGTTTTATGCTTTATTGTATTTGCTCTGTGACTCACCATCGAGTGAGACTGTGGTACTTGATCCTGTCAGTGGCCGTGTCGGACTAGATCCGAGGGATTGACGGGTTATTCCCATTTAAGTGTGGTCTAGCCTCTAAGGTCGGACTTAGGCACTTAAGTTGGAGTAATTCGGGCAGTTCCGCCACAGCTGGTATCGGAGCTTGTACCACCACAGAGGAATCAATAAAACATGAATACCATCCCTTTTCTAAAAGTAAAACTTGATAGAAACAATGTTGGATAGATAACAGGGCAAGCAGGATAGACCTAGGACGTGAAGCCTTAGGACTATAGAAGGGTAGCTAGGTGGCTAAGTGACTAGGCCCTATAGGCCATTTTTAATGGACGGGAGTCCTTCCCTATTCCTTTTTATCTTTTTGGAGAGGTCGTACAGGACGTGCATGCATGCATTCTTAATTAAGTAAATGAATAACTAAGAAAAGGGACTTAAAAATGAGATAACAGTCAACTAGGTCCCCAGTGCCTTTTTCTTTTAGTTAGAGGCAGGTTGAGTTTTACTTTCTTTGTTCTTTTTATAATTCTTTTTCTTTACTTACGCTTAACCGTGCACAGATGACTTCCCACGGATCCTCCGAGGATGGAGATGCCCTGACCCACACTGACGGACTTGCACGAGAGGGTTTTCCCCGCATCTTGTGGGAGGTACTCCAGGGGGCAGGATATTTGACACCCCCTCAGTACGCGGTGCAGCAGTTCGAGAAGCACCGGGTACCGCGCTGTCGGGTGAGGATGACTTTGGAGCCTCATCCCCTGCAGCCGGGCTGGCGTTCACTGGACTCCGAGTCCTACGGATACCGGGCTGAGGACACTATTGAGGCTATCGCTCTGCATGGACTGACCACCTTCTGTGGATTTCACCCCTTGGAGCTGGCTACCCACCCCATTGGGTTGTTCCCTGCGGAAAAGGAGGACGACCCGATGTGGAAGGATCGGGTGGAGCATGCCAAGGACATCTGGGCTCTCTACCCAGGCCACACCGCTCACTTGTCTGTGCGATGCATGAACGCTCTGTATCGTCTGCAAGTGATGCGTGGGGAGGCCATGTCCCACCTGATGGCATTACTGGAGGCCACCAAGATCACCCTGGACAACAGGGAGGAGCTCGTGGTGGACTTATCACAGGAGCTGGTGGAGAAAGATCTACAGGTGGAGCAGCTAACTGACGAGATTCATGAGTTGGAGGAGCTAGTGGGCACCAGGGAGAATACCATCGAGGTCCTCGAGGATCAGCTCCTCAACACTCAGCAGCAGCTAGCAGAGGCTAATGCGCATCTGGACATGCATCACCAAGAGATCCATGATGCGGAGGCTGACGAGGACGTTGACATCGAGGGAGGAGACGAGTCTGCCTCCAGTGTAGACACCGCTGGCTCAGGGAGACCACCTTCCCCCGAGTCTAGCGTCGCCTCGTTCGCTCAGTAGAGGCCAGACTAATGCTAGGAGTTGGTGATAGTTGGACTCCTCGCTGCTAGCTTAGCTTTTGCACCCTTAGGGTACTAGGCTAGGTAGAGTTGAGTCTTTTGATCCTTGATGTAACCAGTGGTGAAACTCTTTTGGATGTTTAGGGATGATTAATGGTAATTTAAATTTGGATGGAAGGATTATGTTTTCGTTTGTTTTATTTGGAATCTATAAGAATGCTTTGACTCCCCTACCATGTTCGAACCTTAAGCTTGGAGATGTGTTATTAAGCAACCATGTGACTTTTTCAGATGGCTGGGAGAGCGCGCCGTGGTCAGAATGAGCACGTTCCTCCACCGCCACCGCCTCCCACTCTGCAGGAGCTCATGGCCCAGCAGAATGAGATTCTGAGGCAGCTAGCTCAGCGTCAGCCACCACCTCAGCATTTTGGTGGAGACCATCAGCGCCACCCTGTCGCTGCTACTTACCAGGAGTTTCTCAGCACCCAGCCACCATTATTTACCAGGTCGGAGGACCCACTTGATGCAGATGTGTGGTTGAGGGTGGTAGAATCCAAGTTCCCATTGCTCCATGGGGCTTGCTCAGAGGTCACCAAGGTCAGGTTCGCCACCCAGCAACTTCGCGGACCCGCAAGGACTTGGTGGGACCATTTTCTTGCTATGCAGCCAGATGGTAGAGAGGTGGAGTGGAGGGAGTTCAAGGCCGCTTTCAGAGGGCACCATATCCCCGCTGGCATCATGGACCGGAAGCTTAATGAGTTTCTGGCACTCACTCAGGGCAGCAGGACAGTATTGCAATATGCCCAGGCCTTCAATGATTTGTGTCAGTATGCTGGATATCATGCAGATACGGATGAGAAAAAGCGAGACAGGTTCAGGAGGGGGCTCAGCACCAAGCTCCGTGACCGTCTCAACACCGTCAGGGCCAACAGTTACAATGAGTTGGTTAACATGGCTATCTCCCAGGAGGACTGCATCTTGGCTCGGCAGGCGGAGAAGAAGAGGAAGACCCCTGTGGCAGGACCCTCGTCTCAGCCACAGCGCTTCAGGATTGTGTCTGACTCACAGAGCAGGGGACCTCAGCAGCAGCAAGGGAGGTGGGTGATCAGGCCACCACAGCAGCAGCAGCAGCAGCAGGCGCCCAACCGTGCCCAATTCCCAGCTCAGAGGAACAATCAGCAGCAGCAGTACCGCCAGGCTAATGATAACCGGTGTTTCACTTGTGGCAGTACTGGGCACTATGCCAAGAATTGCCCCAAGAATCAGCAGAGGCAGGGGCAGAATGTTAACCAGAACCAGGGAAAGAGGCAGAAAGTGCAAGTGAGGCAGGGCAAGCTGAATTTCACTACAATGGCTGACATTCCAGAGGGAGCACCCGTCATGACTGGTATCTTTACAGTTTTAAATTTTCCTGCTACTGTTCTTTTTGATTCTGGTGCATCGCATAGTTTTGTCAGTGCCAAATTTAGTGTCAAGTGCCAGTTGCCTTTTTGCCACACCCACGGGGCTATTACCATTTCCACCCCAGGAGGCAGGATTGCCACTAACCAAATCAGCATGAAGGTACCTCTAAAGTTTGGTAGTTTGATAATTAAAACTGACCTTCTTATTTTGGGACTGGATAGTGTGGATATCATCTTGGGGACTGATTGGTTGATCAAACATCAGGCAATATTGGACATTGCAGCCAGAGCCATTGAAATTCATTCCCCTATTTATGGCGAGACTGTTTTGTATTTACCCACCCCGGGTGGTACCCAGTCTTGTGCCTTTGTTATGGCAGAATCCCCAGTAAGGCAGATCCCAGTAGTCTGCGACTACCCCGATGTTTTTCCGGATGAATTGCCGGGAATGCCACCTGACAGAGATATTGAATTTGCCATTGAATTGCAACCCGGGACTGCTCCAATCTCCAAGAGACCTTATAGGATGCCTCCCGCAGAATTGGCAGAAATGAAGAAACAATTGCAAGAATTGTTGGACAAGGGATTTATTCGTCCAAGCACTTCACCATGGGGATGTCCCGCCTTGTTCGTGAAGAAGAAGGATGAGAGTTTGAGGATGTGTGTTGATTACCGCCCTCTCAATGCGGTGACTATCAAGAACAAGTACCCGTTACCCCGCATTGATGTTCTGTTTGATCAGTTGGTAGGAGCCAAGGTATTCTCCAAGATAGACCTTCGCTCAGGCTACCATCAGATCAAGATCCGAACCAGTGATATTCCCAAGACGGCTTTCTCTACCAGATACGGGCTCTATGAGTTTTTGGTGATGTCTTTTGGGCTAACCAATGCCCCGGCTTATTTCATGTACTTGATGAACTCGGTCTTCATGCCAGAGCTAGACAAGTTCGTGGTCGTTTTCATCGATGACATTCTGGTGTACTCCAAGAATGAAGATGAACACACTGAGCACTTGCATGTCGTGCTTCAGCGACTGCGCGATCATCGTCTCTACGCTAAATTGTCTAAGTGTGAATTCTGGTTAAAGGAGATAAAATTCTTGGGTCATACGATCTCTCAGGAGGGGATATCAGTTGACCCTGAGAAGGTGCAAGAAGTGATGGACTGGAAACCCCCGACTACGGTGAAGCAGATTAGGAGTTTTCTGGGATTAGCAGGATACTACCGACGATTTATTCCGGATTTCTCTAGAATTGCCAAGCCAATGACTGAACTGTTAAAGAAAGGGGTCAAATTTGAGTGGAGCCAAAAGTGTGAAGAAGCTTTTCATACCTTGAGGCAACAATTAACAACAGCTCCAGTGCTAGCCCAACCCGACAACACCAAGCCATTTGAAGTTTATTGTGATGCTTCTGGTACAGGATTGGGTTGTGTCTTGATGCAAGATAACCGGGTCATTGCGTATGCTTCCCGAGCCCTCCGACCCCATGAGCAGAATTACCCGACACATGATTTGGAGTTGGCAGCAGTAGTTCATGCCCTCAAGATATGGAGACACTACTTGATGGGAGCTCACTGTAACATTTACACTGATCATAAGAGCCTCAAGTACATTTTCACTCAGGCAGATCTCAACATGAGGCAGAGAAGGTGGTTGGAATTAATCAAGGACTATGATTTGGAGGTGCATTACCATCCGGGCAAGGCAAATGTTGTGGCAGATGCCTTGAGCAGAAAGGCCCAATGTAATTGCATGAACATGGATGCAAGAATCACCACCTTGTGTGATGAGTTGTGCAAACTGAACCTGGAAGTTGTTCCTTCCGGTGAATTGGGATATATTGCAGTGGAGCCCACATTGCAAGAACAAATAGCTCAGGCACAGTTTGGGGATAAGGGTGTTCAGATCATCAAGGATATGATCAAGCAAAAGGCCGAAAAA